>OX328128.1:72994620-73202120 GCA_946811695.1 Gonocerus acuteangulatus
CTTCAGGCTGCTTGAAGCAGGGCTATAAAGGAGGGAAAATCCGTGAAAAATTCATTCCCTTGATAACCACCAAGGACGACACATAGCAGCCTGAAGAAGTCGGAGATGAACCCGACGAAATATTGCGATGGAGAGAGGAGCGACACCGCTGGAGAAAGAAGCCGTTCCATACATACATGTCATACCCAGCGATGCAATTTAAAACAAAATATATATATATATATATATATATATATATATATATATATATATGATTGATTTGTGAGACGGCTTCTCTCTCCAGCGGTGTTCTTCCTCTCCTTTGCGCAATATTTCGTCGGGTTCATCTCCGACTTCTTCGGGCTGCTATGTGTCGTCCTCGGTGGTTGTCAAGGGAATGATTTTTTCCCGGAATTTCCCTCCTTTATAGCCCTACTTCGTAGACTATGCGGGCCAATGGTGTAGGGGGTCCGTGGGCCAATAGGGCTCGAGGGCTGTCTTTGTCCGTCCGTCGTCTGTAGTTCATCAGTGGTCCGTGTGGGGCGCTGGTCTTCAGTCCTTGTTTTCACCTCTCTCTTCTTAAGGATGGGCCGCCAGATGTCCGGGAGGATGAGGCCATCTTCCCTATTGAAGTTCACCGGATGCTTATATAGAAGATGGCCTCATCCTCCCGGACATCTGGCGGCCCATCCTTAAGAAGAGAGAGGTGAAAACAAGGACTGAAGACCAGCGCCCCACACGGACCACTGATGAACTACAGACGACGGACGGACAAAGACAGCCCTCGAGCCCTATTGGCCCACGGACCCCCTACACCATTGGCCCGCATAGTCTACGAAGTAGGGCTATAAAGGAGGGAAATTCCGGGAAAAAATCATTCCCTTGACAACCACCGAGGACGACACATAGCAGCCCGAAGAAGTCGGAGATGAACCCGACGAAATATTGCGCAAAGGAGAGGAAGAACACCGCTGGAGAGAGAAGCCGTCTCACAAATCAATCATATCAACCCCAGCGAAGAAACTTAAAACAAAACATATATATATATATATATATATATATATATATATATATATATATATATATATATATATATATATAATTCAGCAGACTATATCACCATTAGTATCGTAGTCTGAATGCCACCTGTGTTATGAACGTATATGTATGTTATACTTTTTTGTATTTCATTTTTTAATATATTTTTTTTTTAATTGTTTTTTAGATTAAGCTAGTGAACATCCGCCCAGAAGACATTGTGGATGGAAACCCCAAACTCACCCTCGGTCTTATTTGGACCATAATTCTTCATTTCCAGGTAAGCCTAGGCATTTGAATATTGGATTGATTTGTTACATAATTATTTTTTGTTGTTTGATATTTTAGATTCTACCATTGGTCTGCGGTATTGTACACTAATTTTTGATATTTTAGCTGGTCTATCGTTCAGTGGGCTGTATGATTTAATAGTTTTGATAAATGAACGAAAAAAAAAAAGTCCTGCAGAATCAGAGGAAGAGAACTATTAGTTAAACAAGAAGCGATTGCAGGATGTCTACTGCACGAAAAAGTCAGCATCATGAAAATCATGAAAATGTCGAATGATTGAAAATGGCTCACGAAAGTCACGACAAAGTCATGAATTTTGAAACCATTTCACGAAATTTCAGTATTACCGGAGTCTAACATAATTTTAGGACTTCTACGCATTTGTAATTACCGTCGTTTTCGTACAGAGACTCCATTCTCTCTGCCTCCCAATCCTCTCCAATGTTAAATTCCTTTGTTGTAGCATTTACACATCAATTATCCAGTATTTACATATATTTTTATTTATTCATATTCAGACTTTAGTGTGGAACTATGCACACTTCAGTTTCCTTAATTATTTACATTGACAATAAATATTTTGTTAATAATATTTTTAGAAATTTTGAATTCTACTACCATTGACTTTCATCGTTTCTTCACTTTTATAATTAATGTTACTATCCTCTTAAATATATGATGAACATTTTATAACTTTTAAATTTTAATTTTATAGATTTCACGGTAATCCATATAAGGTTACAATTAATTTTAAACTAAAAATTAGGGCTTTTTATTTTAAGGTGAATTCTTTTCTTTTTAATGGGCATGAAATTTCCATTTAAAGCCATGAAAATGTCGCGAAAAATTCATGAAATTGGCTTTCACAAATGAAGTAGACACACTGGATTGTCAATAAACCACTTCGAGTTACTGGATTTTCCACAAAAAAAATTAATGTGGGTTTTGATTGATTTCATTCAGATGAGAGAAACCTGTAACAATTGGTAGTATATATTTTTGTAATCAGTATATCATTGAGAGAAATCGACATCAATTCCACTACCAATAGCCCTCATGATGATGTTCTATTGATGGATAGACTGACGTACTCCCTCATGTACCGGCGACATTGCCTATCTGGGTTAATGTCAGCACTGAACTCCGGCCGCTAATGGTTGGTTACCCAACCAGCCATATGGCCTGGGCACCAGCTATGTCGCCTAGGAGCTAATGCTCTTCCTGATTGTCGGAGCATAATTCTTCATCTAATCGGATTTCGGCTGACTCAGGCAAAATATATTCACATTTTAGCGCGTTTCCGCCTTCTTCGATAAAAATAACGCTTATGACGTTTCATAACCCGTATACAACGAAAAAGACGCTAGCTCAATTTTTTTTATATAGGTACACTAATATACGCCCCTACTGCACTGGTCCTTGTGTCACTGCGCCTTCCGGGCTATGATCTTTCATCTGTCTATTTTTTTTTTTTTTTGTTATTTTACCGAGAGACAAAAACGGACTGTAAATAATAATTCAAGTTACTTATTTATTTTTATATATTTTTATTGCACTCATGCAATAAACAGCTAATATTAATCCAACATGTAAAAAACACAACAAAAAAGAAAAAATAGAAAACGAAAAACATTTCCAAGAATGTCAAATATAAAACATTTAAAAAGAAACGAATAGAAAAATAATGCACTTAATTTAAGCAAAATGATTATAAGAACCAGATATAACAGAATTAAGTTAAATAAAATTGACTATGAAAAGAGGAAAAGTGTTTACTTAGAGGAAAAAAATTAAACAAAAGAATTTACTAACCCTAAGAAAAAAATAATATGAAGCATGATTATAAATTGCCTAGGTGAAACATTCAAACCCGAGAATTTAAAAATTTGTTTTTATAAAAAATGAAAAAAAAAATACTAAAGAAAAAAGTAAATTAATAATAATAATTTTATAAGTGGGTGGTGAAATATAACAAATTAAGTAGTAATTAAGGTTAATTTAGAAAAAACAAAGTTAGATTTCTTCGATTTGGAAGTTTGTTTTGGTTTAATGTAATCACTTTTTAAGTCAATGATATTCAAGTTACTTATTTAATTCTACGGAGAAAAACATTTTGGTAAAATGAAACCCGCAAAATTCCTTCACAAGAAAGAAGAAATTTTATTTTTCGCGCTTTCTGTAGCTCCATCTGCCATCTTCAGGGCTTATAAGCTTCGCAGCTGAGGGCTGACTAAGCAGTGAAGCTGAACTCGTTATAAGAAGCTCTAAATTTATTTCTGATTTCAAAGTTTAGTTTAATTAAATATTTAAAGGTAATTTCCTTCTAATGTCCATGAATATCTCCTCCCCCCCCCCGGGCAATGTGTTACAAGGCTACAATGGTGTTCGGCAGTTCGTGGGCGTTCATTGAGTAAAAGATGGAGGCCACGTGACATCTGGCCTCAAGTTCGTGAATCGGAGAACGCCCTTCGTGAAAGCAGAAATCTATTAATATTCGCGTTTCACTCCTTCTTCCGTCCTTGCCTTGTCATTTTGTTTGGTCATCGCTCTCCGATTATGGCAACTAATCGCTATACAGCCCTCAATGACTACCAACTAATGTAAATAACAAGTTAATATTGGTGTTCCTCATGGGTTTATGTTAGGTCATATTATTTTTTCATTTTCGCCAATCGAAACGATATATTTTGTATGAGTCAAATATATCTCTTCCTATTCAATCAAGTAATTTTTTTTGGCTGTCATACATGATAATAACGGCCTTAGCAGTTGGAGCACCTATTATATATAAACATACAACATTAAATATCAGTGTTCCTCAAGGGTTCATTTTAGGCCTTATTATACTTTCACTTTTTGTCATCTGAAAGCCTTTTTTTCATAATGGAGAAATATATATATATATATACACACACACTGAATGCAATTAGTAACTTAAATTATTATTTATTGTCCTTTGCCTCTAGGTATCGTAAGAAAATAAATGAAAATATATTATTCACTATTCACTTTTTTTCTTTTTACGGCGCATTGATATATAGGGCATTATCTGTAGTGAATGAATAACTATTGTAGTTATAACTAAAGATTGGTTTACTGACTCCAAAAAGTATCATATATATAATTGAATGATATCGCTTTCATCATATTATGCAATGTATTTCCGTCTAATCGTTTGATGATATTTGAAGATCTATTTCCTGCTAGAGAAAACCATAGTTCTCTGCTAATATATATATATATATATATATATATATATATATATATATATATATATATATATATATATATAAGGAAGATCTTTTAGCATATCATGGCCAATTCCTTATACACCCAAGCGTATTTATCATCTAAAATAGTCAATAAATATTGGTGTTCTACATGACCTTATATCAGATATTTTGATTGTTTCAATTTTTGTCACTCCAAGTTTGTATTATTTCATAAACAACCAATGTTGAGTCATAATTTTATTTTATCCTCAATTATTTTTTTATATTTTATAAATAAGGGTTAAATAAAATATATATAAAATATAAATTAATATAAATATATTTATAATATATTTATAATATAAAATATAAATTAATAATAAATAAATAATATAATAAATAAATAAATAATATATTTATAATATAAAATATAAATTAATTATTTTTTTATATTTTGCAACTATTTTTAATTGAATTTTTTAATAGTGTTGAGGTTTAGGTAATACACCGTGAAATGTCATATGCCCTTAAAAGGCTTATAAGCATATATTACAGTGGCCTTAAAACTACCGGCGACATTTAATGCTTCAGCCTCCGTCTTTTTAGAGATGATAAACTGCTCGTGGGCACGCATCTGGCTAAAACCACTCATTAACGTCGGCTTGCGTTTATTAATTAATTTGAGATTTATTCAGGGCGCAAGTTGTATATTTATGGTTGAGCAAGGAGTGCATTTTCTGTGCTAATTTGTGGGTTTTTGCTTAGTTGCGACCCATTAATTTACTTCTAATTGCTCGGAATTTATTAGCAGGTTTAATATTTTTCCTCGGTTGAAAGATAAATAACCATATAGAGGCTGGAAAATTATTAACCTATAAATAGTGGTGTTTCTCAGGGACATATGTTAAGCATTATTTGTTCTATAGTTTTTGATATTTTATAGTCATTTGTTTGTATTTAAAATACATACGTTCTTTTAAGATATTGTCTTATGTATATTATATAAATGGGTACCTAAAATCTTTAGTTGCATCTTCAGGAGCCTTTAAATTGATACATCATAATGCAACATGGAGAAGGACCACATCATAACTGAGTATCATGTACATAGTATCAATCAGCTGTTTGAATTATCGATATAGTCATAACAAAAACCGATTAATTAATCACTGTATTAAAACTATTTTTAATTCAGTTACTAATTTCCTTAGTGACTAAAATTACCTAACGTGTCCCACTACAAACACCAATATTTTTAGATTGATAATTTCTTAGCCTCGATTTGATTTGGACCTTTGGGTTTTTTGACGAATTGGACCTGAAAAAAACTGTGCACCGAAGAGCGGATTCACCTGATTATTGGACTTGACTTTTCGTTATGAGAATGCATTTTCTTGCTAAATGTCATCAAAATCTCACAGTTCTTGTTTAGAGTAGTAGTTTTGTGTTGGTTGAAATGCATTTCTTCTTGTAAATATTATATATTCTTCAGAAGGTAAGACGGCTTTATGCTTTTAAAATCCGCCTATATTTTTGTGGTGTATTTTCCCTTCCTGTCAGTTCTAACATTTTTCTTAGATATTTAATACATATACAATGTTAAAACTGTATAAAATACATGTTAAATACTTTGTTGTACACAAATAAATGAATTCTTTGTATATGTACTCTCAAATTTCAACCACCGATTTTTTCCGTCTCCTATGGGTTACAAAACGTCTTCTGGATTGCTTCATCGACTTCATAAGCGGGTTTTCCTCTATGAAGTGATAGTGGGAATATCCTAAAAGTACAAGCGATGATGTGTGGGCCTGCTAACTTAAAGAGATGGATTATTTCTGCAGCATCGAAAACTTTTATCAAACGTTATTTGTTCTCTATTTGTGAAATTTGTTGTACTTATTTTGTTCTGTCAAACTTTCACTTAAACGCCGGAGGCCAAGATGTTACCTTATGGTTATGCTTTAAGGTCGGTTCTTCAGGTAGTTCGTTGTCTTGGTGATTAGCGGAATCGTCAAGTGTTTCCTAATATGTCCCAACCGGCAGCACCATCCATCTCGAGTGACGTCCCGTAGGCTGCTTACATAAAGACCTTCCCCACTCCTGAGGCAAGGTGGAGCGTGACGGAAATGGTGGGAGGTATCTCTGCCCAGGTGAGCGGTTCAGTCCGCTCCGTATCTTGGTGCAGATTCCGTCGGCAGCAATAGAGTTTTTGTTGTATTTGTGCTTTACTCCGAGTGACGTCTTGGATCATTGCTTGGAAGAGGTTTGAAACTAGTGCCCTTTAACCCAGTGGTTTGACTTGAATGCAAGAACCCATATTCCTGCTTTAAAAAGAGGGTGCTGTGCATTAAAATCACCTAAAACTATTCACTTCACATTGTTAGTTTGTCTAAGCAGTTTGTTCATACTAAAACCAAACGCCATTAGTATGGAATCGTCGTGAATTGAAATCCCAAAAAAAACAACTTCCATTCGGTTGTGTGATTCCGTTTTTCGTTAATTTTCAATATACATACCATCAAACTATAAATCATTGGACTCAAATGCCAAAAGTCTTTTTAGATATGTATCCTCCTTTAGTGTGGGGGTGCGTTGAAGTCACCTAAAACAACCCCCATAGCAAAGTCTGATTTTAGTAATTTTTTCGTTTGTCAATACAAACACTCGTTAACTTTGAGACTAATACAACTTATAACACGGTATCATGCGACCCAGAATACCAAAAACCTTTAGTGCCGTTTTTAAATCAAGCTCAAGCGCATTTTTTTATGTGCAAATGGAGTAATACTAACTATTTTGACCGAGTTCCAACTATCTCCCTCTTGATCCTTAGTACTTTTGAGTAGTGCTGCTTCTTTAGTAGCCGATCGTCGTACATTGTCGACAAAAACACCTTACATGGCAAAGTCTCATTTTGATTATTTGCAAGTTTGTCTAGAAAGTTTGTTGATGATAAAATACCATACTACTCGGTATCGTTTGGAAATGCCGAATGCCGCCTCAAAAAAAACCTTTATAACATGTTCTGAGATTCAAATACCAGAAGCCTTTATTAGTTTAGTAAACTCTTGTTTTCATTGAAGACAATCATCGTGCATTAAAATCACCTACTCGCTTCACATTATTAGTTTGAATAGTCAGTGTGTTTATATTAATACTAATGGTCTTAAAATTATCAAATACCGAATACACGATCATATGCAAAACAAACACCAAAAGCGTTTATTAACTGTGTAAGCTCTGTCTCCTACGGGGATCATTGTGCATTAAAATCACCTAAAACTACTAGCTTTTCCATTGTTAGTTTGTATAGACAGTATTAATACACCATACAACACGGTTACATGTGCAGATGACACAAACACCACAAGCCTTTTTTGTTTTTTAACTATTGTATGGGATCGTCGTGCATTAAAATCTCCAGAAACAATTAATATTGTCAACTTTTAGGTTTTTTTATTTCTTCTAAATGCATTTCAGGATACCAATGTTACTTACAAATTATAAAGGTTCTTGCATTCAGTCTGAATTTTCCTCTCCTAACAAATTCATATACCTTTTAACTTCTCATAGTTTCCTTTTTAAGCTTGTTGCAATATCAAGACACACAAATACACAATGCCCTGTATTTATATATATATATATATATATATATATATATATATATATGCGCAGAACCTTGTTTGAATAGTGACCGGTGGTCCCTACAACTCTCTGTTTAAGGATATGTTCTTGAGGTGAGTCGGTTTTGATATGGCCCATATCCTCTTGAAAGGCGAAACACCTGGAAAATGTTACAGTTTCACTTCGCCCATTAAACAAGTTATCAGCGCGTGAAATACTGCATCTTCGGGAGTGCTCTTCAGATCCCGTTGCAGATCATCTTCACTGTTTTTGATAAACATTAACAGAAATACTGATGTCAAATACATTTTTGCGTCCTATGGCATGAGCTGTGAAAAACATGATTTTTATCGCGTTTACTCCCTCCATATGAGATAGAGAACCCGCCCTACCTCATATGGAGGGCGAGCATAATAACGCAACCCGGAATTGATAACCCATAGACCAAAAAAAAAATACAACAGGTCTTTCAAATTTTTATATAAATACGTTTAGACTACCTTGCAAAAACAGTTATATTTTGATGAAATATGGCACAAAAATATTTGTCTAAAACGATATGTCAAGTTCGTTAATCAGCAGAATTCCCACAATAGAGTTTCAAGTCACGCGACAAAAATCGCTATGTTTGCGGTTTGGAGTTATTAGACAACCAGGTACACCATTTCTAGGTTTTTTTGGCTTGAAAATCTAATTAATCCACTTTCTAGGTAATACGTTTAACCATTCCGGAAAGGTAGGAAAAAATTATAATTATTGGTGCATTTAAAAACATGTATAGAACCTTCCAAATTTTATATCCAACTTTATTGCAACGTTTCAGACTTCATTGTCCCTGCAACAAACGTGGCAATAAAATTTGGAAGTTTCTACCGATATTTTTAATTCTGTCCATCCTAGCTGAATAACTGTTCCACCATCTCCAGTTATATTTTAAATTATGCTTTTTTAAATTCTAAAAAGATATATTGACATTTTTACATAGTTTTGACATTAATCCAAATATAAAGTGTGGTTGGTTTTTCGTTGTTATTGTTCGTATTTCAAAAGGAATATTTAATTAACATTACTATTATAACTTTTTTCCCACCTGAGTCGGAGAAATCAGTTCTCGGATTTACTGATATATTGTTTTCATCCATTGAAGGTGCTCATCCCTTTCCTCCCTCAAAATGTGCCTTTATACGATACAACAATAAAGTTTACATATTCTTTTATGTAAAAAGATGACTAAGTAGTTAGAGTAATATCGGTGCCATAAAAACGCCTTGTCTTCTACGGTTCTGTTCTTTTTTTCTAATATTGGTTCTGAAATCAATTGGTGTTTCACAAGAGCGTATGTTAGGCTAAACATTATTTCTAATTTTCAACTATATAAACATACATATTTGTGTAACAGAATGACCTTCTTCTGACTGCTTCAGGTCGCTGAAACCTCGATGGCCCATTGTGATAGATTCTATTACAACATGCATCCACTGTTCGAATGCCCCTTTTGTGTCCACTAACAACGCGACCTCTCATTCGGTCAAGGATCCAAGCGGACGGGTGGTTCCTATGGTTAATGATTTTTGACAGATGTCTTTTCTGACCTTTCTCGTTGTTTGCCTACACGCTATCAAGAATCACCTTGTGCTCTTTGGATGTCTGCCATGTTTTTGGCACAGACTTTCTATGTGCTTGCGGAATGTGAAATAGAGAAATCGCGAATGCGAACTGTTAACTTCTTGAATAACTTGTATGCTTTTAAAACACTTTAGATTTATTTCTGGATCAAGGTGTGAAACGGGATGGGGTTTACCTGCAATTTTCCTAACTAAAATCTAAATTGACTTTAATAAAGCAAAAGTCGCTATTTATAAAGGATGCATTATTGAGAAACTTTTAAATTTTATACAGCTCCTCCCTGACGGACTTCTTTTCTTGCAATTAAATTTCTTCTGGTTGCCAATAAGTTGCCCAGGCTTGTGTTGTAACCGCTTTTTAGCTTGACTCATTCAAAGCTAAGAAGCTATTGGGAAATACGAAAATAAAATGGGTCTCACTTTAGAAATTAAAGGCACAAATCATTGCTAGCATTAAAGTGAGGAACATAACTTGTAAAAGTTTGTATCGTCTTGAAGTTAGTGCCGGTGTTTTAATGAGCACTGAACTTTCTTGAAACACGATCGTTGTGAAAGAACTGCTCTTACGACTTGTAACTTCACTACATGAATCAGCCGCAAATTGCTATAGAAAATCACATGATAATTTCGACCAGGACCACGTTAGTTGCAGAAAATAAGGAAGAATTGGGGTTTGTTCTATTGGAGGCAATGTGACAAAACCTTCAACCGTTAAGAGCATATTAGTAATTTGCGTTCGGAAACCCCCTTCAGATGTACCGATTTTGCTCATTACCTGACTCGTCTAAACGTTTGTTATGAAAATTCTATATACCAATTTTCGTGAAACATATTTAAAAAAAAAAATTAAATAATATAACTAATATTTGACGTAATGTAATATTATTTCAAGAGTATGACTTTTTACAACAATATTAGATAATACAAAGCGTAACCCAAAGCAATAACAACCCATTGTAGTTATTTGCTCAATGAAAACACATGAGACAATGTTCTTCTTTAAGCCAAACTTCATATATTTCGGGCGCCAAATCTAACGGATAAAGTGATGATAAGGTGAGCCTACGCGTTTCCGCCAAAACATGCCACAGAGGTATCAATGAAAACAGTCAACAAATATGAAGGACCCGCTACTGAAAGGTGGAATTGTCTTGTACGAATAGACATATTTGCTTTTATATTTCTGTAATCGTTTTACGATGTCTCACACTTTCGTCAGATAACTCTGAGAAAACAATTCAACCCTTAGGTTTGGAATACTTACGAGTAAATTGCATTTCCATTTCAAACGATTGGACGAGTTTGTTGATCAGTAAAATCGATCGTTTAGTGAGAGGGTCTTCATGTGATTAAAAATCCCTGACGCATATATATATATATATATATATATATATATATATATATATATATATATATATATATATATATTTCTATTTTGGAAATCAGAATTCGCTATTCTGTCATTAATCCCGCATTTTATTTGTCGAATTTCTCAAACATTTAAACAATTGCAACAAGCTTTTTAGCCAAAATTGTCCCCTCAATATTAGCCACTTCACTCTCCCGATCCAAAACCTGATTAACAAAAATGTCCTTCAAATATATTTTTAATTAACATATGATTTTTTCGCTTTAACAATTTTATTTCAGCGATCAGCGAAATAAACACAATTTTAACATTAGCAGAAACACTATGTACAAAAGAAATATACAATACAAAAATACCGTCAGTTAAAAATCAAATCAGTATACGGATTTGCGGGACGGAATAATTCAGCAATAATGACTCATCTCATTTTATACAAATCACTTTTTAATAGTGTTTCTTTGGCAGAGTGTAGAGTGTGCCTGGCCTTTACCTAAGGAGATGCAGGGTTCGAGTCCCGTTTTTGTGTTTTGTTCAAATACGGGCTCGCTGAAGAAATTCCCTTCTCCTCCGTGGATGCCTAAAAAGGCTGGGTCGCTTCAGATAGTTAGTGGTTGCTCTATTTGCCTAGATGCAGATGTGCCTCACAAAGTAAAAAAAAATACTTCTGATTGAAATTTGGAACTCTATTCAATAAGTAATTGATTACATCATTATTTTTTTTTTTTTTTGTTAAATAATAACTAATTATTTATATGCTTGAAACGTGTATGAATAATACAGCCTTATATTGTCATTCCGGAAATTTGCTTGATATAAATTCGTCCTTGCTTGTCAAGTCTGATGAATTTCCTGTGGCCTTCACGTTGCTGTTTATGGTTTACCGGTTTCCATAATAACGCTGATATCGCGATATATATATATATATATATATATATATATATACACACATGGGTGGATTTGGCTTAGCACTTGACTCATGTTCAGAACACTTGGACGCGTACTAAAGATTTTATCTTCTAGTTTGAGGGTCGGAGTCGGGTCCTAGACCATCACTAGGCCCACAAATTATTTAGTGGATTCATGCAAAGAGATGATCCAGGCGGCCGGACTGACAACACGAAGGAAAATGGGAGTGCCTCTTATTGTCAAGAGTTTGACATAGTGTGTCGTATTGTCAAGAATCAGATACGTTTACAGTTTCTGTTCTTTTAGGTCCACTCGGCTTGTGATGCAACTGTTTTGTTTTTTTTTCGCATATAAATATATAAACACACAGATGAAGTTACATTTTGTTTCCTAGAGACCATAACTACCAAGAAGCGACAAAAAAAAAAAAAAAAATCACACTAAATCGCACGAGGACACGCAAGCTTACACAATTAGCCAGTGCACACACGAAGCTCGGAGAACAATAGACAATACAGACACCGAACATCCCGTGGCAATCAAAGCGCTTAACGAACGGTGCAGAGGACACGAAAGGAAGGAAAAAACCAGGTGCTTACGGCATGTCCTTGCGGGACACCCTCTCCTGACACGAACATTTAAGATCCTAGTTGTTTTTTGTGAGGATACTTCATGATTTACTCTTTTCTGCTATAATCTCAACCCATGATCTTGAAGATAAGTGAGAGCGACGAGCAAATTTTAGTGTCTGGGGTGAGCGGCGTGTAAAATTTAATATCTCGGGTGAGCGGTGTGTGGCAGTCTGGAACCTACAAGCGGCGCCGCCCTGCCGTTCATGTGTATTGTAGCCAGTCCAGCCTCATTCCTACAGCACTCCAGCTTAACATTAATGTGAGCGGCTTCGCTCTGACGCTTACCGATCATCGCTCACCGTACGTATCGTACCCGAGGCCTTAGATTCCATTATACTAATACATACATATATCCTTATTACATCGAAAAGACCAGGCATTAAGCAATATATTACTTAGAAGGCGATGGCGAGGAAATTGAAAAGTACCATATTCACTGGGTAGGTAGATGCTTTTCGTTAGCCGCCTTTTATACATCCTTTGTGAGAACTCTACCTCATATACAAATTTATATACATTTAATTATTGTTATTATTCACGTCCATGCCCTGGCGAAGTTCAATTACAGCTGTTTTGACTCGTTTGTTTTTCTCAAAGTCGTTTTTTGTCCGGAATTCGAATATATATTTCTACAATATGCAATTGCGTATGGTAGATATAATCAATATAAAAGACAAATTTATTATGGTATTTTTGTTGTCGTTTCCTTGCAGAGGAATCTGCTAAGTTTACACAATTTCTTGAAGTAGTGTCGAGTATTTAAATGTCTAGACTTGACTCGGACTTATCGACCTTTTAAGTCGTGCCTTCCCGGTCGTACCACAAGCCCTGTGCTTCACGGGTTAGAAAGTACTTGGACTTGCGAAATCTGACTCTTCCCCAGACGACCACGCTAGGCTGAGCCGCTCCGTTATTTCCGCCGGGTCTTGAAGCGTCTCAGACCTCAAGTCTCGTATTTCAAGAGCGGTTGACGGCTCGCGACATCATATCTCTGTGCAGTGTAGCGTCATGCTCGACGCACGAGGAAGAGGATAGTGCTCGGCCTTCTTTATCTATTGATGAGGTGTTGGCCGTTTTCTTGTATACATCAAAGGGCAAACACCTTTGTAAGGTTGTTTTCGCATTATGAGTCAAAATTTGTGTTAGTGTATTGTATCCGACATCTACATAAGAAACAATGCGACTTTATCGGAGAAAATACTTTGTCTGCCACAAAGCGCTTCTGAAGGTCCAAACCCTTTCTTCTTGGTTATCTTTAGATTCCGAAACCAGGCACACATTACCAATGTTTGAAGTGAATGTTCGTCTGTGGATAAGCCATAGTTTCCACAAGCTTAGTATTTGTCTTTTCTGCTTGTCACTCTCCCTAAGCTGTATTTAAACATGACTTAAATTTTGTTTTATCGACAATTATGAAAACTTGTAGAAGAATTGAAGACAAAAAAGCGGTTGTGGGCCTCACAGTACAAAGAGACACTTATGTTATTCATCCGAACCGTGGGCAACCGAAGTTCAAAAAACAAGATTTTTATTGTACTAGTTTCGAAAATGTGTAATTTTATATGTATCAAAATTCATAAGATATTTTGTATGAATTCTTGCTGTTTGAATTATCTGGTCGACGTGAATTCACACCAGCGACAACCTTGTATACAATGACGAAACCTTAGGTTCATTATGCTAATGTAATCTCTGCATATTATGCAGATCTAAGCGCATTGTGTCGTCTGCATTTGCCAATGCGGTGACCAGTTTCCTTGCATTAACGACAGTTTTTATAAGCCGCTCTTCTTCGAGTTGTGGAATACAAATGTCACTTTATTCGAACAGTTTTCTTATCTGTCTCCTCTTAATACATTTTATAATATTTTATTTTGTCTAATTCTTTGATTAAGAAAGGCGGTTCGTATTTGGGCGGAAATGACGGTTTAATATGTAACTTGCTGAAATTCGGCCATTGGAATACTGTTTTTTTTGTGAAATTAGCGCTTTCTTTTTGTATAAAGAATTTTTGTGCTCAATTTCATAAAATATGACCACTTCTGTAGCCGGTAGAGCGCGAACAGACCAATATGTATATATAGATTTTGTATGGAGCTGAGGTCCGAGTTGATTTGTGCACTGAGGAAGAATTGTACCCATCTCCATTATACTTCTTTGGGCTCGCTGACTCCATGTCCCTAAATGGTAAGAATGTTTAAAGGCAATGGAGCTTGAGAACAAACGACAGAGAGGAAGGCAGTCCAGCTACAGTGAGACGAATCCCCAATCAGCCTCCTATTACGTCATAAGCTCCATAAAAGTCCCTCGCCATAGAGGTTATACTGCCGCACTTATCTCGAGACGCCGGCAATTCCTTACTACCTCTCTGTTGAAGATATTACCTGAAGGATTCCGAAATAGTCTTTTACGATTATTTAAAACGATTTAAGAAACGAGTCCAATTTGACTAATGACTCCGATTAAATCAAATTGATTATTTAATGAAAATTGCTCAGAAATACGATTTGAGGACGCAATAAATTTCGAGTTTTATAGGTTCACATTTGCGAACTTTCAGGGAGCTTGTTTATTCGAATCAAGAAGAAGAAAAATCAAGTGAAAGAAGAATCCGACTAGAAGGTAGTGCATAATTTTATCGAGTTTCTTTATAATATGTATATATGGTGTGATCTGGAAAGCTTAGGATTTTTTTTTTGTTTTTTCTTCACGAAACTTTGCAATTGATTGAAAGAGTTTGTTAACCAAATTTGGTTCACCTGGAACCGAAAGTTTTTGTTTATTGTAACGAAACTCGGTATTCGTCGTTAATAGAAAAATATGTTGTAAAAATAAACTAAATCCGTTCAATATCCACGCGGACGAAGTCGCGGGCACAGCTAGTATATATATATATATATATATATATATATATATATATATATATATATATATATATATATATATATAACAAATAAATAATATTGACGCGCACACCTTTGCTGAAGAATATTCATAATTTGTTCAGCTCCTGCAGGATATATTGTTTTTTTTATACATTAAGAACAAGTAAATGACTAATAAATTTGCAGGCCAACACACACAAAAAAATTGCATTTACAGACATATAAATGACAACACATTTCGCTGATCGCATTACCACCAATCCTCATCCTTATGAATCCTCATCTGATAAATGGAACCCTATTTCTGAGCCTTAAAGCGTTCCCTCATAGATCGAGCCATGTTCTCGAGAGGGGATACCGTCGAGACGCAGCGACGAGTCCGGAGAGAAGTCGTCGAAACAGGACGCGTCGAAGGCAAAGGATCATCTGGGAGGATATTCCTCAGGAGTGTCACCAGAAGGACGGAAGTCTCCACGGGTCAAGAGCTGTTGTCATCGAAGAGGAAGAAGGTGGAGGCTTTGTTGTGATTTGATTTTTGTGGTGTTGGATTTGGTATTATTATGTATTATATGTAATTTATTACTATTTCTATATTCATTTTAGAAAAATGCAGGATAACGGAATATATTTTACCTTATATATATATATATATATATATATATATATATATATATATATATATATATGTATGTATATATATATATATATATATATATATATATATATATATATCTTGACATTGATTTGGCTGGGTGGTGGCGGTACTGCACTAAATAGGAAATACTCCAGGTCTCCGCCACAGTTCATTTATTTAATTTACAAAACACTTTCGGAGTCTATAGCTTTACAGTTAACCATTAAAGGCTGGGTGACTCAAGGCCACGAACTCCGTCCCTGGAACGACGACACTTGAAAATAAAAGGTTCAGCTCGAGCTCGAGATTCAAACCCATCTTCTCCAGAACGTGCGTCGAGCGCTTTACGACTGAGCCAAACTCGCCTTATATATATATATATATATATATATATATATATATATATATATATATATATATATGTATATATACTCATACATACACACACGTATAAATATGTATGTTCACTTTCTTTCCGAGGCATTGAGGAAAGTTTTGCAAAAGCTATTTTGCATCACAAAACCTATGACCTTCTTAGTCATAGGAATCTATTTTGCAGGAAAGTTTCTTACATTTCTTCTATCGAATGATAATAGTGAATCTTATTTTCCTCAAGTTATATAAATATACATATAATTGTACGTGCGGGTAGAGGACGTTTTGACAGTTCAGAAAAATATGTTTTATTTTTAGTGAAAGTCCTTCGGTTTTCGAGACATTCGACATTTCGAAAATTCCAAAAAAAAAAAAAAAAAAAAATACACCCTTTGCCACACTTTTTGGTATCACGATTATAAATGAAGGATTTCTTTCACTCTGTTATTTGGATAGTATTCCTGGATAAATTCGAAAATGAGTGTACACCATGATTTTTGGGGCGCATGCATAGTTTTTTTTTTTTTTTTTTTTTTTTTTTTTTTTTTTTTTTTTTTTTTTTTTTTTTTTTTTTTTTACAAGTGTACACCTTGTATTTAATTTTTTTTTTTAACAGTTTCCTTCATATCCCATTGAATTCTGGAAGACGACCCCTGAACAACAGGGGAACAACGAGTTCTACCAACATTCCTGACAACTCTACGTTTATATATTTTGCAGCAACAAGATTTTGACCTCTTTTTGAAAACTTTACATGGCCGTATTTTGGAAACCATGGTGTTTTAGATACAAATTTGGAATTCTTTTTTGTTCCAACCCCTACTTTAAGAGTACCCAATTTCATTAATATCTGAAAGGGTGTGTGTGGGGGGGGGGTAAAAATAGGTGATTTGATTTGACATGGACTAAAGTCTGAACGAAACTGATATAGGCAGCCTTAATAAATTTATTTAGGCCATTTCTAGATTTTGTACACTTATACTTCTTGTTCTAATTGCGCCAACTTTAAATATTGGCCGCAAATGAACAAACTCCTACCCGAAGATATTTGAAGTGCAAATGAAATGACTACCTCCATGCAGAGGTTAAGCAATAGTCCTGTTGCAAGATACCGCGGGAGGTCACCAGCTCCGACCCCTGAGTCAGTCTCTTGTCGAAGGGCTTTGTGTCTCGCCTCTCACTTTCTTAGCTTCACTTTCTGTCGGATCATTTCCTCCTTCTAGCCGTAAAATATTATTTTATAACGTTCTCTGCTCTTTTAGCACTTTCTCAAGGAAAGCAGCATTCTCCTAATAAAGGATTGGATCAGGTCTTTAACCAGCAAAATCAGTCAATCTGAGGTGGGCACAGATAATTAATGTGCCCCTACAGATCACAAAATGTTTTATATCGCAACGAAACTCGGTATAAATCGTGTTAAAATAAAGAGAACGTTTCCTTGTAAAGGTAATCAAAATATATCTATTATGAATGGGGTTTCTCTCAGGAACCAAATTATTAAATCCCTACAACGGCCGTTATATTTACTTCCTTGCGACGAAACTTGATAGATAACATGCCCAACTCAGGAAGAATGTGTGTTCTAAAGAAAGAAAAAAACCTTCCATTAGAAGTTTGTGTTCTCTCCAGGACCTAAATTAAATAAAAAATTTAATTACTTAGTCAGTTGTTCATTACAAATATGAGAGGACAAAACCTATAAGGTATAGGGAATATTAACATTCAGGAATGCCGCGTGAACAAACTTTGCTTAAGAAGAATGTAGCTTGTTGGGTCAGACCTATAAAAAGAGGATGAATTTATTTAGGACAATTAGAACTCATTTTTATTTCAAAATTAAATTTAATTAACTGATTATCACGCTCGCTAATTATCTCCACATTGATAAAATATTTGTAGTTACAGACCAATATACACACAAGTGAGTGTGTTTTGTAATCAATGTCTGAAGATTGCTTCGGTCTCTGATGATTAATAAACGTACCAAAAGACATTTCACTCGTGGTATGTTGAATGCTCACATTTAGTGAACATTGTGTTGTAGTTACAGACAAAGTTACCCGAATATCGTGTTGTGTAATGAATGTCTGAAGATGTTCTAATGAAACGGAATCGAAAGTAATTGTAAGACCGCCTCCCCCCTTCCGAAACCATCTGTGAGCTACTTGACCCACTGAAGCAACATTCCTAATACGGCGAGTTGAATGGGCGTCATTCAAGAGTTTTTTTTTTTTCTCGGCTGCCTTCATTGTGTCATATCCACCGCGATAGACTTCCAACGAAAACAATCGGCAAGTTCTCCCACGCTAGGTCCCTAAGCATGACTATATTTGGACGAGATCGGAATGCTGGAGGCGGTGCCTACGCCGAGGAGGTGTCGTAGGGATGTGGGCGTCGACCGATTCCAGGACGCGCCTTCGCGCAGGGACGCACAAGTGCATTTAAATGGCCAGTTGGTTCCATGTGTCAGTATGCTACAAATTAATACGAGGTCATTCCTCCAGATTGGTTTTAATCACTGATAGCGTCATCTAAAGACCCCTACTTTCTGACCCAGTAGTGCTTACTTCCTAGGTCCCATAAAAAAGGGTAATGAAAACTAATCCAGCTTTCTATCCAGGAAAATTTGGAGCTACTGCTTGTTTGTCTTTACAAAATTCCTAAAGGCATCAAATCCTGCCTTGCCTATTATTAGTGTTCTTCGCCCATTCTTCCTGTTTTCCACCTGACATAAATCCAGGCGTCCTGCTCCTGTCTCCTCATCTCCAGGCATTTCCTACAGCAGAATCGGACACTATCTGCTTAGTGTACTCTAATCTTGGTCTTCCTCTCCCATTCCATCTTGATCTTCTTCCCTCCATAACTATACCCACGAGTCTTGCTCCAGTCTCTTCAACTCCACATAGTTCCTACAGCAGACATCGGACACTATCTGCTTAGTGTACTCTAATCTTGGTATTCCTCTCCCATTCCACCCTTCCCTTCTTTCCTACGTAACCAAACCATCGAGTCCTGCCCCATTTTCTTCTTCTACAACTCATCGTGTCCTCAAATTTTCCTGTCTCGTTCCTACTATACTCGACTGACTCACAATTCGGTCACCCTCTCTTTTTTGAATTTCTCTAGAACTCCATAAGTCCTGTTTGTTATGTAAACCGCCCCTCATCAAATTCTTATGTTTAATTAGGTCAAAAAACTGATTACAGAAATAAAACACACAATTATCCCAAAATGGCCTCATCATTCCATGGCCATATGTAATAAGAAACCCGAATTTAACATTCCGTAGTGTGGATTAGGAAGTTTGCGTCATATACCACCTTTCGGGCAGGCGTTCCTCTGACGAAATTCTATCTATATAGGGACATAAGTAATTGAGATTCGAAAATGGATACGTTCTGCTACCAAAACAAAAAAACGACTGCCATATCTTTGTCATTGGATTTTCTTTTGGAATTGTTAATTGTGGTTCTCCTTGCTCTTTAAGGCTCTGTTTAACAATCAGACTTCAGGACGAAGGCCGACGCAGTAATCTTTTAGGGAATTCTGAAGGACGGTAAAATAAGTATGGGAAATAACAATTATAAAGAGGCCCGACTGGCAGAAACTGCGTCATTTCAGCCAGTTGTCGTATATCACGTGAGTTTGAACAAAACCAACACTATTAAAACTTCGCTCCGACTGTAGTGCTCCTTTCTAAATTTATTCCTGAACCTTTTTTGGCGGAATTGTAATTAGGTTTCGAATGGTCACCTTTCACTTACTACGATTTCGCAGACATTTTTGATTTATTTAAGAAAATACCCCAACGACCATAGCCATGTTGAGTGCACCGCTTCCCGTTGATCACCGAAGTTAAGCAACGTCGGGCGCAACCCCCCCCCCCCGGCACAAAGGCTACAAGCGAGGACTTTTGATATGTTCACCTCCTATCTAACCCAAACAAAGTTACGAAGTCAAAAATTGTGTTCCAAAAATTTCCATCTATAACTGTTCGTTACCTGGACTGTACCTAGAAGCATATTAACCCAAAACCGTAAGTACTACGATTTTTTTTTCGCGCGTCTTTCGGCGAACAAACATTGTTTCTTTGGGCGGATTCTGCTAGTTAACTAAATTGACCTTTTCTTTAAGTATTTTTTTGTTTACTTAATGTTATCAAAATATCGGAACATTTTTGTACAATGGACAGCCTGAACAGACAAAAATATCTATGTACATACACTTCAACAAATTTGAACAACACGGTTTCTTCGTGGACATTGGGGCAAGAGGTGTCGACATTTCTCGACAGTACTTCCGGATTGCGTCATTTGGTCGACGTCAAAAGTGGTTTTGACCACCAAGGGGAGAAAACGTGATATACTTTTTAACAAAATTTGATCCATAGCGAGTCTGTCATCTATATATATAAAAATCACGTGTCTGTTTTTCTGTTTGTTTGTTCCTTATATAAATCCACATCGTTTGACTGATATTGACCAAACTTCGCACATAGATACGTCTTGATCCGGGAAATCTCGTAGGCTAGCTAAAAATCTTCTAGGATTCATAGTTTGGAAGTAACGAGTTCGAAACTGTCATATACAGAAGAGTTTATAGTCAGAAATCGGCATTTTCTTTCCAGTGTTGCCCCTCCTTCTAAGAAGAAGTGCAATAAAAAAACCTTTGTTTGTTTATCTAAATAGTAGGTTTATATTCTCAGAGTTTGGACAAATATCATATAAGATATCATATAATAAAATATCATTTTTTTAAAGATTAATTTCCTTAATATCAGATCAGTTTTCTTCATATCAAATCAATTTTCATTTGATTGCCTAGGGCAACACTGCTCTAACCAGAATATAGACTAATATCGTATAAATAAGTATATCATAAAAATGTTCTTTGTTTATCTAATCATAATTTGGACTAATATAATATAATTAAGTGGTCATGTTTCTATTCAGAACTATAATAATTTCAAAACTTTTGTTGAGAGGTAGTTTTTTCTCTTTAGTAAAGGAAGGTTGCAATGTCGGTTATAGTATTCGGTTGAATAATCTCTCACTCGCTTTTCTGTTAAATGAATATGTTTGTACTGGTATTTGATGGAGAGGGTTTTAGTATGTGGAAAAACACTTAACTTTTTTTTTTTAAACTGATGAGGTGTGTAAATGTCATTGAAAAGGCAAAGGAGACCAAAGTTGGTGAAGATTGGGATCAGCAAGATCAAATAAACAGTTTGAATTTCTTTGTGATTTGACAACAGCCTAAGACATAATTCAGAAATTTGATAGATTATACCTAAAGGAATCAACAGCATAGTAAATTGTACATAGAAACTTCAAATTATGTTAAAAAAATAAAATTCAAACAACTGAAATGAAACAATCAGTTTATCTGGACATGTTATAAATTTATAAAACTTGTAAGATATAGAATTGTTACCAGAGATCGTTATAATTTCGACATTGTAGTGTGGAATCTTTGATAAAGCGGAAGATGCCAAGTGAATTCTTAATGCTGCTTTTGTTGGCCTTGTCGCGCAGTTGTTGGTGCACAGATTCAAACAGATAAAGAAAACTCAAAACTTTCTTGCATGGCTGCTTATAAACAAAACCGGAGAATTAATTTTCTGAGTTTATATTGTTTATTTAGCTTGTTTCCTCCCTCCCTATAGAGAGAAACACATTTTTGACATCGGTGAGAACTGTAAGTGAAGGGGGAAGGTGACCTTACCTAATCAATTTCCTAAAAAAGTGGTTCATGCACAACTTTCTTTATGAACATCTCAGCCGGAGAAAACGGCGCTTAAACTTCCAGAAGTATTGGCTTCATTGAAGGCGAAATAGTAAGAATTTGAATTGATAACAAAGAAGTGATCAGATTTTGATAAAAAATTGTTAAACTAATTCTTGTGCTAAAAAACAGACAAAACTTACATGAGATAGTTCACGTGTAAACGATTTTTAAGGAACTTGAAGAAACAATTTAAATAACAAATTTTTATATTCTGTACTTAATGAATTTAAGTTTTGTGTTTATAATTTGTAAAATTATAGTACTTGTCAACTTATCATCTAGGAAGCACATCCTTTCTTCCTGTCGGCCTTTCATTGTTATATTTATCTGATGACGATTCATATCTTCTATTTTAACTTTTTTTTTTTAATGCTAATCGATCCATTGTCTTTTTGTTCACAGATCTCTGATATAGTCGTCGGTGAAGAACCCAACGTCTCAGCTAAGGACGTTCTTCTGAGATGGGCAAAGAAATCGACATCCAAATATCCTGGAGTCAAAGTGTCCGACTTCACCAGCTCGTGGAGGGACGGTTTGGCTTTCAACGCCATCATTCACAGAAACAGGTATGTGTTCCAAAATATTAATGAAATTCCTTATTTCCTAACAAAATATCAATACAATTATTATATATTATGTTGTATATACTTCCCACATATTGAAATGTAGTCTCCAAAAGTACGGTGCTGTTCCCTCTCTTCTCCATAGCCCTGAAGATGGCTTGTCACACACGCCGAAATGTTGGCAATAAATACAACTCATTTTATTTATAAAATGTAGTTTTGTTCAAACAAATTGACCGAACCCCGATCATCTACACGTTCTTATATATTTGTTTTATTTACGCATCTTACATGATAGGCTCACGATAATTAAAATATAGTCCTTCTGTCAATTAGCTACATTACATTAATTAAAAAAGAAAGAATAAATAAAGCAAGTAAACACTGCCATCATCAAACAAAAACTTGACTAAATTGAAATTAAGTAACAGAAGTTAAAATTAATTGATATATATTGTTATAATTAATTTTTGATTTAAAATAAAACGATTTTAATTACTTTAATAAGTTTTATTATATTAAATTGATTTAATCTCAGGGGTAAAAGTTCCGAGTGAATTGATAATATAAGATTTATTTTTAGACAATCTTGAGATACAAACACCAATATTAAAATAAATACAAATGACATTAAAAGAATTAACAATTACAAAAAAATAATTTTACCTCTGAATTAATTTACTTCCAATAAAACTTCAATATACTGCGCTTCAGTAATTCCTTCTTCAATGTGATACGCTTTCTTGCCAGGTCTCGTGCATTGAATGGATATCTTGAAATTCTGGATTCTGTTGCCTTCTCACTCCGTCTTCTATGATAAATAACAATAGACTGCACTCTGTATTCTCTCTGGCTAGCGATAGACTCTAGCTCCGCACTCGACAACTGCTAGGAATAGACTGACCACTAAACTATTCAGAGAATAGACTTCAGCTCTTCTCTCTATGACTGCTAGCTATAGACTGACCACTGTACTATTCAGAGAATAGACTTCAGCTCTTCTCTCTATGACTGCTAGCTATAGACTGACCACTGTACTATTCAGAGAATAGACTTTAGCTCTTCTCTCTATGACTGCTAGCTATAGAATTGACTCCGTACTCCTCGGAGGATAGCTATAGACTGACGCCTTGTTAGTGGAAAGTTGGCGTCCTTTTTTTCCAACTTCCGCATTTTTACCGGTTTATATAAAAATAATAATTATATTTTTGTAATACCAAATAATTAATTTATTATCATCTGAATGTACATTTAATATGTATATATTGTACATCAGTATTGTCCAAAAATATTATTAATTTAAACCATACATAATACGATGTCATTTGTATATATGGTTTGTGATTTGCGCGGGCTTTTCAAACTAACGATGTTTATTTGAATTTAAAAATATTTTCGAGAATGTAATATATCATTACAATATATATATATATATATATATATATATATATATATATATATATATATATATACACACACACACCCATGATTATTTCTGCCCACTCTTTAGTGAATGTTCTTTCAGTGCTTTTATTCGAACTAGTCAACTTTTCATGCAAATTTTCTTAAATCTTGTTACCACATGGTCGACATGAACCAGTCACAATAGTTCATATTGTTAATTTGTTAATTTTGATTGGTTATTAGGCGTTTTCCTCTTGTAACAGATCTTCAACCCACCAATTATTTACTTAAAAAAAAAAAAATACATTGTCAAATTATTAACGTATTTGAGACAAAAATATTTTAATGTTTTTCAGGCCTGATCTCTTGCCAGAATGGAGAGAAATCAGAAGGCGAACTATCAGAGAAAGATTGGAAACGGCATTCTATACTGCTGAGAAGGTTGGCGTCACCAGGCTTCTTGATCCAGAAGGTTTGTATGTGTGTGTGCAAGTGTGTGTGTGTCTGTGTGTGTGTGTGTCCGTGTGCGTGCGTGTGTGTGCGTGTGCGTGCGTGGTGTGTGTGTGTGTGTACGCGCGTGCGTGTGTGTGTGTGTGTATGTGTGTTAAATAGAGAAAATATCTTAATTTGTTTTATTAAGGGGTAATGGGGTCTCCCGTGGTCTAATGGCTAGCGCCTTGGATTCATAAGCGGGAGATGGTGGGTTCGATTCCCAACCTCCGGCAGGAATTTTATCATCTCACGGCTCGCTGGTAAAATTCCTCGCTGCACCCTGGATGTCGGCGCTAATGACCTAGATGTAGATACGCCGTAAAAAAAAAAAAAAAAAAAAAAAAAAAAAAAAAAAAAAAAAAAAAAAAAAAAAAAAAAAAAAAATTAAGGGGTAATACTACTTTGTCTGATCAAAATCAAAGTAATTTTCTCCAATTTATGAATAACTGGTTAATTAATATTTTTCAATTCTTTATGTCATGAGTTTTATTTGAGATGTTAAAGTATCCAAAAATAAAAAAAAGATTTAATTTTCTACACATACATACATCAAGAAGACAATTTAGGTCTCAGCTGTTAAACTGCCTGTAAAATAGTCACAATGGATGCATTTAGCATAATTCCCACACATAAATAGCGCTTATCAGATCCAAAGGTCGTAGCAGGGACAAATAAGTGGAGGAAGTACGTTTGTGTTTAAACTTAATACCTCTCACAGTACTGACATTCTTCGAATCCACAATGTATAAAAATCAGGTTGAAATATTTTAACCACTTTAAGACTAGAAAATAAATGTTGCATTTTATACAATGAATTATGAAGGGAAAAAATACAAAACATACATTATATTTTTCTCAAACTTAGCCAATCTAAATACACAAAGTCTAAATTACTATTATGAAACTTTGCAGATGTTGACACTCATGAAATTGATGAAAAATCCATCATTACTTACATCTCATCGTTGTATGACGTTTTCCCTGAACCACCATTTTCTCATCCGCTTTATGATAATGTAAGTACAAAATTATAATTATTTTATATTTATTCATTTAACTTATTTATCTATTTGTCAGAGTGGTTACACCCATGGACTCTATCCACTGAGGAGCCTGGAGCTTGAATGGAAAGAGGACCCTATTTTATGAGACATGTTTAGGAAAGGTGAAAACCAACACAGCCTGTTGTGAAAAGATTTATTGAAAGAAAAAATATTCTGATGAAAGGCTGTTGGGTGTAAAGGCTAACCTCTTGTTGATGCTATTTATGAACACCAGCTTAAGAACTGCCACAAAAATTGTCAGTTTTTATGGTGTCGCCTTGACTGATCCAATTATGAAAATGTGTACATTTTTGCACTTTTATAAAAAAAATATGTAGAGTATTTGAAAATAAGAAGTAAAAGTTCTTTCTGGGATAATTCCTTTTTGGTTTTGGGCTGCTGGCTAAAAGAAATGTATAAGACTTAAAATTTTTTAGCTCTTTCCGATGGAATGTCGTGCTATTCAGGCTTCACTCAAGAAAGAATTTTTGAAACATTTTTAAAATTGTATATATATATATATATATATATATATATATATATATATATATATATATATATATATATATATATATTGTAGTTAGTGATACATTGTATTAGCATTATAATTTAATTAAATTGAATAAAATAAAATTGAATATTTATTTAACATAAAATATTGGGTCGAAATAGGTTCAAGCAAATTATGACATCAATCATTAACTTCAAAAGCATACAAAGTGTTGTTAACTATAAAAATCTTACTATTAGGGTCCTTATTATTACTAAGGTGTTATTATCGTACTACAAAAATTACCTTGTATCTGTAGGCACAGCTTTAAGTCGTAATAGAGACCTCAATAATGTACTTGCTCCTGCATTATATTTCTCTCAACTTGCACCTTTCATGCATTGAAGATCCAACACCACTGCTTTAACATAAACTATCTCAAGGGGGAGAGCCAGCTTGATGGGGAAGTGCTTGCGAAAGACTGGATAGCGGGTGACTTAGCTTCCGATTAAATGGAGAAGCCTTCTTGATAGAATGAAGGAAAAGTTGTTATATATACATTCTATACCAGTATAAAATAGTAACTTTATTTAAATCAAATTTATTCATGTTGGAGGCATCACAATATACGTAAAACCTGATAGCAGCCAAAATTCCTATAGAAACCAATTAAACAAGCTGTTTAACCAAAAAAATCAGTCCTCTCAGTACTTTTTTTCCCTCAGATGGTCAACAATTTGTATTCTGGTATTTGCTTACAGGAAGCGCAAGCCCTCACAACGGAATACCGAGAGGTTGCATCCAGCCTCCACATGTGGATCAGAGAGAAAATGTCGGAAATGTCGCACGAACTCCCGTCCTCTACTGAGGAACTGCGGAGACTCGCTCAGGACTCGGCTAGATTCAGGAGCGAGGAAGTGCCTGCCAGATCTAGAGATAGGCAGAAGCTCAGTGCTCTATACCGAGACTTACAGGTACGCTACACTTTATAAATGTGCTTATTACACACTCATAAATTATTTAAATAATAGTTAGTTATTAATTTCAATTGCTTATGAATTTCTGTGGAGGCCCGATAAACACGAGTGCTAAGGCATGTGCACTCCGTGCCTAGGTTCATGTGTTCGATTCCCACTAGAGGTGATGGATTTTCTTTCATAAAAAGAAAAGACATCAACCTTACCCTGGCTAGAAAAGGTTGGTAACCTATAGATAACCAGTCCTAAAGTTCTTAGTCAATAATAAATGGACCTAAAACTTAAATAAATATTAGTTTATTTATAAATTATATATTTATTAATAATGACTAGAATATTTGATCTTCTGAAAAGTTTGTTAAGATTTTGAAAATAAGGTTGTCTCTTAATTCTTTCACTTATAATGAATACAAGAGCTATTTTTGTTTATATGTCTTTAATTCACTTGATACAATAAGAAGTAAAGATATATAAACAAAAACAGCCTTCATATCCTTTAAAAGATGAAAGAATTAAGATAAAATATTTTTTCAAAATCTCTTCTACCTTTTTTTTCGATTAGCCCAATATTAATAATTGGCGATCCATTATTAATTATCAATTTATTTATTAGGCGTCAGTTTACTAATAATGACTAGTTTGTTTAGACATTGTAATAATTGACATCTTTAGTCATTACTGATCCTTTTAGTAACAATTCATGAATAATGACTAATTTAAAATAATTCCTAGTTTATTAATATTAGTTATTTTATTATAAATCAGCATTTTTTTTAATAATTACCAATTCATTTAAAACGACTGTTATTATTGATCAGATAAGATAAATACTATGTTTATTAATAACTAGCTGAATACCCGTGCTTCACCACGGCCGATAAGTAGTTATTTATTTTATTGCGTTAAATAATGTTTCATTAAAATTACGTTACTATACAATTCCGTGCAGTTTATTATAGCACGGTTCCCGTCATACTATATGTTATTCAATGGGCGTTAAAATTTAAAAGTTTATGTTTCCAAAAAGTTATTTGGAAACACCCATTATATTACCAAGGTTATAGGCGAGGAGGCTGTGCAAGGGTTCCGGATATAATTGCCTCACCTAGACAACTCTAAGGATAGGCTTACCATACATCACGGTTTGACCGGGACTGTCCCGGTATTTTACAATTGTTTCGGTGTCCCGCCCGGTTTTATCAATGTCCCGGAAAAGGCTGTAAGATGTAAAAAGTAATGAATTCATGTTTATAAGAATCTTTTATAAATCGGTTGCTTTTCTACAATCAACATTTTTACTACTGCTCACAGTGTCAAAGATATGAGAAGTAAAACGCTGGAACTACCTGCACAGCGCTGCCAGCAGCCAGACACTACTATTTGGCTAAGAGATTTTTTTAAGAAAATCAAGTAGCAAAAAAAGTTCCGTTCTTATTTTTAAGGTTTGGGTAGACTAACAGTTCAGGATCCCCCCTTCCCGTTACTTGCTAGGCTTAAAACTCACCATTTTGCTTATAATTTGTACTGTATTTATTCCCAACCCCCCCTGGTATGCCCATCCCATATTAATGTGTCCCGGTTTAACTCTCCAAAAATATGGCAAGTCTATCTGACGGGGACAGGCAGAAAAGAAACGCAATTAAAACTCTATGAGGGACAGTTAATTTCTAGTAATTCAAGGTCTGCCATCATAGTTGAAATTAACCTCAATTAGAAATAAAACTATGAGATAGATAATGTAAGGTAACAGCTGTTCTTTATCGTCTTAGCAACGCAGGCTGCCTAGGCTTGCCTTCTCTAACCAACTCAAACTTTAAACCCCCCTAAAAATGCTTAAAAATACGAATATCAAAAAATCCTTTCTTAGCAAGCGCCTGCGTTATATAGGGAGTGTCCATGCAAAATTTCAAAATTTTCTGTCGAGCGGTTTGGGCTGGGCGTTGATAGATGAGTGAGTGAGTGAGTGAGTGGTATTTGACAAATATATAGTAGATTAACAATTTACTAATAATGACTGATTTATTATTAATTATTTAAATTTAAATTGTTTAACGTCCATTATTATTAACTACGAATTTTGGGACGGGTTATCCATAGGTTACCACCCTTTTCTAGCCAGGATAGGGCTGATGCCTTTTCTTTTTTCTAAAGAAAAGCCACCACCCCATAGTGGGAATCAAACCCACGACCTTTGGCACAGAGTGTTAAATGCTCACTCCTTAACCCTCACGGCCACTGGGCCTCCAAATTATTATTAATGATAAGTTAAGTTATGAATAAGCTTATTAAAAAAGTTATTTTTGGAAAAAATGTATATTCGTTATTTATTTTTTTGTTTTGTTTAACGGTGTATCAACAATTTGGCTATCAACGCCGGGCTATCTACAGGTTGTCAACCTTTTATAATGCCAACGGCATGTGGTCGGTCACCCATTCAGGTACTGACCACGCCCGACATTGCTTAACTTCGGTGATCAACAGGAACCGGTGCATTCAACATGACTATGGCCGTTGGTTTCGTTATTTATTATCATGGCGTTTATGTTATTTAGGATATTAATAATGAACAGTTTATTCATATTGATTAATGTTAATTTGAATTACAGAAACTGTACGAATCAACCGGTCAAGTCGACATCGAGCCAGAACTTCACATTGACGTGCTCGAAAGAAACTGGTCGAAGCTCCTCTCTCTACATCAGGAGCGAGACCATGCCATACAAGAAGAAATCAAAAAGTAAGTTATTTTTATTTACTTAATTCTCTTGTTATTAAATATCAGACTGATTGTCAACAAATAATACATATAATTAATAAAGCTCATTAATTAGATTGATAAAGCTCATTCATTAAACATTGATTTTTGAAAGATCAATATGTAAGTTATTAATGAATTTCGATATTGTTGGGTTTGGTCGCGTGGTTAACAAAGCTAAATTTTTTAGATAGAAAAAATGTGTTATTATTGCCAAATTGTTGGCTTGAGATTCAAGCCTTCATCAGGGCGGTAAACAAGGGATGGACAGGGTTAATAATAAAATAATAATTTTATATAAAGAAGGAATAAAAAGGGAAAATTTACACACAGACGACGAGGAGTTATTTTTTATTTAATTTAAATAATTGTTTTAATTTGTTTACAATAGATTGGAAAGACTGCAAAGGCTTGCGGACAAAGTTTCTAGAGACTGTAAAAGGCTCGAACCGAGGATGGATGACCTCGAGTCTAGAATATCAGACGAAGCGAAGAGGTTAGATCGCCTGCATCCATTAGACGCCAAGCATGTCGTCGACTCCATAGAATCCGAACTCAGGTCAATAGAGGAAAACATCCAGTCTTTATTTCAAGTAAGTTTCTATAATATAACTCTTAGAAATGGAGAGTGGATTTGAATGTTGTATTAAAGTTAACTCTAAAAAATGCAGGCATGTAACCTTTACTCTACAACAAAGTGACTCCCCCTATTTTTATCTATAATCTTCCAATTACACAATCCAATTGGTACACTATTAAGGTTTCCATCTTGTCATACGTTTAACTTGGAAAGCATATATCCAAAAAAAATGACAAGAAGTAAACAAACATTACAGACTCCTTTGAAGACTATTTGGGCCTAAATCAAAACTATTGTTTAATAAAAAACTGGCCATACAGAAGACCATAATACAACCAATCTAGAATCAAAGGTTCAGATCCTACAAGACTAACTAAGCAAATTTTATGAAAATCAAAGTAATGCAAAAATAGAAATAATTATTTGGAGTGCACTACAGCCATTTCAGAAAGAGACACATTCAGACAAAAAATTACATATTGGAATGTTGGTTGGATTGACATTAATAAAAGGAATGGAGCAGCTTTGTCCGATGGCAGAAGGAGAGCTCATTTAGAAAGAATGAAACCAGTCTTGACACAAAGATAATCAAAATTATCAAGACAGCATTAATTATCAAGACAGCATTAATTGACCTTTGCAATTATACTTTATGTGTTTAATATAATAGTAAATTAATATAAATAGAATTGCTTACAATTAATAACTATAAACTTGTTTCAGGACGTTTCAACGCTTAAATCAGGCGGACACCCGCAGTACCCCGAGCTTAACAAGAGAGTAGGGCGCCTCCACTCAAGATGGGTAACCCTGAGGAGCTCGCTACACTCTAAACTAATCGCGAGGTTGGCATCACTGTCGTTCCCCGTGGTAGAGGAGAGGACCGTCACTCGGCAGACTCGAACGGTCCTAGAGACGAGGCTCGTTGACACCAACCACCATTTCCGAGCCCTACAGGAGGCCATAGACTGGGTCAAGGCTAAACTTGTAAGTATTTTGTTGTTTTGTTTATTATCTCGCTAAACTCGTCCAATATTTTGTTTAATTACACTGTTCTATAAAAAAGAACACCACTACATAAGAGCTTTTATCACACACTTCAGGAATTTTGCTATTGAGGTTTTTTGATGTGGTGAATCTAATGAAACCCTTTTCAAGATGATATCTTTAACTGTTTTTAAGAAAGGTTTTAACAACCAGATTTTTTTTCCCAAGCACTTGCAAACGTAGCACTGACTTTTGTCACATGTTCCAAATTCATTCAAATTAAGATATATAAATTTTGTTTAAATTTTAAATATCTTTAAAAATAGTGGATCATTTGAAAGCATAATAAATTTCCTATAAAAAAAGTTCAAGCATAAACTCAATTCAACCTTACTCAGAGAAAATGGTGTTTAAATTTTCAAAAGTAGGCATATTTAGAACAGAAAATCATCTTGTTAACATTAACAAGCTTTTTTTTTAACTTTTTTTTCAGAAACAACTTCAAGAATTCGAATTCAGCAGCGACCTATCTGGTGCTAAGATTGAAATGGCCCACCACCAGCGAGAGCACCGAGAAATCGATAGGTTCCAGTCGACGGTAGATCAGTGCGCCGCAGCAAAGGTAAATAAAATATCTAATTAATTTTTAAGTTTATTTTTAAATAACAAAGCTTTTTTTGGGGGGGGGGGGGTCTTCTACAGGTTTCCACCTTTTTATAGCCGGGATAGAGCTAATGCCTTTTCATTTTTCGAAAGAAAAGCCACCAATCCCAACCAGTAGACCCCAACCACTTTTACATTGTATAAAAAAAAAGAAGCAAAATCTATCCATAAGAAGTTAGGGTTTGCTTTGGAAGTAAATTAAGAAACAAATTAATAATTGAGTCAGCTATCATTACAAAATAGAAAACTTATTTTCGTTTATTTTGTATTTATTTAGATTAATTTAGTACATTCTCCAGGAATCTGACATAAACAAACCATCTTGCAGAGGAATAAGCTTTCAATTATTTATTACCATCAATTTATATAATTACAACCTTAAAATTTCTCCTTCTTCAGCCAAAATTTCTATTTCTTCATGGCTGTTCTGCCATCCGATGCCTTTAAATTTAAATGAATATATAATTTTTTCCAGAGCCAGTTCCATGGAGAAGAACTCTCACTCTACACGCAGCACTTGAGCACACTACAAAAAGTTTATGCCGAGCTCCTTTCGCTTTCAAACAAGAGAATATCCGAGTTTGAGTCGCTCGTGGATTTCCTTGAATCCGTGAATACTCAACTCACTTGGCTCAAAGAGAAAGAGGCTATCGAAGTTGCTCGAGATTGGAGCGACAGAGAAGTCAACCTGACAGCCATACAGTCATATTATGAGGTACTTCGCCATCTTTTAAATTTTATTTATAGGAGTATGAATAATGTTTTGAATTTCAACAAATAAATCTCTTGATTTTGTGCTAATATGTTATTTCAACTGTCAGCTAACTGTGAATTATTAAATTAGAATTCTAAGACAGGCAGCACTCGCTGCAGCTAAATGTGTGAAGTATTGCCAGTCTGCTTGCTTTTTCTGGCAAGGATGATTCTGCTCAAACTTCATATTTATTCGTCTTTAACTTTTTTTTAAATATGACAATAATGGAAATGTTTTTCTTGATTTCAACTTATAGTAACGGAAGTAAACATAAAACAACAAACTACTCAAAAATTCAGAATGTGTGCATAAAAATGTCTTTATTTGTTGGCGAAATATCTGATAATTGTTGCTGGAAATAGCTGCTAGAGTGCTCTCATTACTCGAGGAATATTTTTCATTGGATTTGAATGACAAATTATTCAATAAAGTTTTATTTTATGTTCATTGGTGCCAATTTTCCTAGTAGTGGCAATGAAAATTATAAACCTTTTGACTACCATTTTTTGGGAAAATGCAAGGTGAAAAGACCCACGAAAATATAAATGTTCCTTTATTTTTCTAAATTAGTTTTGAAAATGGAAATTGTTGAAAATGGAAAATGCAAAGATGGAAATTGTTGGGGTTCTGTCATGAAAGTTAATAAATCAGTACAGTTTGATAACATCACTTTATCCCAGTATATTTTAATTCTATCCATCTCCTTAGAGCGGACTTAGCAGCAATATAAGATTTAACTATCCAACTTAACAAATTTTTCTACGAGTACCTGATGATTAATTTAGTCATTTTTTTTTCTCATTCAAAATTATTGTAAAATTTCTGTACATATATAACATTTTGGATGGACTATTTCTTTTTTTGTGTTTATTTATTTTTTATAACGACCATATTTTGTTAAATATGTAGAATTTGATGGTGGAACTCGAAAGAGGAGAGAACGTAGTTAGATCTTTGCTCGAACGAGGTGAGGCCTTGCTTCTCCAGGGCCATCCTGCATCGAAAGCCATCTCGACAGTGCTGAGTAACCTCCAGGCTGCATGGTCAAGGGTACTCCAGTTCACTCTTGCTCTAGAGACGCACATAGCCACTACTCGCACTGTGCAGGCCTTCTTCCGAGATCTTGAACAGCTTAGGGACTGGATACACAGGTTAGTTATCATATTTTTTATGTCTAAACACACACATATACATGCATAAATATGTATTTTGGGGCTTTAATTTAAACAAACCAATAAACTTTCAACATTTGCACAGCCGAGACGAAATCCTAAACACGACGTACTCCGCTTCCGAGTTTTCGTTGGACGAAGGAGAACGATTACTCAGAGGGATGCAGGAGCTGAGGGAAGAGCTAAACAGCCGCTCGACAGCCTTAGCACAGATGTCCGAACGGGCAGCCACTGTTGCACCCATAAAGCAAAGGCGCCAACCTGTTGTCAGGCCGATACAAGTCACTGCAGTCTGCGATTATAAATCTGACACTGTAAGTTACATCTTATTTTGTTATTAATTTTTATTGGAAAATTTAATTACGAAATTACTAAAAAAAAATACAAACTTATTTCACAAATTATGACTATACAGAGGACTTTTATTAATTTATTTATTAAAGTTATGTTATTATTATATAATATTTATATCAGAAAAGTAATATCTCTGTCGTTGAGATGTATAATGCATATTATACAGAAATATGGGTGACCGACCACGTGCTGTTGGCATTATAAAAGGGTGGCAACCTGTAGATAGCCCGGCGCTAATAGCCAAATAGTTGATGCGCCGTTAAAAACGAAAAAAAAAATATACAGAAATGCACTGACTATTACATGAAATTCCTATGTATTTATAAACCTAAACATAAACATAACTGAAACATTTTAGTTTTCACTATAACATTAAGTTAAAATTTACTACCTCATAAGGTGAAACAATAAATGATATTGGAATAAATTCTTTAGATAATCAAGGATTATACAATAATTTATAAATAATTCATTTTTAGAGCAGATAGCCTAATTTTTTTTTTGTTACGGCGTATCTACAACTTGGCCATTAGCCCCGGGCTGTCTACAGGTTGCCACCCTTTTATAATGCCAGCAGCACGTGATCGGTCACCCATTCAGGTACTGGCCACGCCCGACATTGATTAACTTCGGTGATCTACGGGAACCGGTGTATTCAACGTGGCTATGGCCGTTGGCCCCTAATTTTATTATCATAAAATTGCTATCTTCTATTCAACCTTTCATTTTTAATAGATTTAGTTACTTATGGAAATGTATGACAAATTTACTAGACCATCAACAACTATTTATGAAGCTAGCAAATACAACAAAAAAATGGGACTATAAGAATTTTTTTGTAGGGAATTTAGTAAGCTTTTGAAAAGCCACATTAAATTTTTATAACAATTTTAGAGAGATTTTGCAAAATACTTAAAACAACTCAAGACTTAAATATTTCCTTTGTTTTTTATAGATTGACTCTTCTTATTAATGAAGTAGAATTATTCCCGCAAAAGTTCAGAAAATTGGAATATCAATGATTTCTAATATGATTTTCCCAAACAAAAAATTTTTTTAGATATTTATTTAGTTTTTGAAAGGGAAAATTTCAAATATTGAAGCAATTTGCATTTACTATCATTTTATTAAAATATTTGTGTGTTTTGCCCTCAGGTTGAAATAGAGAAAGGAGATCAATGGACATTGCATGACAATTCTGCTTTGACCAAATGGAGAGTGTCTCCAATAGGTGAGGAACCATTTTATGATTTAACCCAAAATTCTATATATTTCCATATTTCATTATTTTCTTATATTTGCTACCATATCTATATATATAAAAATCACGTGTCTGTTTGTTTGTTCCTTATACAAATCCACACCGTTTGGCCGTTTTTGACCAAACTTGGAATAATGGTAGGTCTTGATACGAGAAATCTCCTAGGCTAGGTCAAAAAAATCTAGCAGCTGTCTGTCTGTATGTTTGTCCCTTATACAAATCCATACCGTTCATCCGATTTTGACTAAACTCGGTACACATGTAGATCTTAATCTGGGGAGAGTCGTAGGCTAAGTCAAAAACGTCTACCAGCTGTCTGTCTGTATGTTTGTTCTTTATACAGACCCACACCGTTTGACGGATTTTGATCAAACTGGGCACACAGGTTGGTCTTGATCAGGGGATTGTCATAGGCCAGGTCAAAAACGTCTACCAGCTGCTGTCTGTATGTTGTTGTTTCTTTTTATAAGCAAGACCTATTTTTACCAAACTTGGCATACATGTATGTCTTGATACGGGGGGAGTTATAGGTTATGTCGAAGCCGTCTAGGACTTACAGTTGAGAGGTCACGGGTTCGAAACAGTTACAGATTCGTGTTATTAGATTTTAATAATACTTATTTGGTTTCTAATTTATTTAGGCTTTTCTATATGCAGAAAGTAGGTGTAGCATGGCACGCCGGGTAACAGCTAGTGATGAATAAAAAGTGAAAGAGAACTTGATTTTCTAAAGCGCTTCCCCATACTTGTGGTCTTAAAAAATTAAGATAAAAAAAACAACAAATGGCGTAAACCATCACTTCAATGGCCATTTCCACATACAACAACTTTATAAAATCCATAAATAATTTAAAATTTTGCAGCTATATTTATTGGCTTGGAACTAAGAAAATAATTCAAATTTTTTAAATTACAAATTACAGCATCTTTCTTGGTTATAATTGTTGATTTGGAATTAAAGATTTCACGCTTTTTTTAGGATCAACAAAGGATACAAACGTTCCAGGTGTCGTGTTCCTCATACCTCCTCCAAGCAAAGAAGCAAGAGAAGCAGTCGAAGCACTCGCTCGAGACTTTGACAGGACGCTTGCTCTCTGGCAGCGGAAGCAACTCAGGCTTAGACAGAACATGATATTCACCACAATAAGAGTTGTCAGGTCCTGGGACCTTGCTCAGGTATGTATTTACATTTTATACACCCAACAGAATTATATAGTATAATAAAAAAAACAAAAAACATATGACTTAAGGCATGTATTTAAATAGCAATTGGCTCGAGGACCTCGAATGGTTTTGAGAAAGGGGATAATAAATTTGTTATTTTCAATATTTCAATGATAATTAACTCTCAACATTTTAACTTTTATGAATTAAAAGAAAAATAAGTATTAAAAACACTGTTCTGTCAATTTAAGATTTAGTGTAATAAATTTATCCAGTAAATATATTAAAATGTTATTTCATTACAAAACTAAAAACATTGTTTTTTTTTTATCTTTGCTCAGTTTGTTGCGATGGGATCAGAACAGCGAAACGCTATTAGAAAAGCACTTAATGAAGACGCTGACAAGCTACTTTCTGAAGGTGATCCCAACGATCCGCAATTGCGTAGGCTGAGGCGAGAGATGGCCGAAGTCAACAGGCTATTCGATGAGTTTGAAGCTCTCGCAAACCAGCAAGGTAAATATCATTTCATATGTGGGTGTGGTATTTATGTTAACCATGTATTTTGTTAAAATTGTATTAGTTTTTTTCTTTGTGAGCTTAGTCAGTAAAGCACTCACATTATCTGATTTATATGTATTTTGCTAAGTTTTTATTAATTTTTACAGAAGAGAACAAGAACGCTGTGCGAGCCATCACTGAGAAGTCCTCAAGACTCCAAGAGCAGCTCGATGAAGCCGAGCGAGTCCTTACGATGAGACTCTCTGCCTCGATTCCACGAGACGTTCATTCACTTGAGCACCTAGTCGTACAACACAAGGAATTTGAAACATCTCTCAAGGTTTCTATGATTTTTCTTATCGACAATAGATTACTTAATAAAAATAATACGTTTAACAAAAACTTGAAGTAAATTATTCATTTATTATGAAATCATTATTTTTTAGAATAATTAACTCGCCAGGCTGGGATTCGAACCCATATCCTCCTGTCCTATGCCATCTTAAATTTATACAATTTTTCAATGAAGATATTTTTTTTAACAAACATGTCCAATCTACTTCTATAAAAGTACTCTGCTTTTGTCTATTCCATTATTCATATGAAAGTTTTAAAAAATCCGAATATAAAGAACTTCAGATGCGATTTTCTTCAACTGAGATTGTCTTATTAAAATTTAGTATATTACCTTTTTTTTAGGAAATTTAATAAGCTTTCAAAAGATTGTCTTAAATTTATACGTTTTTTTTTTTTATCCCTTATTGAGATATTTTGTAAAATATTCAAACATTTCAAAACTACTTTTATAAATTTATCCAGCTTTTAAAATTCCATTATACAATAAGAGTTAAAAAAAAAAAATCAAAAAAAAAAAATCTGAATATCAAGAACCTCAAACGCAATTTTCTTTGGCTGTGGCCATCCTATTGAAATTTAGCACAGGTATTCTTTTGCGGGAAATTAATTAAGCTTTCAAAAGATTTTAATTTTATACAATTTTGTTCAACCATTATTGCTAACATTTCAAAACAACTTTTATAAATTGACTCTACTCTTAAAATTCCATAAAAGCTAAAAAAAAAAAAAAAAAAAAAATCAGAATATAAGGATGTGATTTTCTTTGGCTGAAGTCATTCAGTATGTGTCCTTTTTGAAGAAAATTTAAAATGCTTTCAGAAGATCATCTTAAATTTATCATCAGATATTTTGTGAGCTCAAAACTGCTCACAATTTCAAATGATATTTAAAATAGAAATAACTTATTATATTTATAACAGTCATTTCCTGAGGAATGTGCTCATTGTACGCTTCTCCTGCTGGGCAGACTTCATTTTTTTATTCTCCCTCCCCAAAAATTACAATTTTTAAAAGTATTCTTATTGTTTTGATGTAATGCTGTTTCAGAACTTGACGAGCGATATAGAGGGTCTGCAGTCAATGTTTAACACGTTGACGAGAAAGACACCAGGTATGCAGTCCCGTGTCGAAGCCATTCTCCAGCAGTGGAACCACATTTGGAACTATTCTCATCTATATGTTGAAAGGTGAGTGTTATATGGTAAAATTAAAAATATTTTGTTTGCTAACAGTGTTTTTATGTTTTTTATTAAGCTGATCTTTTGTTTATCTGTTCAGATTGCTCAAATTTTAATAGATACATTTGTTCTTGGTGTAAAAATAATTAAATATCAAAAGCTCATCTTAAATTAAATGCTTTTTCAACTTTTATTGAAAAGAAGGTGCATATGATCGGGTTTCGGCCATACCTTAAATGAGACTACATTTTATAAATATATGTGTTTTAGGTTGAAGTGCGTCGAAATAACTTTATCTGCTTTGGACGAAGCAACAAACGTTGTTTCTGAGCTTGAATTGAAACTAGCCACATTCAGAGACATGCCTTCCGAACTTGAACCCTTACAAAACGTAAGTACTACTTTGAGCTCTGATAATTTGTCATCAATGTATGATTAATTAGACATTTAAAAAAATTAACTAATAAGAGAAAAGGTTGCATTATGTTTGAAGCCCGTCAAACAATAATAATAACAATAATTAAAAAAATGATTGCAGGTACATGATGACCTCATCAGAGTGCAGAATTCAATAGCTGCCCAACAACCCGTTGTCGATCAGCTGATAGAAGATGCGACCAACACCCGTCGTTTGGTAGTGAAGTCGAGAGAGAGGCTACGCTCTCACGATCATTCCGATCTCGACAGGCTTGATGACGATGTGAACTCTGTCACGCAGAGATGGAACAATCTATGTGCTACTCTTGTCGACAGGTATGTTTCCATAAACAACTTTTTGAATATCTTTAGGATTTTCTTATTTTTGTCGGTAGTCATGTTAAGGTGACCCACACATTTTCCACACATAACCCAAATCAAAAAATTGCAGGGGAAAAGGTTATCGGCCTTTTGTTAAATGATCTGTCATTAGTTTTTAAATTTATTATGACATAGAAGCTTGATGATCCACCAAATATCGCAGTGTTCAGATGACACACAGTCTCTCACATACAAACTCCCCTTTCATTGTTGTACAATAATGTAAGCAAATAACACATAACCGTTGTAATTTATACTTTATAATTAAAGTTTAATAGTAAAATAAATGAAAAAAAAATAACAACATCTCAATTAGACTATACATTAAAGGACTTTTTTAAAATTTAAAATGTTTTCCACCAGCATCCCATTTTTTTATTTTTTATTTTTTTTACGGCGCATCTACATCTAAGGTCATTAGTGCCGACATTCAGGGTGCAGCGAGGAATTTTCGCAGCGAGCCCTGAGATGAGAAAATTCCTGTCGGAGGTGGGAATCGAACCCACCATCTCCCGCTTATGAATCCAAGGTGATAGCCACTAGGCCACGGGAGATCCCCTTATTTATTTGTTCAAAAACTTTTTTTTGCTAAGCCCTGTTACATTTATAAAATAAATCTTTTTACGTAATGGGCCAATTTCTCCATGTTCAGTGACATATTTCTGTAGTGTTTTTCAGCCAGAAGTGTGCAGTAAATACTGATATGTGAGTGTCATATACAATGACTGTATTCTTGTTGGTTTAGTACGAATCTAACAAAATATGAATTCACTGTTCTGTGTCCTGTTAATAATTTTTCCATTTAGAAGTTTTCTTTGACGCCCTTTGAAGATTAATGTCCTGTATTCTTGCAGTTTTCTTACTTTATCTGGCTTAATTTTGTTGAGTTATTTTAACTGTTTTGTGTGTTTTTGTTGTAACATTCTGGAATTCTTAGATCTGTAGACACTAATTTAGCTGCACCTTCAGCATTTTCATTCATTTCATTTCTAATAATACCAGAATGTCCCTAATCCAAAAATAATGTAATATTTATATTTATATTTAAATAAAATTAAAATATATTTCTGAATAACTATATTCTTCCTGCAGGCTGAGATGTTGCGAAGCAGCGTATTCATTACTTGATACATATGGTAAGACTTATCAGACAGAAGTGAAATTTATTGATGAATCATACACAGAACTCAATAACCTTCCACCTGTCTCGCACGGAAAGCACCACATTGAACCAACAAAGGTATTTTTTAATTTATAATTGTGATAATTATACACATTTTTTTTTATTTTACTTCTTAATGATGATTCTTTTTTTAATTATTTTTGTTAATCACTAATGTAAGTGCTGTATCGGGATGCAGAGTACCAAGAGCTGAACTCCTATTGTTTTTAATTGTTATTTTTTAAAATTAACTCGTCAAACTGGGATTTGGACCCAGTTTCTCCTGCTATAGATATAGACCAGCTAGATAGACTTTCTTTTTTTTGTCTTATAGGTACTTTTCACAAGTATTGTCGAAAGAACACAGCCATTGGAACAAGTGAACATCGACGGCGGACGTTTCATACGCGAGGCAAAGGTAACTTAGCTAACACAAATTAACTCTGTAGTTAATATTACAAATGTTTAAAATACAAAAAGTATTCATAATTAATAGTTAAGTTATTAATATAAATATATATTAATATTCTAAGTTAATGAAAAAAATTACTGTACATAGAGCTAACTTTGGCTAAAATATTTCTAACTGGGAGTAGTTTGGTGGTCAAGTCTGTTTCAAGGATGTCAAAAACCTTTTTTTCATTATTTTTGAGCTTTGCTCATAGTTTTCTTGAGGTTATTTGTTTCCCTAGAGATTTAAATAAAGTCCCAATTTCTTGCCTCCCCTCCCAAAAAAAGTGGAAAGCTTAGAAAAGAAACTCTTAATATTTCATCTTTAGTGGAACAAAACCAATACATCGTACACTTTAAGCACTGTTTCTTCCGACTGTTTCCTGGACCTTTTTTGGTAATTGATTAGGCTTTTGAATTGTTACCTTCTACTTACCACAATTTTCCAACCGTTTTAAAAATATTTAAAAAGTAAATCTGACTGTTAACTGTTGATCATTTTTTTGTGTGTGTGTGTGTGTGTGTGTGTGTGTGTGTGTAATACTTCCTCTATTCCAAAAGTAACCATCATTTATATATCTTTAATAGTTCGGATAAATATAAAGTTGGTGAACAAATTTTTTATTCAAGCCGCCGTTTTGGTTAATCTAAACCAAAATTTCTCCAATTTTCTCTAACAATTTCAAAGATTTACGCTCATTTTAGTCCAGATTTTGCTTTAATATCAGTGTTGTTATTCTCCTGGCCAAGGAACTTGTCCTTTTGTTTTAGACAAAGTATTTGTGTATCAAATTTACAAAAATTGGACCATTTTTGTATTCAGTTGAGCGCCAACATATATATAGAATTTCGAATGACCAATAATCTATAACATTTTGTCCCTCTGAATAATTCTCTGACTGGTTTTTATTACTCTTCCTAATTATTGTGCGCACACTACAGTACTTATGGACGTCGTCCTTTTGTTTTAAGTGTTCCTGTTTCTCGTCTTGCACAGTTTTAGATGTTTTATCGTATTCAATAGGCTTTCATCGTTAAATGATAATTTTACTCCTTTGTCTGCTTAGTATCCAAAATTTTCTTTGGCTTGTAGCTATTTAAATTCTATATTCTGTCCGTGTTAGTGCAACACCTCCTTTCAAATTTAAAATTTATTTGCAAAAATAGTTAATAGACGTCCTTGAATCAGACGATTTGTACATATAACTGATTAGATTAACACACTAGCCAGAGATTCATTGAAAAAGGGAATTTTAATATTTGAATTTAGTATTTTTAAAAAATACACAAAAATATGCAAAAGCCACGTCTAGAAAGTGTAAGAGTACGCGCGATCGTACTAACCCGACATTCCAGATATATGATCTAACGCTCGGGAAGTTCCGTGCGGCGGTCGCTCTCGCACAGCCGTCGTTTGACGCCGACGGAGAACGAGCTCCATCAGATTGGAAGTCCGGAGAGGAGGTGATCTCTGAACAGCTCGACAAGCTCAATCACAGGTACCTCGCACTGGTGAGCATACTGCAAGACAGGCTACGACAGATATGCGCCATATCAAACGACACTGAATTGAGGGTGAGTACAACAGTTTATAATTTTATATTTTGTGACATAAATTGTGACATTTTACTTAAAAATTGTGAAAGATCATTAATTAATTATAGAGAACTAAATCTGTGACGAATTACTGAAAAAATCTCTACTATTATCCATGGCTGTGTTTACAGCGGAGAATATTTCATTGGACATACACGCAGAAATTTTTCTAATGTGCGATATGCAACAATATCATGAGGCGGATTCAATACCATTTAACAGAAAAATTGTTATTTCATCACTTTCTGAAGGAATTTTATTGAGGTTGGACTCTTGAAAGCATTTTTGAAAACAAATTTCAAATCTTCATCAATCCTTTCGATCTACTGTATACCAAAAATAACCTCTATTAGAATGTATGTATATGGGTGTGTGTGTTAACACGATAGCGGTCACAGCTATTGTTTTTTCGTCCCAAAACTCGTCTTATAGCATTACCATAACAAATAATTTGACAAGTTCTTTGACCCTTCCCAGCAAAATTGGTTGATTTGAAAGGAGGGGGTTTACTCGGGACCCTAATTACTAGTTTTCCCAAAACCAGCCATAATGTTTGTTATATTGCAAAAAAACTCTGCATGCATTGTGATCATCTAATAATAAACGTTTATTGTAATAATAAACTTAATTGGTCCATTATCGGTGTTGGTTTACTCCAAAACCAAATTGTGAATTTTCCTGTCCAATATTTTTACTTTATTGCAACACAATTCAGCAGAGAAAATCCTCAACAAATGAGGAATGGTTGAGTTGCAAAAAAAAAATGGTTTTTTAGAAGTTGGGTTTTACTCTGTATTATGTTCAAATTGATTTAAGTCACCAACCTTGGGCATTGGTTTTTAATGCTACCTCCAGAGGTGCTGAACAGCTCCGGCACTAAAGTGATCCAGTTTCTTTCTGCATTGTATTGATTGTGGGTTGTTCTCTTTGTACATATGGACGTTCTTATTATTCTTCGAGATCAGTAAACAATTATGTGAAGTTATTGAGTGGGTGATCCTGCTTGCACAGCAGGTGAGAGAGGAATGCTCAGCTTATCAAACGCCAAAGTGGGTATATACCCTTCTCTCTCCCTCCATCGAGCGGCCTAATCTACTGTTAGAGAGGGGAGGCTCACCCAGCTTAACGTGCCTCGTCTCGCTTTTACCGCTAAGCATAAAACGTGTAGAGTTATGATAAATATTTGGAAGTAGATCTTGTTCTGTTTTATTAATTATTGATCTGCAATTTTTTTTGTTTTGTATATATTACGTATAAGAAGATTTAAAAGAGCAGCAGGTATCAAGCAAACAGAAATTTCAGATAAAGCTTTATTAAGGCAAAAAAATGTTTATTGGAAAGTCTGCTGTAAAGAGATTAAAAAAAAAAAGAAAAGGTAGAGCAGATAGGTTTGATGAAAGAAAATAACTCATTCAGAAAGAATGAAACAAGTCTGGGCCGTTACAAACTCATACTTATACTGATTAAAACTTATTGACATTGACACATGTATACGCGATAACCACACAGTATAGGTCTACATCTAATGTAATATACAAATTTACCCAAACAGAACATCTAAGAAATTATCATATTTTAAATAAAATAGCAAGAACTATTTATCAGCTGAGGGAGGATTAGAGCACTTACTGAGAAAAGCATGCCCCCATTTTTAAACATATTTATAATTAAGTAATTAATAATTTTGTTTTGTTTTATTTAAAAAAAAAAAAAAAAAATATTGGACTACATTGTCAATCAACTTAAGTTTGTAAAATACTTTAGAGGTGCATTGTTTGCCAATGTTGGCTAGGGTATACAGAACAATAAATTCCTTGGTATAAAGAAAATCAAGCTTGTCAAAACAGTGCTAATTGGGTCTCCCGTGGTCTAATGGCTAGCGCCTTGGATTCATAAGCAGGAGATGGTGGGTTCGATTCCCAACCTCCAGCAGGAATTTTATCATCCCACGGCTCGCTGGTAAAATTCCTCGCTGCACCCTGGATGTCGGTGCTAATGACCTAGATGTAGATGCGCCGTAAAAACAAAAAAAAAAAAAACAAAAAAAAACAGTGTTAATTGTAATTTGTGTGGGACCTTAAATGAATAATAGTAATACATTTGTATGTATACATATTTTAATTTACTCTGTCTACTCAGCCATAAATTGTTTTTATTTTTAACGATATCTTTTAAATCTGATTGGACAAGTGCAATTGAATAATAGTTTAATAAATCATCACATCTTATTCATATCTTCAATACAATGGAAAATTGGTGAGTACCAATCGTTTGGAAAAATTAATACAAAATTACCACTACTATTTTAGGTTCATAGACATAAATTTTCCAGTTGTGGCAATGAAAATTTATAATCACCATTTTATCGAAAAATACTACTCTAAACAAAACAAAACTAAAATATGAGTTCTCCTTCTTTTTTTGAGTAGTTTTCCAAAATGTATTAAGGATGTGGGATAAAGAGATACACAAACAGAAAATCTTTGAGCGAGTGTTCATGCCTTAAAAATAGATTTATTGGAAATAGTAAATTAGACATCTGAAAGATCCCGATGGGATCTACAACTATGGTATCTCTAACATTTTTCAAGATAATTTCAATAGAGTATGTAAAGATACATACTTTCTCACTTACTCAACTTATCATTCTGAAATCTTCAAAATTCTGGAAACTGTACGACAGAAAACACCCAAAACAATAGTTATATAATAATGACTGCCCCAATGACAGAGGTCACTGTTAGAACCGATTACAAAAATGACAATGGCAAAATGAAGAGGTCATTTGATGTCTCATTTCATCGTTAAGACAACGCTCCGTAAAAGGTGTCGTTACAAACGCCCACGTTCTGAGACCAAGGCCCAATCTGTTTCTACTATTATTATATTCGTTTCTCCTAACGCCCATGGCTCAATTGCCTGTAATTGATCTACAGTTTCATAGAGAGTCATCAGTTTGTGTTTTTCTCATTCCAGGAGTTTGTGTCGAAGTTACAGCCTGCTCACCTCAAGACCTTTAGAACTGAGTTTACGCTTGTCGAAACATCGACTCAGCTACCAGACAGGTAAGAAATACTCATATATTTATAAAGATTTTATTTGTTTATATGATATTTTGGATTGAAAACAACCATAAATTGTTTTACTACAAAGATGCAGACTTGCAAACTTTAAAATCAATATGGCCCTAGGAAGTTAGTAACCTCCCCCTCTAGAGTTATGGTTTCCTGCGTTATTGTACTACCTGATTGGTGCAGTATACTCCTAGATTATACTCTTAGACTCATAATCCTTTAGACAATTATGCCTCTAACCTAGTATAATGCAGCACTTTTGCCCTCTTTGAATATTATGCTCAGGATTTACACTCTTAGGCTTACAACCTCTGATATCGACCACTAAAAGATCATTATATAAAGAAAAATTTTAGAAAACTTGGTGTCTTCATGGATTATAGTCCTCCTAAATACAGTAGAGTCCCCCTAATCCTAAATTATTATTATCCTATTAAATTTTTGGGAAGATTTTCAATTCCACTGTCCAAAATCCAAAAGTCAACCTTACTTAAAATTGAAACAAGTTTGAGGGTCTCCCCATGGTCTAGTGGCTAACGCCTTAGATCCTCATGCGGGAGATGGTGGTTGGTTCGGGTCCCACCAGTGGCAGGAATTTTTTAACCACACAGCGCGTTGAGAAAATTCCTTACTGCACTATGGATGTCAGCGCTAATGGCCCAGATGTCTGTGCGTCGTAAAAAAGAAAAAAAAAAGTTTAAATTTACTCACTCTGTACAGTACAACGTTCAAATCCATGTTCTGTTCAACATTTACACAAAAGCTAAAAACCACACCATTATCTAAGAGCTGAATTCAGCGATCGATAATCCTCTGACACAAAGAACTGAAACAGCTTGAAGAAGCAATGTTTGGTCAACACTGCATAAACATAACATCTGTTAGGGTTGCTTTGGTGTGTAGCTCCACGTAACGCAAAGCGATATCTAGCTTACGAGAGTTAGTGTACTAGAATATGTAATTTTTTACCTTTAATTCTTGATAAATTAGGCTTGATGCTTAATACGCCCCATAAAATCAATTGATGGCATTATAATACAAAACTTTGCATAATCCAAATTTTTGCTAATTCGAACAGGTTTGGGTCCCAATTAGTTTGGACTTGACTGTACGTCTATTCTCAGATGTATGTCAATTGGACTGGTGTATTCATGGATTGTTATTATTGGCCAGATATTGTTCATTAACAGATTATTATATGCTGAGAAGACTTTATCTTAGGATTATTATACCTCTGGCATTTTACACTTTTGGATTATTGTTCTACTGGTCTTGTCTAACCACAGATTATATTATACACTTTGGTTTGTGTATTCGTGGATTATTATAACCCTGGTGTTGTCTGCCCTCAAATGATGATACACTGAGAAGGGGTTATCTTTAGATTATGATACCCCTCAGACTACTATAATCTAGTACAAGATCATTTGAAATAATATTGAGTAAGTTGAAAATGAAAAGAGTTCCATCAAAGTTGTATTGTAAAAAAAAAAAACATTTGAGTGATTTTTTTGATCAGTTTTTGTATCTTGTAACACTTATCCAGTCATTTAATATATTCAAAACATCACAAAATTAGGCAAATAGAGGTTGGTATTTTATTGTAGAATATGTTTTTTACTTGTCAAGCCATCTTCTTTTTGATTTCCTTCCTCGAATTCAATGAAATTTCTACTTGTTCTGAAAAAACTTGTTTTTTTTTTTAATGTAATACCTCTCTCTTGTTTTCAGGTGGCGAACAGAGACTGATTCAATGGGTATCAACGGTTCCAAACCACCCACCCCTCCCGAAAAGACGGGGATAGGGACCGACATAGTGAACAGGGCGGGGATTATAGATCCAAGCAATGGTGCCGAACTGACGATAGGCGACGCAATCCGCCTCCGTGTCCTGGACGTCCGGAGCGGACGCATTAACATCGGGGACAGAAGTGTGGAGATAGAGGAAGGCGTCAGATTGGGAGTCATCAGACAGGAGCTCGCGTCAGAGCTGCTTGGACCTTCCAATATCTCCGGGACACGGAGTCTCCTCGAGGCAATACAACGAGAACTCTGCCTCGCAGAAGGGAGTCCTCTAAGGGTATGCCTCAGTGACGCAGTAGATCTAGGACTCGTTAACGAGTCTGGTTATCTAGACCGCGATACCAACACGACGATCCCTCTCGAATCCGCGCCTTTGTCGGACGTACCCGAAATAGTCCACGAGGACTCAAAAATCACTCTTTCACAATCCGTTCAACTCGGTCTCCTCCCTAAAGACCCTGTAGAACATCGCAAAAAAGGCATGATCCAAAGACCTCAGACGATAAAAGACATCATAGATTCAAATGGTGATCAAGAAAGCCACATAGAAACGGTATTCGGGCAGTTGACTCTCCAAGAATGCATAGACAAACATATTCTAGACTTTGATACTTATAACAGCATTCTCGACATAAAGTCTGGGAAAATGCTCACTCTAAAATCAGCATTAGAATCAGGAGTAATAACAAAAGATTGGCAATTCAAAGACACAAAAAGTGGTAAGGTCATAGGATTGAAATCCGCTGTGGATGAAGGCTACATTGCATCAGTATTTATAAGATCTGTTTTTGATGTAGACTGTTTTAAGAATTTTGAAACCGACGAATTTGTATCTTTCAACGAAGCTTTAGACTTAGGTTTATTCCACAACGGAGAGTTAGTCATAAAGAAATCTGGTAAGACTGTCCAAATGAAAGACGCAGTAAAAGACAATTTAGTGAAAAAATCAATTTGGGAAATCTTCGACAGAAAAGTTGGAATAATGTCTGCAGGAAAAGAACTTACAGTTTTTGGTGCAGCTGTCAAAAGTTATTTAGACCCGAAAACTGGATTTATTCTTGACAGACGAAAAAATAAAGTTTGTTACAAAGACGCTCTGGAGAAGAAGATGATTAGCAAAGAGGGACTCAGTGTTCTCAAAAGTTGTCTGATGATTATGGTAACAGAAACTAAAACCATAACAAAAAAGAGTCCTATCAAAGAAGGTATAAAAAAAATGCTTGATTCAATATCTATGAAGAAAAAAGTCGAACTACCTGATCGTGGAATGCCGCTCAAAGAAGCAATAGAGAAAGGTCTGTTCGATCCAAAGACTGGGTTGTTTACGATTCCAGGGACAGACAGATTAGTGAGTTTTGAAGAGTGTCTTAAACTCAACATCATTGATCCAAGTTCGGGATCTATAAACGACGGTAAGAAGAGTTTGAGTTTCATCAGGGCTATTGAGAAAAAACTCATGACCCCAATTGGTGAATACGAAGGCTTGAATATTGCAGATGCTATCGAAAAAGGATTAGTTATCTTTGAAGGAGAGCCTTATGAAATATCTAAGGATGCCATATTGGATCCTAGTTCTGGATTGGTTGTCTACACTGACGCCAGGAGGCCAGTTGGTCTTCTTGAAGCGGTCGCAGACGGACTTCCCGCGGTTATTAGAGATCCCAAAGGCAACCCTGTGGATTTGGAGACTGCCAAGTCAACAATACTTACAAGAGACAGATATGATCCAAAAGGTTTGAATTTGTCTCCGATGGAAGCCATCAAACAGGGTTTTATAAGTTTCAAACCAATAGCCGCTGCGGCAGCTTTGCCAGTAGTTGCACCCATTTTGGCGGCAAAACTTGTCATAGACCGGTTCACCACTCCCAAAGATCTCGCTCTTAGGGGACTTTACGATCCGAAGAAGGAATGCTTTACAGATCCTTCAGGAAAGAAAATACCTTTCAAAGAAGCTCTGAAATATATGGACACTGATACTCTAGTAAAAGATTTGCAAACCGGCGCTTTTGTTCCTTTGTCTGAAGCTAAATTTGACAAGGATGGGGAAATGTGCGACCCAAGAACTGGAAGATCCGTTCCGTTTTTTACTGCCGTCAAACTGGACTGGGTCCGTCCTAAAAAACAAATACCAAAACCTAAATACGATCTCGAAGAAGCTATCGAAAAGAAAGTTCTTGGTCACGACGGAAATGTCGTTTATGAAGAAGAAAAAATGCCACTTTCTGCAGGCATAGCCAATGGAATTTTAGATGCCGAAAAAATCGGAGTGGTTTTACAAGAGCTTGTTCCTGTTACCGCTGCAGTAGAGTCTGGAGTCCTTGATTTGAACAAAGGAACCATCGAAGGTGAGGATTTGACGTCCCGATTCAAGAAGGGCGACATTAGACCTTTAAAGAAACCAGTGTCTTTAGAAGCTCTTGTTTCAAGAGGGCTCGCTGTAAAAGGAATCAAAGACAAAATAACGCTAGAAACTGTTCCAGTACAAGAAGCTATCCGACGGTTTATCGTTGATCCAGAAATGACATACTGCCAGGACACAGCCAAAGATGAGCTGGTAGATCTGAATATTGCAATAGACAGAGGAATCGTCAAAAATCGTTTCAAGGATACAAAATCCGGCACAAAACTTACCTTTCCCGAAGCTTTTGAAAAGAATTTGATTGTTACCAAAGTACCAAAAATGTCAATAACAGATGCTTTGCCATATTTTAAGCAAGGAAAATTCTTGGATCCAAAATCTGGCGAGGAGAAGACTCTTAATGAAGCTTTGAAGACCTTCATCGAACCGTCGCTTACAAAATTCAAAGATCCAAGAAATAACAAAATTGTTTCTGTGGAAGAAGCTTTGGAGTCGGGATATCTGGACGGAGAAAAAGGTCTTCTTACTTTTCCGTATAGGGTTCCATTGGATGTGGCCCAAGCTAAAGGATACATCCTACCTTCAGTGGCTCCTATGAGTCTTGGGGATGCTCTGATACAAGATCTTTACGATCCAGAAACAGGAACAATAAAATTGGATGACAAACCTATACCACTAAGGGAGTGTTTGACTGCCAATCTCATCACAGATACACCTTTGATTCTCGGTAGTGGCGACCTCATTCCACTGGGTGAAGCTATAGAAAAGAATATTTTCGATCCAGATTCTGGATCTGTTGAAATCGACGGCAAGAAAATGGATTTGAAGGAAGCCCTTGCACAAGGATGCTTTGCCACAAAAAAACGATATCCAGTTCCAGAAGCTGTACGGAAACTATATGATCCAGAAAGTGGCAAGTTTGCTGATCCGTCTACTTATGACAAACTCACTACTGATAAAGCCCTTGACAAAAAAATACTTGATCAAAGTACCACACTCGTTAGATTGGGTGGCAAAGTGAAGACATTTGAAAGCTGCATTGAAGATGGACAAATTGACTCAAAAGGACGCTTGAATGATCTAGACCTCAAGAAAGCGCTGGAAGAAGGACTCATTTTAGAACTCAATAGACCACTCACCTTCAACGAGGCGCTCAAAACTATCTTTGATCCTAGTTCGGGTCTCTTTTTGGATCCCGATGGCTCCTACATTACTCTTCAAGAAGCCATTAACACTGGCCTGATCAATCCAAAAAGCGATGTTGAGACTTCAAGAGGTTTACTTCCATTGGAAGATGCAATATCTTTGGGATTGGTTGATTCTACCAGTATTGATGGAATAGATCTTAGAGTGTTTGCTAGAAGGCCAATTTCCCTACAAGAAGCAGTCAAGAACTTTTACAAAAACAGAAAGTTCCCACAAGGAAATTTGAGGGATGCAGTTTCTGACGGATTTGTCGACACATCAAAAATGCTTTGTTACACCGACAAACCACTCTCATTAAAAGAAGCCAAGCAGTCTAACATTATTGACGATTTCAGAAATACTATTTGCAATGTTGATTTAACAGAAGGCTTGAGGAAAGGATTAATTGTAAATTTAGATGGACCATTCTCGCTGTATGATACTCTGAAGTATGGATTCTTTAAAGACAAATTTGTTCATCCAGACAGTGGCAAGGTTATGAATCTCAAAGAAGCTTTAGAAGAAGGTTTTATTGATCCTAGTATCTCTCCTGTTAAAGACTCAAAAAAAGACGCATATGTCACTTTGGATAAAGCTAACATCGATCCAGAAAATAATACTGTAGAAAACAAAGATTTGGCAACCTGCAAACAAGAAGGTATTATAGTGCCACATTCTGGTATGGATGTGGAAGAAGCTCTTAAGTCAAAATTGTACAAAGATGGTAAGTTTGTTGTGCCATTGGAAAATCAACAAGTCGACTTGGCGCATGCTCTTAAGAGTGGCCACTTAAACCCGGACACAACATTTTTGTCTTATGCAGGGCGCATGAAGGATTTGCCAGAATGCCTCAACGATGGACTCATTAACCCTGAAGACTGCACAGTACTCGTGGAGAAAGGAGTACCTTTGGAAGAAGCTTTCAAAAGAGGCATCCTCATAACTGTGCCTCGCGTGAGGCCAACCGAGTCCCAGCAAGCTGTTTCTATACCACTGAATTTCAATGACGACAGCCTCATGTTCAAAGATACTGCCAAAAGGCGCGTCCTGAGGCTTTCCGACGCCAGGCGTAAAGGGCTCGTCGATGGTGCGGGGCGTGCATTGGACACTCTCAACTCAAAACTACATGACTTTGAGTCTGCTGTCAAATCTGGGCTCATTTCGAGCAGAATTTCACTTATAGACGCCTTAGATTACAATCTGTACAACCCAACAACCGGCAGGTTTAACGATCCTTTTTCCACCGGGAGCGTTCAAGAAAGAAAGAGACTCACACTCTCTGAAGCTTTGGAATGCCTTATCGATCCAAATTCCGTTCTAGTCCGTTCAGGTTCCGATATTTCCGAATTACCAAAGGCAATCGACGAGGGTGTAATTGACCCAGAGGGTGGGAGGTTAGTAGATGGGGAAAATAATTTAGATTTCTTAAAGGCAAAAGCAAAGGGTTATTTCATCGTTGCGGAAAGTAGGGTGAGTACCCAACAACAAATAATATTCTATTTCTTTTTCCTATTCCTTTCACATATTTTATTTAAATTTTTCATGTTTAGGTTAAAGGTCAATAAAACAAAATTAAAATTTAATTCTTATTGCAATAAAAGACAAAATAATATATATTTATTAATGAATAAAAATTCTTAATATACAGATAATAATAAAATTGTTTTTACTTCAATGAATAATATTCCTATTGATTATAGATTTTTCGGTTTTAACTGTATTTTTCTTTGTTTTAAACAGCTTTCTACAAGCAGCCATATTGATGGCCTTTATTTATGACCTGGCCCTTAAAGTCGAAGGTTCGCTTCTGTTTCATTAGGCTGTTTTTATTTTTAGGTTCCTGAAGGGGCATCAAAAGATGCGAAACTCGCTGAGCAATTTTAATAAATTGACAAAAGTTTTAGTTTCAATTTTGTTTAATTGACCTTCTATCTACAAAAGAAAAATAGAGTTGTTGAGATTGTGTTGCTATTAATTTTTATTTCATTTAAGGGAATAAGTCTCTTCTAAAATTGAATTAATTTTTTACTATTAAATTTATATTTAGTTTTTTGAATAAAGATTTTGATCACTTTTTTTATTGTGAACATAGTTTATTCGCATTTCGTAATACTTAAAAACAAAATAACATGATTTTATATTCAAAATCTTTATTCATTCAAAACCTGGTATAGCTTAAATTGTTGTCTTCTTTAATTATTCTTTCTTTAAATGTTTTACTTTTTTAAATAAACATGCACAGAAGCATTGTTGTTGTTGCATTTTTGTCATTTTAATTAAATTGTTAGTAATATTTTTGGTTTTTAAATTGTAACCGACATCATGTGGCCCATAAAGAGTAAATTTTGAACTCGTCTGTTTGTTATTTTCTAAATATCATTATTTTTGGGGGGGTTGTATGGATTGCAAAGATAAATACAACCTATGATTTTTTTCTATTTTTTGTAGAAAAATGTTTAAAAAGTGGATTTTAGGTTTGGTGAAGCCTTCTATAAATAAATTATTTTTGAAAAAAAATTTAAAATCGTCATCGATCCTATCTGCTAAAAAAACAAAAATTACCCCTACTTAAAGTTATATATATATCTATATCCATGGGCATATATAGAAAATAATTTGGGGGGCGGGCTGAGACCATTTCCGGGGTATGGTATACTAAGAATTTAGAACTTGGAATAGTTTTAAGCAACTAAAATGCTATGCCATAATAAAATATTTTTTATGAACTAAGTGCTCTTATTTAATTTATTTTCAAGGGTTTTAGGACACATTTTTACTGATCAAATCAGAATTTTTTTTTGGGGGGGGGGGCTGCAGCCCCCCCTTATATACGCCCATGTCTATATCTATACCACAACAGCAGCCATAATTTTGGTTCTTTCGACCAGAAGTTTGCTTAGATGAGTTTGTTAACTTGAAAAATTTGTCTATTAGAAGTGGAGAGTTACTCGGTAACCAAAATATTAATTTTCTGTACCGGCCATTCTTTTTACTTCTTTGAGGCGAACTATCAAAAGATAGATCAAAATAGGTATATTAGAAGTAGGGGTTTACTACCGAACATTTTTTTTTTTTTCTGGTTATGCTGCCTAATTTTTTTAAATGTCTATATAATAATAATTGTCATTTTAAGAATCAATTGTACGAGTGAAAACATTTTTTATTTTTTGGAAAACACATTTCAGCCAAATAATATGTTATACTTAAGTTAAAACCAGTTCTTTTCGGCTGTTTTGGACAGACAATTTTGCAGCAGCTCTCAAAAAATCCTAAAACCAATTTTTGGGAACCCAAAACCGCTGTAAGCAGCTCTTTTATCGGCCACATGACGCACCGTTATTTTTTATATTTCCAATAAAATGAAACCTTCGATCGCATGAGCTTCATCATGCTTAATTGTTTTAGAGGAAATGGGTTGGATAAAAAACTTATAAAAAATGTACTATTTTATCAGATAAAGCCTTTTTTAAAGTTTTCACATGCCTTCTCACCTGTTTTTTTTTTTTTTTTTTTTTTTTTAATTTATTTATTTTGTAAATGTTTTTACAGAAGTGTCTAACCTTTTGCTTTTTGTCTCTTGTCATGTTGTGTTTGTCCTGCACAGTAACTGATCACCATTATTTTGTTTTGTAAACTATTTTGTTTTTATACTCTATTTTTTTTGTTTTTTTTTGTTTTATGTGATTGTTATGAAGAAATGAAATTGATAAAATTTAAGTAAAATTATGCCAGCAAAAATTAAATAAAAATATTTTAAATATGTTGAAAAATAATACCTCTTCATTACCGACACCCGAAATCAAAATATAAATATTAAATACTTGTTTACCTCGCTAATTATTACATCACTTATATTTAAATGAATTCTTATTTCTTTTATTTATTTTTTTGTGTTAACTGGTATATCAACAATTGGGCTATTAATGCCGTATTTCCTTATTATTGGAAGAATCGAGGACATTCAACAAAAGAAAATATAAGAGAAAAATTCAAAATTTGTTATTGGAGTTTAAAGATTTTATTTAATTCGACCAAAGTATTAGTAATAAAAGTTTCAACTTTAATATTCTGTTCCCAAACAAATTTTAAACACTGAATACAAATATTAGAGAGGCACTACTCAACTTCAATATTTGGTTATGAAGGACATTTAGCCACTGAATACAAATATTAGAGAGACATTTCTCAACTTCAATATTTGGTTATGAAGGACATTTGGCCACTGAAAACAAATATTAGAGAGACACTTCTCAACTTCAATATTTGGTTATGAAGGGCATTTAGCCACTGAAAACAAATAATAGAGAGACATTTCTCACCCTCAATATTTTAGTCTGAAGGGCATTTAGCCACTGAAAACAAATATTAGAGAGACACTTCTCAACTTTAATATTTGAATCTGAAAGACATTCAGCCACTGAAAACAAATATTAGAGAGACATTTCTCAACTTGAATATTTAATTCTACAGATCATTTAGCCACTGGAAGCAAATATTAGAAAAATAATAAATTTTTTATAATATATATATATATATATATATATATATATATATATAATTAATAATATGTAACTTTAAAAGAGGCATTATCTTTAATTTCTTGCATTTTCTTTCATTATTTTTATTATTAACATTTGTTTTCTTCATAAATCTTTCTCTTGGATGTTTGATGGAAAACGATTGCTATCTTGATTCATTTCTTCTATGTTGTTTATTCTATTGTTTTCTTGTTATGCCATGATTTTATTTTTTTGATTGTCTTTTGTTCTCTTATTTTTTCACTTTTAATTTTTTTTTTTTTTTTTGTTATTATTTGAAAACATTAACCTTGCATTTTGTTTTTGTCTTTATCTGTTCCAGCTATGAAAACTTTTTGTGTCTGCGAAAAAAAAAAAAAAATATATACACTTTGCCTGGCCAAATATATTAAGATCTAAACAAATACGTTTCGGAAGCTTCGCTTAATAACAAGCAAAACAAAAACCTTTTTCTGTTTAGTAGGGGATATGGCTCAGAAATATTCACAAAAAATCCAAACAAATAAAAACTGTTTTTTCCAATAAAAAAACATGCATTTTTAAAAAATTATATAAACCTGCTAACAGCACGGATAAGCTACTAACGTGGTTTGCAAATTTTAATACAATTTTATTTTATTTTTTTTAATCATAATTAAATTTTTTAGAATTACTTGCTTATGGGTTGTTCAAAACATTGATAAAAACAAACAAACATTAAATTGTTTACAGATACATCTTTATGAAATTGTAATAGACCCTCAAATCATATCAACAATTTAAAAAAAAAATAAAATATTACTACAGCCTGAGATCTTCAAAAAATAGGTTTTATCACTTTCCTCCCAAGAAAAGTAGCTATTGAGGTTGCATTCATGACAGAAATGTTGAAAATCTTTATTGGTCCTACCCTTTAAAATTTATGTATATCAATATATGTGTGTCTGTTACAGTACAATACGATAAACATTAGAGTTTTTGTTTTTTTGCCACGAAACTTGGCATTCCCCTAGCAAACAGTTGAACGAGTTCATTAACCAGGAAAATTGGTCCATCTGGAAGGGGGGGGGTTGGGGGTTTGCCCTAAGTAGCTATTTGCCAATACCAGCCGTAATTGCCAACGGCCATAGCCACGTTGAATACACCGGTTCCCGTAGATCACCGAAGTTAAGCAATGTCGGGCGTGGTCAGAACCTGAATGGGTGACCGACCACGTGCTGTTGGCATTATAAAAGGGTGGCAACCTGTAGATAGCCCAGCGCTAATAGCAAAATAGTTGATGCGCCTTTAAAAAGGAAAAAAAAAAAAAAAAAAAAAACAGCAGTAATTTTTGTTATATTTCAACATAACTTGGTATTCGTTGTCATCTAAAGAGTGATGTAAAAATAAACTAAATTGATTCATTAGGAGGAGGGGGGGGGGGGGGTTACTCCATACCCAAATTACTAATTTGCTCACACCGGATAATTTCTGTTGTATTGTAACAAAACGCGGTATAGATTGTTGGTATCTAATAAAAATACGTGTTGTAAAAATGAACTAAATTGGACAATCAGAAGAGGGGGCGGGGGTTATTTTGTACTATGTTTGAATCAAATTTTCTCACCAAACGTATGTTGGCAAAGCTACCACTAGGAGCTTTGCTCCTGCACTATGAGTGTGAGTTTAGAGCACTCTACTCATGTTCTGGAGTAATTGAGTTTGAAACTCAGACGCACTCTGAAAGATTTTATCATCTTGTGTGGTTGTCCAAGGGTCGGAGTCGGGTCCCAGTCTGTGTAAACATACTATTAACATATTCACTCTTTTTGATATTTTATATTAGATTTATAATTATAATTACATATTTTGAATGTATAGTAATTCTAATTTGATCCATTTAGTTATAAATAGCCTTTAGTTTAAAAAGCCCTAGTGAAAATCAAGCCAAAAATTGAATTTTTTTTTTTTTTTTTAAATGTGGTTTTGTTATTCATGTTCGTCTCAGTTTTTTTTTTAAATTTTAAAAATTTAGGTTTTAAAAAAAAAATTTAGTTTTCTCCTGGGTGGAGAGCAAAGTGCTTTTCTCATGTATTTAAATACCAAAAAAAAAAACAAAACTAAATACATTTTTCAAATTATTGTTCCAACAACTTATTTTATCCAAAATTATTTAAAGGCCAGCAACCGCCACATGCATATCGGAGTAATCATTTTTAATTTTTGTTTTGTAACATTGTTTTCTTAATTTTAACAAAAAGTACATTTTGTGCAACAGGGAAGAAATTTGTGATCTGTGAGCAATTTACTTGTTTGATTTAAACCAAAATTTTTTTATTATTAAAAATGGATATTTTGAACAGCTCATGAGCTTCCTTGCATGCTTTTTGATATAGCAAAATATATATTGCAATAAATTCATGTATCAAGTATATCATTCTTGCATGAAACTGCATGTGCATGTTGAAAAAAAAAAAAAAGCATTTGTCTCCATAGAAAAAATATTTAATAAGAATTAATAAATTTATCAAAAAATTTTTTGTGTCGAAATTTTTATTGTTTTGGTACCCAGAGAGCAGACTTAATAATACGGAACGTTTTGCATTCTTTATTTGTAGCAAGCAATGGAAGAGAAATACAAACTGTGCGATGACAATCTGAGGTCGTTACTTGATTGGATCGGTGAAATTGAATCGAGGCTGTCTCAACAAGAACCAGTGCAAGAGGATCTCGACAGATTGAGGAATCAAATCAATTTCCTCAAAGTGAGTATTGTTTTGGATTAAAAAATATTAATATAATGGTTTAAAAAATTAATTTCCTAGAGTTGTAGGTTCAATTCTCATTATCAGACCTTTCCTAGTTGGAAAAGTGTGGGAATCTAAAAATAACTTATCCCCAAATTTGTTGATACTTACCAATATAAGAAAACTTTATAAAAATTAATAAAATGAACGTTAATGTATTTTTGAATGATGAAAATGTTCTTTATTTGTTGTCTAGATATGTCTTTGCGATTTCAGTGACAAAAATTGTCAAGTTAAAAAATAAATAATAAGTTAGCCGTTGGGTGATAAGAAGTCAGGGGTTGTTGGGATTTGGCTAAGAGAAATGTCAGATCTTCAAGAAAAATCTATATTGCGGACATTTCTGCTGCACTTTGGCTTCTTCAGCTAAAAATAAATATACATAATATCGAATGAGAATAATCAAAAACATTACGACGAAACCTTTTAACATCATTACAATAGATTGAGAACCAATGTTTTTTAAAGTGTACATTAGGTAAACAAGGTTCTTATATGAACGAATTGATCAGTATTTTTATACAAAAGGTAGTTAAGAGTAAGGCAAACAATTAACAGAGGGCCAAAGTAAAACAAAATGCAGAGGAACATATTAAAACCTATTAAAAGGTTTCTTACTGTTTTTGATTATTCTTGTTTGTAATTATGTATATTTATTTTTTAGCTGAAAAAGGCTGCAGGCAAAACGTCTGAAATCTAGATTTTTCTTGAAGATCTGACGTTTTCTCTTAGCGGAATCCCTACCATCCCTTGATTTCATAAGAAATAAATAGGCAGTCTCAGATAAGCCCAGGAGTTCAATTGCACATGGGCGAACGTCGGCAGGAATTTCTCCCTTCACTCTCCCTTCTGTTCCGCCATTTGCAAAGCCTTTTAATGAGCAAACACTTAACGTGAAATCCTATAACAACAAATTATGCCTCGTTTAAGACTAAGGAACACTTTGAGAGGACAGGTTATGGCTGAGAAAACTTTTACTGCCAATTTTCTACCGGGAATATGGGCCACACCCTTTTCCTTCCATCTAACTGTCTATTTGAACAGGCTATAGCTTAAATTGTTTTTAGCCTTAGCTTTGGCTAAGTATTGATTAATATTATACACTAACTCCCTTGCTTGACCTCTCATAGCATTCCCTAGTCCTAAACGAGACATAATCAGTTTTTATTGAGTTTCACGTAGTGTGTTGTTCATTGAAATAGTAATGCAAATGGCGGACTTTTCGGGAATAATTCCTGCAGAATTTTGCGCATGCGAGATTTGAACTATTCCATCTAACTGAACGGGCTATAGGTCTCAAACATTCCAATTTAGCTCAAAACTGTCTCGTTTTATCATTTACTTTATTAATCTTCCATTTATTAATAAGTTAAGAAGTGGTTAACTATATTATTAACTACCCACTAGTAGTTCAGTAGTTGCATTTCAATCCAAGAAACTGGAGAGATGTCCAAAATGTCATGCTCCAAACAGCAATATTACTGAAGAGGGAAGCCAACTTAAAAAAACAAAATAAATACATTTTTTCAATATAAACAAATTTACTCTATATTGATACTTTAATGGACATTGTTTTGTTTTCAGTTGCTGAAGGAGGAGATAGACTCACAGCAGAGGATGGTCTTCAACTGCCTCGAGGAAGTTAGAACGGTTGCTTCAACTGGTAGCGAATACTTGACAGAAGTCGAACTGTCCAATCTTGAAAGGAACGGAAAATCATTGAGGTATATCTTTCATTTATAGATATTCTGCCTATTATATAATTAGGCTGTTCTACATAATAAAATAAATGCTTCAAAAAATATTTTATATATAAATTTTATATTTATATAAAAATAATATTTTAAATATATATATATATATATATATATATATATATATATATATATATATATATATATATATATATTAAAATCAACAAGTAATTTTGAAATTTCCTACTTTATCAAACATCTGTGGCATTAATAACCAACCCAAAAAGGTTGGGATGTTTTAAGAAAAAAATAAAAAATAATTTTTCTCTGATTTCAGGTCTCGTTATGATCGTGCAAACGATAAAACAGAAAAACTTCTCAAAAGACTCACCAATGCTGGAGATCATTTATCTAAATTTAAGTAAGTATAATTGTTCATTATTTATACGATAAATTAAGTTTTTAACATGTTTCATCCTTCCCAATAGGAAGAAAGACCTGCGTATAAGGTCTGTGTTGATAAGAAACGTAGATGATTCTTTTGTCTTCATATTGTTAATTCTCTATTCTAATTTTCTAACTCCTTTCATCTTCTGCCTGTAAATTGACCCTATTTCCGAATTGATTATAAGTAGTGATGGGCGATTCTGGAATATGAATCGATCTTTTGAATTGATTCGAATCGAAAAAAGATTGGCGAGTTCAGGTCTATTCAAAGATCGATCTTCTAGGCTCACAAGATCGCTCTACGATATTTATCGATCTTCGATATGGGTCGATTTCACGATTACCTACGAAATTTGTATTTAATTTAGATTCTAATCGATTCTCATTCAAGAATTACCCATCACTACTAAAAATTAGAAAAAATTAATACTATTTTTCATCAAAAATATTACAGAATGATCTTCTACTGTTACCATCATATTAAAATATATGGATATTATTACATATATATGTCCATAAAAAGAAAAAAAAAATAGAATAAAATAAATTCTTCCGTCAAATAATAGAAATGAGATTGAGTAAGAGGTGAGATTAAGTATTTGAATATTTGAAATAAAAAATACTTTATTTTACGGTATTCTACATATATCGATTCTTTAAAAGATTGGCCTTTGAAGATCGATTCAATAAAAGATTGGTCCTTAGAGATCGATTCTTAAAAAAAAACGGCCCTGGGAGATGGATTTAGAAGATTGATATATTGTGTTAAAAAGATTGATTCAGATCGCCCATCTCTAATGATAAGTATGTATACCTAGCAACCCAATGCAATTGGCCAGCCTTTTTCATTTTTTTTTTAATTTTCTCTCTCTCTCTCTCTCTCTCTCTCTCTCACTCTCTCTTTTTCTGTTATTAATATAATTTAATATTTGTAATTATAAAAATATTTTTCAGGTCTGAAACTAAGTCGCTCACCGAGTGGATGTCTAAAGCAAGGAGGCAAGTTGAAGATAAAGAACGCCAGCTTTCAAGCCTCAGTGCCAACGATACGTCCGTTCGAGAACTGCTTGGTGACGTCATCGCCCACCAAGCTGATCTCAGATTTATATCGATGGCTGCCAACAAGTTTTACGAGGAGTCGAAGGTTGGTATTTTTGGTCTGAACATACTTTTAGGACTTTCTGAAGGTAACCATTGAGGTTGCACTCATCTGTGGAGGACATCCCTCAGCAATGTGATGTAAACTTACTCCTTTGCTGCAGAATGTACTCAGTTATGCTGCTCCTGTGTACCAGACTATTTTAGTTATAATATGTAATTAAATGACCCATTAATCAGCTCTAGGAATTGGCAAAATAGACAGAAATCCAATGAAACATCAACTACACTTCTCTTGTTTTTTTCCTTTCTTCCTAATTTGTTTCAAACCTCTGTTGTAGCTCTTCAGAGGAAAATGTTATAAAATGAAAGGCTTACAGTCTCAACTTGAGGAGCAGGAGCTTCTACTAGTAGGGCCCTATTAAGATTGATCACAGACTGAAAGAATCCAATATGCTGGAGATAGATCAGCTGATGGATAATAGATGTCATATGTTTAAAATTAATTACAGAAAAATATCCAATAATCATAAATAATTTAAACATCCCTCTTTGTTATTAATTAAATATTATTCTTTTTTTAAAATGATTAATTATTTTTTAGGAATTTCTATCGACCCTCAACGAATTCAGAACATCTCTTTCGTCTCGTCTCTCTCATATTGACTATTCGCTCGCTGGTTCAGAAATCAAGGGAACCGTCAACAAAGTAAGACACCTGCTTGTTATTAGTTGTTGTTTCTAAAACAATAATCTCCAATTTCTTAAATATTTTTATTTGATTTTTTTAGGTCTCGAACGAGTACAGAGATCTGCTCAGCAGAGCCAATGCACTCTCGGATAAGGTGACTGGTTTGAATGCCAAGAGGAGGGATTTCGATCAAGCACTAGAAAGATTGAAGCAATGGATGTCGACAGCTGAACCAAGAGCTAACAAAGTATGAGTTTTATCTAAATTTGCAATGATCCCCTTATATAGAAACTTTTACAATTGATTTTTTTAAACATTATATTTTGAATTTATTTTCTCTTTAATTTTTACAATATTTTTTTCTTATATTTTTAGTCTTTGTCTGAACCACTTGCTGCTGATCCGCACGGACTTGAAGAACAACTGAACCGAGCTAAGGCTCTCAACAACGAATTCCTCGCACAAGGACGGCTCATAGACAATGTTAAACAGGTTAGATTGTGATCATAACGTTTTTGGTTTTTTTTCTTGAGTTCATTTTATTACTCAAAACATTCCATGATATATACAATGCCCACTCTTCTCTACTTAAGCGCACCAACATTGAGAGGCAGGTCAAATAATTAGCAACCAGACTCCAGAACATTGAAACAAATGAGGCAACTTACAAAGACCTTACAACAAACAAAATATAATACAAATTTAGTAGGAGACAGAATTTAACAATATTAATGACAATAAACACACACTAATAGACTTCCCTGGGAGAGAACAATTACATATATCCACTGACCTTTCATAACTTTTGACTGATGGTAGCCATTACTTGGACACAATATTTAAAAACTTACATACTACACATGTACAGAGTGTCCTGCATATGAGCCCTGATTAAAATATTTCAGTTAGAGATATCACAAAATTCGAAGGGCTAAATTTGCAACTCTCATCAAAATCTTTCAGATGTATTATTTATTAATCTCAAAAGATTGAATCTGGGGTAAAACACTATTCAATGACATCATGTTGTAGGTTTTGTAAAAATGAATTTTCCAGTTACGGTCATGAAAATAGGTACACATCTGACCTCCATTTTATGGCAAAAAAAGGTGAAAGAAAACAACTAAAATAATATTTCCTTTTTCTTTTTCTTTTTTTTCAAGTAATTTTCAAAACTTTAAAATTTTTATTTATAAATTAAGCATCTGAAAGATCTCAACTTTGACTTGGAGAACAATTTTGCGATATCTCCATTGGTTTCCAAAATTTTTCAATTGTGGCCTGCACAAATGGGCCACCATGCATCCCATTCTATTGTTTAAAGGCTGATGTTTTCATTATCAATAAATAAATCAATTTATTTTAAAAATCAATCTTTGCGTAGGCCTTAGACTCGCTGCCAAGAGACCCAAGCGTTACAGGACCTTTGGAGAACACTGTAGCAGACCTCGCTGGACGCTATAACTCTCTGTCTGAGTCACTCGCCAACCGCTGCGGAATTTTGGAATCTGCACTTGCACAGTCTCAGGGCGTTGAAGACTCGCTCGACTCAATAACTCACTGGCTTTTGACAGCGGAGAACAGCCTCAAGTAAGTGAATTCATTTTAAATAAAATATTTTTTATTGTCTAGAATGTGAAGCTGAACAATATAACAAGTAGAGTAATGCATAAAGAGGTATTTGATTCTTTTTGTTATGACCCCACTGGGAAAATATTATTGTCAGTTTTATTCTCCAACCACCTGATTTTTCTCCTTTTCAGTTACCTATTAAAGGCTGGATGAGCCAGACTGTCTGGAACCTAGACTCTGATCCTCAAAGGATGACTAAAAGATAATATATGAAATACGATACCCAGTTTCAAATTCGGGTCCCCAGAACATGTGTAGAGAGCTATAGCACTGAGCTAAACTCGCCCCCATAAATACATGTTTGTGTGTATCTAATATTCCTAAAACAATGTGAAATATTTTTTAAATGTATTAATAAATTAATATACATAAAGGTTCACTATAAAAAAATTACAGAAATCATTAAATATAAAATTGTTTAAAAAATATATAAAATCTTACTGTAATTGAAGCAAGATTTGACATAATTTGTACGTTTTTTTCTTATTGACTGCCTTGGTTGTTCCACATCTATTTCAAAGTGAATAGTCACGTCCAATATAGTGCCTGAAGAACCTGAGTTTATTATAAAGTTATAATAAACTGAGAAGGTTCTTACCTGACAGTTCTATGTTAGTCCTTCGATTCACACTCACATTCTGACACCATCTACACCTAGCTTTGCTTTGAGTTTTGGAGTTTTTAAGATGATTTTGTTATTGCTCTCGAGATAATTGAGACTTAAATGTGCAGGAGAAATATTTCCCGCTTCGCTCTTATTAGGATTGAACCTTGTTCGTTTTAGGGTTTATACATCATTTTGTGACAATCAAATTATAAATAATTCTATTTTTATGCGCAATAATTAAATTATTATTTTCAGAGCTCTCAGCCGACCTGCATCGCTTATCAAAGACAGACTCGAAGACCAGATCAGAGAACTGAGGTTACTCCTCTCAGACATCGACACCCACCGAGATACAGTTGATGGAGTAGTGAGCCAAGCCAAGACTCTCGTAGGCCAGCAGGCCAACCACAGGCTCGCAAAGAGGGTTGACACTAAACTCAAAGACGTCATTTCAAGGTTTGTATCCCAAATTTATGTATATTCTATAATTTATTTATTTATATGTAATAATAATAATAATTTATGTATATTCTATAATTTATTTTCCTTGCAGAGCTTAACTCTAATATAACCCTCTGTAATATAATTTTCTTTATTACATAACTTTTACAACATATACTTGTATTCCATTCAAAAGTGCGTATTACATAAAAGTGGATAATTTATTATAAAATAATATATTGGTAACAGCATTCCTATAAAAAACATTTGAGTGAGTTTGTTGTCCAGAAAATCATTCCATCTGGGAAAGATTATTAACTTGCCCTTACCTGCCATTTTCGGTTCTTTGCAACCATACTTGGTATACATTGTGCCCAACTAATGTTCTTTTGTAAAAATAACCAAAATTGGTCAATTAGAAGTGGAGTTGGAACCAAATTATTATTTTATTAATAACTGTGAATGAAAAGGTGCATGACTCCTATCTTGGCTAAAAAAGGGTGGCAAAATATAGATAACTCGTCACAGAAATATGTTATTTATTAGCGGTCTATAAATATGTCTATAAATTAATTAATTAATAATTATGTCAGCTGATAATAACCAATATATCTTCTATACAAATGCAAAGTATCGAATGTGAAAATCACCACTTTCCAGAGCGAAAAAACTTTTATTCATTACATTGCTTTTGGACAGTCAAATAGTCGGCAGAAGTAATCAAATAATCTACCTTTTTACAATAGCTACCCTCCCCTTTCACTGAGTGAACTTACTTTCAAGAATTTGCCGTATATCAGTCCAATAGCAATCAGTAAAGATTAAAAATGAAAAATGTGTTTCATATGCCAATACTTTGCATTTGTATCGACAATATTTTCTGTACGGACACTTTATTATTTTTTTTATTTATTCAAAATTTCTTATTGGTTTATCTTCTCGTTGTAGGTTTGAAAAGCTGTCAGAAAGAGCAAGCAAGAGATCAGAATTGCTCGGAGAGATCACCGCTGGCCTAACATCGTTCTCTGCACAAGCCGCGGAAACAGAACACTGGCTCGCAGAAGCTAACGAACTTCTTGCTACTGATACATCAGTAAGTTCATATGTTTTAACAAATTGATTTTAAACCTCTTAATTTATATTCTTTAGTTAAGTTATCTCTTAGCAAATGTATTTGATTTGATTTAATAATAAATAAATTGTTTAATTTACTTACGTTTTTTTTTATTATTTTTACTATTATTTAACTATCAGCATTAAATAACAATAATTCAATTGCATATTGTGATTATAATATAAATTTCTTATTTATATATAAATAAATATATAAATTTCTGGATTAGGTAATGAAAACCATTGTTGTTTCAGATCGAATCTCTTCTGAGCCAAAGGGACAGCAAGAGAGATGCAATCGAAAAAGTTCTTCGTGAAGGGAGGGCTTTGGTATCAAAGAAAGACGTCACAGATACTGGACACGTCAGAGATAGGCTTAAGGTGAGAAAAACTAGTTTTTCCCAATATTTTTTTATGAATTTTACTGTTTAATCACTAAATAGTTCAGGATTTTACAGATAGATGATGTAAATTAATAAATAATTATAAATTTTGACAATTTAAGCCAAAGGGACAGCTTATTTCATCATTGGCGATAGTTTATACAGAGATGGAAGTAGTAGCTGCAATATCAGAAAGTCTTACGATCAGTGATCCTGGAACATTCTGTGATCCATGTACGCAGAATGACTTACGCTCTATGGGTATACAACAGCATATGATCAGCGAGGCAGATGATAACCAAAATAGTGCTGGCTTAGATCAAGTAATGGACTATAAACTCAGTACAGCTTTAAAACCCATAGACCCAGAGATTTACTGTCTGTAGCTCAGAAAAGTTGTAGTACTATGGCCTCAGAATACGACTCTGGAGGCTTAAGACTCTCCTCTATAACAAGTTTAACGTAAGTACAGGCTCTCTATACGATTGGCCACAAATAACAGACTCCTGAACACATCTTCCAATCTTGAGACACAACGTTGGTTCCGGCCTACTCTTAAACAATTGGTTCTTAGCTCTATGGAACCCTGGAGGATCTCGTTTGTTGAATTTGTACTATTACCGACAGACCCAAACATCTGAGGAAGTAGAATTGATTGATTAGGTTTTTCTAAAAAAAAAAAATCAATTATTTTTCCAGAACATTGAGAGCAGCTGGAGAGAGCTAAGTGCATTGCTCGACGAGAGGCAAAGACTCATTCGTAGCAGGGCCGAACATACTCAGACCTATGAGAAGCTCAGAGACCAGGTAATGTAATGAAAATATATATATATATATATATATATATATATATATATATATATATATATAATGTGTGTATGTATATAAATTATTAATTTTGCATGTATTACATTAGTTTTAGTGCTTATAAAGAATTTCATTCAGTGTCATACTCATTGATTGATCTATTAATAAATCTTCTAGTTTAGAAAATAAACCATCAAAATGCTTGACTGAAACCAAGGTAACTAAATTTCATTTTCTTTTTAGGTTTTGGCTTGGTTACAATCCATTGAGTCGAGACTCGCTGCTCTCGAGCCAACTGCTTTACAGATGGAAGTACTCAAGAGACAAGCTGAAGAAATTAAGGTATTTAAATGATCTTAAGATATTTATTTATATTTTAATGAATAAATAAATTTTATGCTTCAAAATAATATAATAAAGTGCCATAAATAATGATCATTTCGGAATGAAAAATAAATTTTAAAATGTATTTAAATTAATCATGGAATCTCTACAATAAACTTTTATAAAATAAAAATATTATTATTAAACATATTTCTAAGGATCTGGAAATTTCAATTTAGGGCAAAACTGTCTTTTGTTTACAATTTTTCTTTATTTTCCTATTTTATTTTTTTATTTATATATTGTAGGTGCTCGTACTGCTAAATTATGTATTATTATTACAATTATTAATAATTATTGATAACAAATTTATTAAAAAAAAATTTTTCAATTAAATTTTCAAAAGGCACTTTTCAATTATTTCTGTTGAATTACAGCTAATAAATAAAACAATTGGATGAGTTATTTTTAAACATTGAGATTACTTGCTTAAAACAAAAAACATTACATATGTATTATTAAAATATTTATTTTATACAGTAAATATATATTATTTTAATCAAATAATTTATTATTTTGGACATTTTGAATACTTAAACTTATAGAAATTGCATCAGATCTTTCAAAATATTTTTTTAGTGATGTACCTCTAATTTTTAGAGAAGAAGTTTAAATGTGTAATACATTTAATATATATATATATATATGTATATATATATATATATATATATATATATATATATATATATATATATATATATATATTAAATTAAATGTATGTGCATATACACACACATACACACACACACACGCACACACACACGCACAGTCACACGGGTGACTTAAATTAATGTAATGAATTCTCTTATAGCCTCTTATCAAAGAGCACAAAGAATATGCGTCTACAATCGACAGACTCTTTGATGTAGGAAGCTCGTTAGAGTCTATGGCAAGATCCGAATCTCCTACAAGGAGGAGGAGCTCAACGAGCCCAATCAAGAGACTATCATCATCAACATGTGAGTACTTTTATACTTTGGGAATAAAAAAGGGGGAGGGCTGAGTGGGCTGCACCCTCCCCCTCCCATTTTTATTTAATCGGTAAAAATGTGTCATAAAACCCTCAAAAATAAATTAAATAAGGTCACTTAGTTCAAAATAATTTTTTTTTTTTTTTTTTTTTTCGGTGCAATGGTATTTTTTTGAGCTTACAATTCTAAGTTCTAGATTGTTAGCTTTGAACAGCAATTCAATTGTAGGTATTCAGTGTAATACTAATTGTAGCATAACGAGTTTACAAATCATGGAAATAGAAGAAAAATTACAAATTATTCATTTCAAAATAAAAAGTAATAAGTTCATTTTGCTGTTTTCATAACAACATTTTATGTAAAAAATTTTTAATTTAATTTTAACGTCCATTTAATATTAACTACGAATTTTAGGACGGGTTATCTATAGGTTACCACCCTATAGATAACCCGTAAAATATGATATATTTTGGAAAATATTACTCAAATATTTACAATTTTCCCGGACACCCGAAATTATTTTCTATATGCTCTCCCTGTTATTATCGCTTTTTATAGTAGTATGTTTGAGGAAAATTCAAAAATCCTTGTTCAGGTAAAAAATTGAACCCTTGAATATAATTTAGATTTGTGAAATATGAAACTTGATGAATCTAAGATATTTTCTTGAACCTTTTCAGTGCTGAGGAGAAACTCGCAGGAAGGCTCACCGAGCCCAACTAAATCCCTGTTTAACATCACCAGTCCGCTCAGCACAGCATCAAGTGGTTTTGGTAGCAGAAGGTCGTCACAGGATACATTCCATGTTGAAGGTAATGTTGTTGTTATGTATGTTGTATGTATATACATATAAATATATACATGTACATATGTAAATATATATTTGTATGTGTGTTCATTTTTGTACTTTTGTATCACTATAAACGGTTAATGGTTTCAGAAGTGACGGGAGTTCAACAAGAGCTATCCGAAATCAACAATCGTTACTCAAGCATTGGAGTGAAACTGACAGAGAGGCAGTCTGAGATTGACAACAGTCGAGAAGAACTGAGGAAAGCAACCGAAAATCTGAAGTCGCTCGACTCATTTTTGGAGAGAATTGGACGATCTCAGCCGCGCGAAGGACTTCCGAATGGACGGGAGGAAGCGGACAAAATCAACAAACTCCTCAAGGTGGGTAAATTTTTAGCGAAGGAATCTAGTAGCCCTTGAGGTTGCAGTCATAAATGAATTTTCGGAAAATGTTGTCTAATCTTCTTTGATCCCACAACAAACAATGGGATGATATATTTAACCAGAAAAATTGGCCCGTCAGAAGATGGGGTTTACTTTGTTTCATTTTCCATCATTCATCTCCATAAAAAAATGGTCCATTTAACTGTTCATAACAAATATAAAGAGCAAAACTATGGTTATTTTTTATTTATATCGGTTATTTTAAATAAATTATTCAGGAATGCGTTGTAAACTGACCAAAGTGCATAGGAATATGCTTAAGTTATGCCCTCTTGTGTGAAGGGACTTTTAAATTGTCCATGAAATAATAATAAAATAAAAACAGTATTGTTACTGTTCCAAATGTTTCTATAATATAATGACAATTTGACATTTTTAGAATTATATAAATGTTATCAGACTTCAAAATTATTACAAATATTATAGTCTTCTGGTATTGACCGTGTCACAAACTTCTTTGCCGACGTTTCGCTAGTCATACTGCCAGCTTCCTCAGGGCTTAGTCTGAGAATCCAGACTCTCTCTGGTCAATACCAGAAGACTATAATATTTGTAATGACTCGGACCGTGGAAGCCTAAGAGTTAAATTCAAAATTATTATTATTTATTAGAGTCTATGCAGTCTGATGAGTTACTAGACATTGCAGGATAATCCAGGGAATGTCCATTTATGTATTATATTATATTTAATACATAATATATTTTTTTTTATAATTTATTTATGAGCACCCCACATTGACAGCGTTTCGCCCAGATACACATATAAAATGGAAATACATAATAATATAAATAATATAATACAGCTTATAGACATCCCCTGGATTATTCTACGATGTCTAGTAACTCTTTGAAGAACAATAATAATAATTGTTTAATCGCCTAATTTTTGTAGAATTTTGACAATGACATTTTCTATTGTTGAGTAACTAAGGCAATAGAAAATTTGGAGGTCTGTTTATAAAAATCAGGTTTATAAAAAAAGGAGTAGTACATTTTTGAAAAAATAAGTCATGTGAAATAAATTTAAATAAAATCAATAGAAAAAGGAAATTGACAGAAAAATAAAAGAGTATTTTATTAAACTGAAATAACAGAAAGAAGTTGTATTTTTGTTAAATTTTGTGATATATAAGTTTTTATATTGTGACCAAGTAAAGAAGTAGTTAGAAGTAATAAAGGGTCAGTGGTTATGTGTAATTGTTCTCCCCAGTGTCTGTATGACTGCTATAAGTCCTACAGTTGGCAGTTCGTTGCACTGTCTACATGTCGGTGTGACTTGTTTAGACATTAGGTGCCCATGAGTGTCTAGAGAATGGCCTATATGGAGTCGATATTGAACCACCTCTTCTTTCCGAGACTTCAGAATTATTCTATCTAAGAAATTTCAATGAATTCCATCTAATTAAATTGTATAAACTCTTTATCTTCGCTGTAGAGTCTAAATAAGTTGATGGTGTGGAAGCTAATATATCATTGCAGAGAGAATTTTCCATTTTAATGCTAATTTTTAATTTAAATCGTAAATAAAATATGACAAAAATGAATGTTTATGTACGTTTTAATTTTAATTTACAGGGTGTAGTGGAAGAAATGTACGAAAAACAATCAGCTCTCGAGAGTACAAGAACCAGCGTTAGCGAGTTGTTGAGACGCAGGCCTGGTGCGATAGGCTCTGATCAGCTGTCTGCTCATCTTGGCCAAGTCACAACCAAATGGAAGGCTCTGCATGACTCGCTTAAAGCTAGGTAAATTATACAAAATATATCCTAAGCTGTTGTAAGAAGATTTTTTCTTTATACACATAGCTGTTACTTCTATAAAAATCTTCAAATTGAATAGAATCGAATGGAGTATCAAAGAAATACAAGTAATCAAGGATTTTTCTATTTTGTAGGATCCAATTCCTCGAGGACGTCAAGGACGTTTATGACTCGTACGAACTTTTATCAAATTGGCTGTCTGCTAAGGAACGCATGTTCGCTGCCCTCGGACCCATTTCACCAGATCCTAGGATGGTACAGGTATGTTGTCTACTATTATTTAAATCTGTTTTTATAGTTCATTGCAGCCTATACAGTCGGGAGAGACGTTGCAGGATAACCCCGGGAATGGCTTCGTCGCCATATTTAAGTATTCATAAAGCTCACACTGAAACACATACTCATAGACTGTAAACTAAGAAAAAACTTTTAAATCCCATATAACATGCATAAAATATTGGCACCAGTTAGCCTGTACATGGACACTGTACTTCAACATCTAAAGACATTTAACATGTACTCTAAAATGTGAATAATCAGTCTCTTGAAATACTTCCAATTTAATAATTTATTTTTTATTATATAGATTTTAAACAAAAAATTTAATGAGTTTATCTATGAGTTATTTATTGGACTACAATGTTTACCCCTTTTATTTATAAGCTTTCAACTTCAGACTCAGACTATTACTATTATTATTATTATTTTTTATGATGTATATAAGTGTTTGTACTTTTAGGTACAAATTGAGCAAGTACAAGTACTTCGTGAAGAGATGCGTGCTACAAGACCTCAACTCGAGCATCTCGTTACCGTCTGTTCATCGGTGGCTGGTGCTACTCCTGATGGTACCAAATTGAGGTATTTTTTTAAACATTGATTTCCATATATATTTGATTGATAATTTTAGTTGATCTATCATTTAATTAATTTTTAAATTCTTAAAACTTTCAAATAATAATTATTATAACAGATGTTTATGGGGTGCGCTGTAAAATAGTCTCCCTTACCTTAAACTCCCATTGAACTTCAGGTATTGTATGAAATCAATTGACCTCATGATTTTGTCTTCATTGAGACTTCCAAAATATAGGAAAATTATTTTTTCTAATGCTACCCATTCAAATGTAACATGCTTGGGTGCCTCGTCCATGACTGGTGGTGATCTCATTCTCATTTTACGCTTATGCTTATTCAGGGTACAATGGCCAGACATAGTCAACACAATCTCCCTCAAATCCCTTCTGGGCATATCCAAGAAAATAACTTCTGTGGTCTATGAAGGACTTCATATGGGCAATTTTCTGTCTGCCCCAGAGTTTTCCAAATTTTTCTTTGGTTTTTGTTACTATTAGCACTCTTTAGCTCAGGCTAATGCATATCCTATAAAAGGCATTGGGTCTACAGATGTCACTTCTGAGCCCACTCCTGCCAATTTGCCTGATTTAAACACTTTTTTTTTTTTTGTATTCCAGAACAAAAGTAAACGGAATCTCAGACAGATGGGAGGACCTCTCTCGCAAACTCGAAGACCGAGCAGGCTCTTTAGGAGCTGCAGTGGACTCTAGTCGAGACTTTGACTCAGGACTAACGAGACTCAGAGATGCGCTCGCTAACATCTCGTCTCAGGTAGATGCTGTTCCGTCTGAGCCTTCAGAAGAAGCTTTGCGAAAAATACAGGTATGTTTTAATTCTAATCTACATTAAAATCTTAACCCTTTCATTTTGAAAAATTCCTCTCATTAATATGTATATATTTGTTTGTGTGTGTGTGAGTGTGTCTGTTAACACCATGGTGACTAGAAGATTGTTTTTTCTCCACAAAACTTGATATATAGCATTCTCAAAACATTCTATTCGATGAGTTTGTTAACCAGCAAAATTATTCCATCTGGAAGGGCAGTTTAGCCGAGCACAAATTGTTAATGGGCCTCTAACAGTAATTGTACATACTTCCGGACCTATTTGTACTTCAAGAAACCGAAATAACTAGCATACATCAATTCAGTATTAGTTGTGTAGAGGCCAGGTACATTTTAATCAATGGCTGTTGTAGCCTGAGCCAACTGGACACTTAAGGCTAGGTTGTGTTTTCTATCCCACAGCACAGCTAGTTTATAGTTTCATATTCCTGAGCATTCATAACTTCGGATTTTCTCAACATTGCTTAAAGCTTATCTTTTTTGTCAAGGATAATTAAAAATATTGATAAAATTTCAAAATTCTGACATTGGTCATGGCTGAGTCTTTGTAGACAACAGTTTGTTGGACGTATAAACAGAATGACGGATTTGGTATCTGTGTTTGAATGAAACACTTCATGGGTAGGGTTGATTCTGTGTAATGTATAGACAAAAACGTTTATTTAGTTTTCATATGGATTCTATTCTGTTCATAATATTCAGTTTTTGGTTTAAAGTTCATCTTTGTAGGTTAATGAACAATTAATGATTATCTATATCAACAAATATTTCAATTACTAGAAATTGTATTTAAATTAAAATAATTAATAAAATTCTTTACAGGGATGCGAAAGGCAATTGGAAGGTCTACGTCAGCTCTTGGCCGACGCAGAATCAGCAGGTGCGGAACTATGTAGAGTCCTCACAGACCCAGGCTCGAGGTCGGATATACAGGCTCGACTTGGTGATGTAAACAAGCAATACACAGCGCTACAGGCCAAGCTCGATCAGCGCAAAGCAGAAATAGAAGCTTTACTCAAGTCAGTTAATTTCAATTGTATTTTTATTGTAATACTTTTAAAATATTTTATATGTTGTGAAGAGGTTTATGGCCCACAGTTCACCTTGGTAAGCCGATAATATTGCCTTTAAGAATAAATCCATGCAACCTTACATTATTGAGCCTATAGTGTGGTATAAGACTAACTATCTTCTGCAAGTGAGAGACACAGAAAAGAGAGCAAAGAACGGAAAATACACCAAGCTCATAGAATTTTATGAAGTATAAGCCATGTGCCTTTTCGTTTCAACTGCACTATCTCTTTGAATCTATCGGATCAATTTTATTAAATTCCTTTGGGACACTGAACAACCATATTTATGAGAGCTAATAAGCATGTGCTCTAATTGAACATATTTTAAAGGAATGTTATGTTTTCAAACATTAGCTCCGTAAGTATAGTACACTGCCTGATACTACTAAATCCCTAAAATATGACTCGTCGAAGAAAGGAAAAATATTACTCTTCCTCAAAGAGGCAAAAATATATGATGAAATATAGGACTGTGAAAAAAAAAATAAGATAACAAAAGTTTGATGTAATATAATAATATTTAATATATTCATCCTGAATACCAAAGGTTGTGAGATGAGAAAATTCCTGCCACTGGTGTGCTCGAACCCACCATCTCCCACATGAGAATCAAAGGTGTTAGCCACTAGACCACTGGGAGACTATTGTTGATAATAGTATTTAGAGAATGGAACCAAAAATTAATATATATATATATATATATATATATATATAATAAAATAAAATAAAAGGAACTAATTGGCTAAAGATTAACTCTTTAAATTTTGCTGGTGATGTGACGTTACTTGCTAAAGGCTGCGAAGAAGCTGAACAGCAAATAAAAGAACTAAAAAAACAAGCTGCCAAAATTGCATTAAAAGTCTCCTTTGTAAAGACTAAAATCCTGACCAATATAAGAAACGCACCAGATTTATCAACATAAAAAATAAAAAGATCACTAAAGTGGTTCATTAAAAAGTCATTTAAAATGAACTACATTTTAAATTACTTGGAGGGTGGTTATGCCTGAATTGTTCAGGTAATAAACCATTAGCAATTAGAGCCAATAAAATGGAATTAGCTTTTGAGCTAACAAAATATCTTTGTCGTGGAACTCTAAATTTGAACACTTTGTATTAAAATTTTATGCTACTTTTTTAATCAAAACACTTACGAGAGAATCTTATTTTTCAGAGATGGAAGAGAGTTTGAAGCAGCGGTGGCTAAGACTCTTGGTTGGGTTTCGGACGGTTTGAATCAAGTCTCAGATCGCCTGCTCGTTTCTGCCGACCGAGACATACTTCAGCAACAACTTGACAACCATGAAGTAAGTACACGAATTTAAGTTTTAAAATATTATTCAAATATAAATTAAACTTGAAACCGCATCTAGGCTGTTTATCAAAGAAAGAATTAGTTATTCAAAAAATAATTCCGTGTCCGTGCTAATGACCCTGGCAGTCAGAGCACCTATAATTAATAAATAAATAAATAATAATAATTCCGACAGAGGAATTCTTTCATTTCTATTCTTATACGTATTGTCATTTGGAGAGCTTGTAATGGAAACACTTAATGTTTTGTTTTAATCTTTTGTGAAAAATATAACACTTACTCCAATGAAATGATTTCAGAACATTTGATATATTTATTAATAAATAAAATTTTAAAATAAGAAAAAAACAAAACTGAAATCTACTGTCATTAAGACAGATTTCAGGTTTCAACACTCCCTGAATTAGTTATTCCCGAAGATGAAAAATCCTATTGAGTCACTGAACTATTCAAACGTATACCTCAATTGAAATATTGAAAATTCAAAATCCTATTTGCCTGAATATTTGATATATATATTTTGTTTTCAATTTTCAGCCCATTTATCGAGAGGTACTCTCGAAAGAACACGAGGTGATCTTGCTGCTCGAGCGAGGAGGTAAGCGAGAAGTGGAGACACTCCGACAGCAGTGGGAGAGGCTCAGGAGAGAAGCAACCGAGAGGCAGACTCGACTTCAGACTTGCATGGTATGTAATTAGTTCTATTGTTGTGTGCTTACTTTTATTTGGAGGGGGAAGGGAAGTATCACCTTGAAAATAGTTTCATCAGATTCCACGTGTCAAATTATATATGAAAAGTTAAAGCATTTATGCAGAATGCTGCTGGTTGGCAAATCAAATCTCAAAGATACTTATTTTGAAACAAAGGAGTTCTGTTCCGATTTCTTCTTCATACAGATTTTTGATTGCTTAATTAATTGACCTAAAAGGCCCATACGAAGAAGGAGTTTCTTGATTGAAGAGGTCAATATTCGAATGAAATATCACGCGCCGAGTAACAACACTGCATGGAAAGAAGCTCAAATCAAAATAATGGATCCCATCGAAACATCCCAAGAAAAAAAATACATCCATAAACTGAATGGCTAGTTTTTATCATGATCCATTATTATCACATTTTTTGTGTTTTGAAATGGCTATTCGGCAAAAGGATATTATTGTAATGTATATTCACTGTTGCCCTCCGTTGAAAATAGAACTCTTTGATCATTCCATTATTTTTTGTTTCACATTATACTTTGTGGAATTTCCATTTAAACATCTTTCAATTATCATTTATTTCTGACAATATTTTATCCGAATATGACATTTTTGTTTAATTTATAGGAACATTGCAAGAAATACTACAAGGGGCTGGAGAGTTTCATACCCTGGCTGTCACAGGTCGAAAACAAACTAGAAGCTCTCAGTCCAGATTCGTTCTCAAGGAGGGATCTCGACAAACACCTCAGAGATCTTGCGTCACTCAGGAACGATGTAAGTAATCAAAATTGGAATTTATTAGTTTATAAATTGTTATTCAATTTCTTAGAATTCATAGAGAGATTAAAAAATGATATTACTAATATTTTTAAAATTAAAATAAATGTATATAGATACATTACAGCCATGTGAACTAAATTTTAAGTAATATTTAGACAATTTATGAATGATTATTCTACAATTTGTGTGATAGATTAGTCTAACCTTTTGGTAGCTATACTGTTTTAAATCATTTTCGGTGATAACTTGTTACTTCCATAAAAATAAGGTTATTTTTTCAATCATGTCTATTTAAGTTCAGTCAAGTGCAATACCATTTAGAAATACAACTCACGCAACTATTTTTTGCAATTTAAACATTTCTTTTCTTATCTCAGTTGAAGAATAAGAATAATCATTTCTTTTCTGTTGCTATCAAAATTATAAAGGTAAGTAACTTTTTACTATACTTTTTAATGGCCGCTTTTGTATTTGATAATGATAAAAACCATGGCAATGTTTGTTCAATACTTTATGTACCTGTTGATTTTCAATCAATATCTGCCAGCATAAACGATTGTTGCTATTGTCAACAAAGCAAACAACCCAGTGTTTATTTTGTATGTTGTTTATTTCATTATTACCACTGGTGTTTTTATTGTTTTGTTTGCGTTTCATAGGTCTGGAAGAAGTCTGGAGAATTCGAGCACGTACGCTCCCTAGGAGAGACGTTTGTCGGTTCATGCGACGTCGACAAAGACGTTGTGACAAAGGAGATTTCTGCCGTTAAGGAGAGATGGGACAGACTCAACAATGGTTAGTTCTTCATTATTTAATTATTATATATATATATATATATATATATATATATATATATATATATATATATATATATAAATATATATATATATATATATATATATATATATAAATATATATATATATATATATATATATATATATATAAATATATATATATATATATATATATATATATATATATATATATATATATATATATATATACAGGGTGTCCCACATTGAGATGTCATAACATTAGGGGTTTATTCTGCATATCATTTGTAGTTCAGGGGCGCAAAAATGAGCATTCTATCTGAAAATGTAGAGGAGCTACTCAAACTTTTGTCTTTTTTAAAAACTACTGGCTTTTTTAAAGAAAAACTGAGTTTTCAGAATTTGTGATCAATGTATCGTAAATAAAGACCACATTTTTAGAATCTACATTAAATTTCCTATAAGATACACTGGTGATTGAAATATTACCATGTAAATTAAGAGCTATATTTAAAGCCATATAGGTGACAATGTTTAATATTAGTTTTTTATTAAATTATTCAATATTTTCTTAACCAGCTATTTTTTGACTTAAAGGTTTGCCTCCACCTCAAAAGTTGCATTATTTAATAAGCTTCAAAATGGTATCTCTTAGTTTTAGAAAGAAATCGATTTCAACCTATTTTTTTCTGATTTCTAAGTCAAAACCAATAAATGTGATTTAGCGTGAACGAGCTTTTCTGAGCAAATTCTTTAATTTTACATGATGATGGTGATGCCCAATCCTTCCCACACTACATGATGTTTATTATACAGGCCCATCTACCAAATAACAACTCACTCTGGTTTCAAATGGTTGGTTGCCCAGCTCATAATAGATGAGTGGTGACGGAATGGCTGAACAGTGAATTTCCTAACCGTTGCCACTATGGACCAGTTCGTTTGCTTCTTGATCTGAATCCTCTAGATTTCCATGTATCGGGAACATTGAAGAGCAGAGTGTACTCAGAGCCGGTGACGACAAAAGAGGAACTCATCAACAGGATCCAGGAGCAGTGCCAGCTCATGAGAACTCAAAGACAAGACGTCCTCAGTAAAGCCATGTATTTAGTTCGACATAAAGCTTATATTTGTAGAAATCTTGAATATCTACTGGATAAATAGTTATTAGTCCACAGTATTAACCATTTTTCTCTCACCCATATATTTCTGTAGATTTTTCCTAGGAAAACGAGGTACCATTTTAAAGCAACTTTTGAGGTACCTTTCATTTAAATGTTTTTTTTTTTTTTTCGCTTTTTATCTGCAGAAGAGGTTTTTTGTATACAACTTCAAATTCTTGTAATTTATAACTAAGTTAACTTATAAGCAGAAATTTTATTTAATAGAATAGAATTAATATTACAAATTAAATAAAATAAGACCCTCAAGGCATAACCATAAATTATTTCCAATATGCTCTTCTGAACTCTTTCACCCTTGATTCCATAGTCCATAGTGTCCCCCTGCCCTTATCAGAGCAAAAATTGTGTTTACTTAGTGTGGGAATGGTTAGGGAATTCACTGTTCAGCCATTCCGTCACCACTCTACCTTTATTAGTTGGGCAACCATCCATTTGAAACCAGAGTGAGCTGTTATTTGGTAGATGGGCCTGTTTAGTAAACATCATGTAGTGTGGGAAGGACTGGGCATCACCATCATCGTGTAAAATTAAAGAATTTGTTCAGAAAAGCTTGTTCACGCTAAATCACATTTATTGGTTTTGACTTAGAAATCAGAAAAAAATAGATTGAAATCGATTTCTTTCTAAAACTAAGAGATACCATCTTGAAGCTTATTGAATAATGAAACTTTTGAGGTGGAGGCAAACCTCTAAGTCTAAAAATAGCTGGTTAAGAAAATATTGAATAATTTAATAAAAAACTAATATTAAACATTCTCACCTATACGGCTTTAAATATAGCTCTTAATTTACATAGTAATATTTCAATAACCAGTGTATCTTATTGGAAATTTAATGTAGATTCTAAAAATGTGGTCTTTATTTACGATACATTGATCACAAATTCCAAAAACTCAGTTTTTCTTTAAAAAAGGCAGTATTTTTTAAAAAAAAGACAAAAGTTTGAGTAACTCCTTTTTCATTGTCAGATAGAACGCTCATTTTTGCGCATCTGAACTACAAATGATATGCAGAAAAAACCCCTTAAGTTATGACATCTCAATGTGGGACACCCTTTATATATATACCTGATTTCAAGCCAAAATGTTGGCAAATATATCAGATTTCTTAAAACATTTTATTGTTTCAAAACATAATGAATTACTAATGCAATTATTTGTGTTTTATTTTTACTAGACTTACTCTCGAAGACATCAAGGCTGGAAGAGCTCGGCAGAAGGCTCGCAGAGACAAGTGAAAGACTCAGAGGCATTGGCCATCAAATACAGCGGTGCGAAGATCGTCTCGGAACTCATGATTCCCTCGCCACCACTGCCGATCCAGGTAAAAAATATAGATTTTTTTCCCCCTCTTTTAACCATATATACAAATAGAAAATTAGTAAAGAATTGTTCATTCCTTTGGTCTCAGTTGCTAAATTTTGTCTAAATAAAAATACTCAAATTTATATAAAGTAAGTTATGATACATAGTTCACACTGAATACTGTTGAAATCTGATTTCTGAATAAAACGTCAAGAATACTTAAAAATTTATTTTCTCAGAGAATAAAAAGTAACAAGAATTGATCATTTGAATGAAATGCTCAAAAGGAATCTAAGCAAAGTTTGGTACTAGTGCTTTTGCAACAACCGTCGATAAAGTGTTCTCCAATCTTTACTCTGGATAAAAGAGTTTGACTTAACTTTTGTGTTGAAAATAAACTATGTTGTTTAACCCTACTCACTCTGGGAAGCCTCCTTTAGATATTTAAATAACCAGACTTTACTCTTTCAGCTACACTCATGAAGTTAAAAACACTTCGTGATGAAGTGAACTCGCTTAGAGCACCATTATCAGCGCTCACTCAGACTTCTGAAGATCTTGACAGAGAGGTAATATTTAATTTTTTTTTAAATTGACTTGTTTCATTATTTGAAATTTTTTGATCATTTTAATTGTTTTCAGTCTTATTTTTGGCTAAATATTGATAAACATTAAACACTATCTCCCTTCACTGTCCACCCAAAGCCTTCCCTGATCCAAAATGAGACAATAAGTTTTTTGTGTTTCACGTTGTGTATTAGTCATTTAAATGGTTATTTAAGTTCGCCCCCTTGAAGTTCGCTTATGTGCAATTAAGCTGAACGACCTGCCTGAACTAGCTATAGTAGGGAAGAATGTAAAGAAAGCATGCATCGTAGACATAGCTATTCCTAATGACAATCAGTGCAGCATAATCAAAGTGAAAATATAAGAAAAGCAGGGAATTATTCTTCAAACTGATGAGGATTTGGGAGAAATGTAAAACATTAAAGTGGACCCTTTTGTTCTTTCTAATACTGGGATGCTAGAAGTGTTTTAAGGATTTAAGGAAATTTATGCGGAAATTTTCTCTCAATCATGTCGTTGTAGAGTTGTGAGGAAGTTTTTACTAAACATAATGCGACATAATATAATGGATTATTCTGCAATGTCTATTAATTGTCTTGACCTCACCCTCTTAAATAATATATATAAGTTTAAGTACATAAGATAAGATTTACTTTTGTGTGTTAGGTGATGATCGAAGCACCAGGCAAGCAGTCTGGCCTCATGGAAGAAGTTGTTGCTCTCGGCGAGCGATTAGACGACCTCAGTGACCGTTTGCGAGACCGTTGCTCTACAGCGGAATCTGCTGCAGTTGCAGCTCAACAATATAATGTATGTTATCTCTTAATTAAAATTCAGGTTAATTTAAAGTATATTAATTGGTAAGTACAATTTAATTATTTAATCAGACCTAGATTTGTTTTATGGAAAATGTTACTTTTGTATAAATGGATCATGTTAATCGGAAAGGGGCCAAGCACCACATTTGAAAAAAAAAATGAAGTTTTGGCTACTTTCAGCAATGTAGTTCTTATTAGTACTTATTAATGACTGGGAGGGTCTGAGACTCTGTCTTCAACCCTCCAACAATGACACTTGAAGATAAAATCTGTAGTGCAGATCTTGGTTTTAACATGAGTCGAGTGCTCTATCACTGAGCCAAACATGCTTGTCTCATATATATATATATATATATATATATATATATATATATATATATATATATATATATATATATATTACTCCCAAAAACAAATGACCTTCAATACTTTGTCTCAGTAGGCCAACGTACTTGCATTCTGGCATATGTGCAAAATTAATTATTCAAAAATTCACTTTGCTCATTCTTATTAGTTTTCATTATGACATTTTTAATGCTTTACTTATTTATTTCCCCCTAGGAACGTGTAAAATCACTAAAAGGAGACCTGAGCACGCTAGAAGCTGAACTTGACGCGATGAAACCACCTGGACGTGACTTCAAAATTCTTCGTTCACAACAAGACGAACTTTACAACTTCAATGGAAAGGTATGTTTTGATTACATTCAATTCAGTTTTATAAATTTTGAGTAAAGAAAGCCTTCTCTAGTAAATGTTCACGGATTAAGAATAAAGGAAACCTTCTCTAGTAGATGTAAAAGGGAAAAGGTCGACCCAGAACTAAATGGGAAGACAATGTGTGGAAGGATTTCCAGAAACAACTTGAACAAACGATTTTTTAGTTTAATCGGTTGGAGAAAACCGAAAAACATGTAGAAGTCTGTAGAGACTTCCTCCGCACACTACATGAAGCAGTTCAATATGATGATAATGTGTATAAAGCATTTGTTTGAACCCAAATAAATATTTTTATTTCATATTGCCTTCTTGGAAAACAAGATTATGGGTGATAAGTTATATCACTTTGTAATGTTAATTATACGTGGTATTAAATTTTAGGAGTAGGTTTTCTTTTTTCTAGTCACAGATATTGTTATCTATGAATTAATATTTTTTTGTTTAGTTGGGTAGAGCTGCTGAATCAGTCGGTGATGCCCTACGCCAAGCCGATCGACTAGTGGACTCGGGTTTGTCTTCTGAGCCGACTAGAAGGCAGGCTGAGGCTCTCTCTAACCAGCTACATGGCCTCGAAGAAAGAGTCAAGAACCGAGAAGAAGAACTCGATCGAGCGGAAGCAGCACTCCGAGAATACGAGAATCTATATAGCGAGGCAACCGACCTCCTGGGCACGGCTGAGGAGGAACTGCGAAGATTGCGCCCAGTCGGATCTGAAGTCGATACGCTCAGATCACAGCAGGCTGAAGCAAGAAGGACTCAAAGCGAGGCCGTGGAACCAGCAGGTAAAGCAGTGGAAACAGCGACCACTTCCGGAAGGGCACTCATTGCTTCAGCGGCTCCAGGAGTTTCTGTATCGCACATCACTTCTGGAATCGAAGACCTACGATCGAGATGGGAAGCCCTCAATGCAAAGGTATTAAATAGTGGCTCAGAAGAGTCAATCGGTCAATTTGGAGTGGGGACTCCTAATTGACTGATTTTGCTGTTCAAATATCTTGTACAATTGTTTGATATGAGAATTTTATATGAAAAATTTTGGGGGGAAAGAGCCAAAATGCTGGCCGCTATTGAGTTAGTTATATGTACATATAAATTTTAACGGGTGTCATCTCCGGTGCCTTGTAAGTAGGATGAATCGAGATTTAAAGACATTTTTGAAAAATTCTATCTTGCGTGAAATCTCGATAGCTAAATTCCTTTAGAACTTGCTAAAATGGTTTTAATAAATAATAAAAAATTACTTACTTGATCCTTGTTTTTTTTTAAATCTCTGATAAATCCTTGAAAATAAATAATGGCATAAATACAAATTCATTTTTTTATTAATTATTTAGTTTTATTCAACTGCTATGACCTAACTCTATCTTTTTCTTGATATTTATAGCTTTATTAGGAATATTTTTGATAAATTTATATAAATTATAATTTCTATTATACTATGTTAAAAACAAAAAATTACCTTTCTAGATTGTCGAACGAACAAGAAAACTTGACTCAGCCCTCCTACAGTCTGGTAAGTTCCAAGAGGCTCTCGAAGGCCTCGCGAGATGGCTGTCCGACACCGAAGAGATGGTTGCCAACCAGCGACCACCATCGGCAGACTATAACGTCGTCAAAGCTCAACTCCAAGAGCAAAAATTCCTCATAAAGATGATTAACGACCGGGAGGAATCTCTCGCTTCGCTGACGAGACTCGGAGAGGAAATGGAAGGCGAGATAGTCGCTGGACAGCTCCAGAGGCTAAGGGAAAGGTTCTCCGACCTGTCGAATGGAAGTTACAAGAGGATGTCCGACTTGGAAGCAGCTCTTGCTGCTGCCAAGGAGATGCAGGTATGTTCTTATTTTGGTACCATTAATATCTTTATTGATACTTATTCTTGAAGAAGAATCAAGCTACGACATGATATAGTACCGAGATTCTCCTTCTTGATAGAGTACTAAGATTCTCCTTCTTGAAAAAGTACCGAGATTCACCTGCTTGGTTGAGTAAAATAAAAATAAAAAGAAAAAAAAAAGAAGTATCATGCGACAACATGATAGAGTACCGAGATTCTCCTTCTTGATAGAGGACCAAGATTCTCCTTCTTGAAAAAGTACCGAGATTCACCTGCTTGATTGAGTACCAAGGTACTCTTTCTTGATAGGCTATCCTGATGCTTTTCTTTATAGAGTATCCTGATATTCTTTCTTAAAACTCACAAAGAGAATCAAGAATTAGTAGAAATTACATTAAAAAGAATTAGTATCCTGATACTCTCTCAATAGGAAAGGAGATCAAGATATTCATCCTTGATTCTTCTTTGTGATATATTATCCTGACATGAATTCTTCATAAAGTATCTTGATACTCTTTCTGTATGCATATACTAATTCTTCATGAAATATACTGTTACTTTTTCTTGAAGGAGAGTCTTGATAATGTTTCTTCATACCATGATACACTGGACTTCTTCTTCATAAAATATCTTGATACTCTTTCTTGATATAGTATCCTGATAATAATTATTTGTAAAATATCTTGATACACTTTCTTGATATCGTATCCTGATAATAATTTTTCTTGAGAAATGCTGCAACTCTTCCTTGATGAAGTATCTTGGTACTCCTCATTGAGGTGAATGCTGGTCCCTGCCTGATCCAATCTAAACCAACAATTTCTTTTTAAATCGTATGATTTTGATCATTAATTATAAAAATGGCTGTCTCATAAAAAAACAAAACAAAAAAAACTTATTTTTATTTGTAGTAATAAGCATGGGAGTTGCAAAATGTAGGATAAGGCTCATGTTTTGCCTTTATTGATGGTCCATAAATTGTAAACTCTGTTCAAGGTTGCTCCATTAATTTCCTAGGTTCCTCTGAAAAACAACGAGGCTAGATCTAAAACTTTCCTTGAAGCGACTCAAATATTATTTTTCTCCATAGGACAAACTGGTTCCTGTTGTCGAATGGCTTGACAGAACGGAAAAGAAGATCAAGGATATGGAACTTGTGCCTACAGATGAAGAAAAAATACAGCAGAGGATCAGAGAGCATGATGTGAGTTTTTGTTTGTTTGTTGCAATTTGTGCTTTGGTATTAGTTATTTTATTGGTATCTTGATTGCTGATAATTTTTTGTTATAGGCTCTCCACTCAGAGATTTTGCGCAAGAAGCCAGCGCTCAGCGAGCTAACAGAAGTTGGAAGTGAGCTCATGGCACTGGTCGGAGAAGATGAAGCGTCCGGAGTCGCCGACAGAGTTCAAGATCTGGCCGATAGGTTTGTACATGTCCATAAATTTTTAATAATTTAATCTTTAGCTAATATCAAGTTAATTGTAATGTTTAAATTATTTACAGATATTCGACCCTCGTTGACGCTTCTGACAACATCGGAAGGCTTTTGGAGTCTTCAAGAACTGGACTGAGGCACCTAGTACTCACGTATCAAGGATTACAGGTAAAAATCTATGTTATTCAAATATAAATTCTTATATATGTATGACTGTTCACAGGATAGTTCCATTTTATTTTATTAATATTCATATAGGGTCATTGATTCATATGATAGTGGCCACAATTTTGTATGCCAAAACTCGACATAGATCATTCCCACAACAAAGTTTTGGATCAGTTTGTTAACCAATAAAATCTATTTAACCGCTTCAATGCTAGCATAAAGTATATCTAGGCCAGCTTGTGGCTACAGCTGTGATTATCTTGTTGAGAATTTAGGTATTCACTTCTTTCACAATTCACAAGTAATAAGGCCTTTATCTTTCTCTGAATGGTGCCGTTACTTTTTTACTCCTTCCAGTTCTTTAATCATCTGTCCCTTTAGTTATTCAGTGGCGATTCCAGAATTTCGATCAAAAGATCCGCTTTTGAATCACCTATATTTTTTAAAATAATGTCAAGAGATGACCAATGAGCTAGGTGTGTTTTTTAATATAAACAAAATTGATACACTAGGAATGGGGGTTTATTAGAAATAAACATAGAGGTAACACATTTGGCTCTCAGCAGTTTTTTTTTTTTTTTTTTTAAGGTTATGTGTTTATAGAATTTGATTAATGTATGTATTATTCTTAAAGATGTTCTACTTTATTTCAGGGTTGGATGGAAGGCATGGAGGAGAGGCTTGGAAGGCATCGGATTCTCGCAGTCCACACAGATAAACTCCTTGCTCAAATGGAAGACCTTGCTGTACGTTTGTAGTATTTCTGTTATTTTTCTTTATTAAATATACTATTTGCTATATTTATTTTTGGTTTTAAAATCAAATTTACCCTTAAATTTAATATGTCTAATTATTTTCTGTCTTAAAACAAAGTACCGAAAATAAAATACATCGTCAAAGATCAACTTATATGGCTATTCAATTATACAAAACTTTAAGGGATTACTACCCTACAGAAAGGTAAATTATCTATTTGCTATAAAAATATCTGTTTTGAAGAGAAATTATATCTTAAATTAGATATATTAGTTAACAAAATTAGTTATATTTGCCAACGTTAGGGCTGTAAAGAGACATACTACCTTTCCTCGATTTACTCCTTATAAGAAATCCTGATTGCCTTATGGTACACCCACTTACTCCAGGCGACTCCTCTGTTACCGGTCCTCGCATCCCATACATCAAATCCTAAAAACTCTCTAAACCGATCCCTTGCCCTAACTGATCCTTTGATGCTCATGTATGATTATTTCCCTGGGCTTCCCTTGTCTTTTCGTCTCTGTATCTTCCTGCCTTCTCTTTCCCCGCCCCCACCTAACACTTCAACCTCTCCTTTATCCAGAATACACGTAAATCCAATGATGTAGCGACTTCTCATTCTAATATGAATCAATTCTTCTTCTCCTCATACTTCATAAAGGCTTGAAAATCAAGCTGAAATGTTGGCATTTTTATTGACTGTTATGACCAAAGCCCAATAATACAAGGTGCCTACTGCACGAAAAAGTAAACAAAAATAATGAAAATATCACAAAATAGTAAATAGGGCACGAAAATTACAACAAAAAAAATCATGAATTTTGAAACCATGTCACGAAATTTCAGTTTCACTGGAGTCTAACGTAATTCCGAGACTTCCACTTATTCGTAATTGTTGCTGTTTTTGTAGAGCGAGGCAATTTTATCTCCCTCTCCCACCCTCTTACTCTGTTGGATTCCTTTGATGTTGCATTTACACTTCAATTATCTATTATTTACATATGTGCAGACTTAAATATTGAAATTCTGTACACGTTAAGTTACTAAAATATGTACATTGTCAATAAATATTTAGTAAGTAATATTTTTAGAAATTTTGAATTCTGCTACCGTTGTTCAATATTTTTGAGGTTGCTAATTCCATATTCATTTTAAAATTTTTAGTATCATTGTTTCTTCAATTTTAAAATGAATATGACTATCCTCTTTAAAGTATGATATACATTTTATACAGTTTTATTAATTGTTTTAAGTGTTCAAATGCCATTACACTCTATATTTGTCATATTTCAGGACCTCACTGAAGAGATATCCCAACACCAGACCGATGTTGACGGAACGGTTGACAGCGGGCTCGAATTGATGAAACATATCTCGAACGATGAAGCAATACAGCTCAAAGAGAAACTAGACTCACTTCAGAGGCGATACAACGGACTTACTACTCGCGGAGCCGAACTCCTCAAGCAAGCTCAGGTTATTATATATTACATTTTTTTAAGGCAGGAGTTGAATGAAATAGTTAACCATTATAATTAAAAATAAAACTTTGACTTCAGTCGAGTAGATCTTGAATCCTAGTTTGAAAAATTAGTTACAAGAATATACGTTTAAAACATTCTTAGAAGTGTAAACAATTTATCTTGCTGAAAAAAAATTGTAATAGGGTTTTATTTATTAACGTTTATTATACAAACATAATTAAATTTTGTATTTTGAATATATTTATTAACAGGAGGGACTTCCGTTGGTCCAACAATTCCACAACGCCCACGGACGTCTCGTTGATTGGATCCAAGGTGCTGAGGCAGCACTGCAAGTTGCTGAACCGAGAGAGGACAGTATTAACGCCCTTGAAGCCGATATACAAGGTTTAAATAATTTTTATTTATTAAAATATCTTAAAAACAGTCAGACTTTTTTCTTTGTTACTTTTCCACTTATTAATAATATTTGCTTAAAACACTATGTACCATACTATTTTAAAAAATTGAATTATTATTGTTTAATGATAACAAATAAATATAAAAATGTTGGCAGTAAATGAATTTAGTTGATCTAAGGAGAGTACTTGCACTTGCTTACAGTAATGCAAATTACCTATTTACAATTAAAATATTGGTTTTAAAACATCTGTACAACTTACATTGAATATTATTACTATCAATACAAATATTATATTATTTCAGGCAAACATTATATTATATTGAACATTTTATTATTCTGAATGCTTTTAAAATCAAATCACTTATTAAAAAATACGGAGAAATCGCTACTGCATACAACATTAAATATTGTCTTATAATCAATTGATTTATATGTATTAAAATATGTATTGAAAATATTAATATGTCTTTACATTATATTAAACCTATAAACAATAAATTATTAAAATTTGTCTTAAATATTTATTTCTCTTAAAGCGTAAATATATCTTAAATTGGATATTATTACTAGGAAGTTAAAATATTCAAACCAAATATTATATCATAGCCAAACATTTGATTATTTTTAATAAATTAAATAAAATACAAAAACAAATCAAATTAATTTATATAAAAATATATATTTCTTTTTTTTAGCCCAGGGTCTTCAAGGCCCCCCCCCCCTTGGGAAGATACATTGTCCTCTAAGAACAACTATCCAAGAGCAACCTGCATGGTCCATGACCTCTTCTGAATAATCCTATGTTTAAATTTGTGATTTTCAGAATTCCGACCAGTCGTAGAAAACATCAACCAAATCGGGCCTCAACTCTGCTCCCTTAGCCCAGGCGAGGGTGCGGCCACCATCGAAGGCCTAGTGACTCGAGATAATCGCAGATTCGACGCAGTCTGTGACCAGATCCAACGGAAAGCTGAGAGGCTCCACCTATTCAAGCAGCGTTCGCTCGAAGTGCTCGGAGACATTGACTCCCTGCTCGAGTGGTTCCGTGAGGCTGAGGCTGGGCTCAGGGAAGCCGAACCGCCCTCGGCTGAGGCTAACATCATAAGGTTACAGTTGAAGGAGCACAGAGCGCTTAGTGACGATATCGCCAGCCAAAGGGGGCGAGTGAGGGATGTGTTAGCTACTGCCAAAAAGGTACGCTTTTCTTTTATTTTCTTAGTTTGCACCAAAAACAAATTCATTTCCATCAATAATAGTATAATGTTTAGTGTATTACAATGGAATATAATCATTAATGAAACAATTTTAGAACAATTTATCCAAATCTTCATTGATCCTATGTACTAGATACCAAAAATGACCACCGCTAAAATTGATATCATTCCAGTTATCCATGTATGTATTTTAGCGACTACAATTGTTATTCTTTTGCCACCAAACTTGGTATATCATTCCCACAATTAACAATTGAACTATTTTGTTAGCCAGTAAACCCGGTCCATCTGAAGGGGCCTTACCTTTTAATATAGTTACTAATTTGCCTGTACTAGCCATAATTTTTTACTTACTTGCAGTGACATTCAGTAAATTTAGTGCTCAACTGATGAGAAACAAATATTTTAATAAATGGCAAAATTGATCCATTAAAAATCTGGGTTTAAACCCAAGCAGTTTTTTTTTTTTCAATAAGTCAGATGTTTATTACAAATATAAAAGAGCAAAACTATTTAAGTTTATATTACATTGATATAGGTTTGTTGAGCACATTCTTCATTTGATTTGGCATAATTTAACCATCTTGCTAACGAATGTGCTTTGTTCACACAGCTCTTGTGATAAACGTTTTTCTTTGTTCTAGTATACATTTTATGACAAAGTTTTTTTAATATATTTATATTTTTAGGTTGTCCGTGAGGCATCGCCACACGAAGACTCTTCTCTCATGAGGGACAAGATGTCCGACTTGAGGGACGCAGTAGACACGGTCTGGGCGGCGTCCGGTGAGAGGCTCGCTTCTCTCGAACAGGCTCTTGGACTGGCCGATCATCTTGCCGAGTCCCACGCTCATCTATCTGCCTGGCTCGGAGAGATGGAGGGATCAGCCAAGGCACTACCACCACCTTCCATCCGACCTGATGTCATCGCTCAACAGCAAGATAGAACAGAGGTATATCAACTATAATAATATAATATTACATCATGCGTACATAATAGAAAGGAATATTAGCGTGGAACATACTTTTGTTAAAGGGTTTTGACATCACCCTTCGTATGAGATTTGTCCCAAAAACAAATAAATGTAAGATGTAACCAAATGTTGAATTGAGTATAATAAACAATTGGCGCTAATGGCATAGATGTCGGCACACCGTAAAAAAATCAATTAACCAATATTCTATTATTTAAGCCAAACATTCGATTACTTTGAATTCTTAAACTTCTAGAAAACAGATCAAATAATGCTAATTCACTTTCAGCTTCTACTGCAGTCGATTGCCGAACACAAACCGCTCGTAGACAAGCTGAACAAGACTGGAGAAGCTCTTATTCAGCTAGTTGCGGATGATGAAGGAGCCAAGATCCAGGACGTACTCGATGCAGACAACAATCGCTACGACCGACTCAGAGCATCGCTCAGAGAGAGGCAAGCTACTCTCGAGCAAGCTCTTCAAGTGAGTTAATTGAATCAATTTAACATTAAAAAAAAATAAATAAAAATAAAACCCTAATAAATTTTTATTATTTGTTTTTTGCCACAAAACTTGGCGTATAGCTTTCCCATGACAATAATTAAAATATTTTGTTAATTTTAAAGAGAGTCTTAATTTTTCTTTTTAAACTCTGTAACATCATTCTCAACTAATGAGAATGATTTTTTTTTTGTAACATTAAGAAAAATAATTCCATTAAGAGTGGGAGGTTCTCCGCGTGGTCCAGTGGCTAACGCCTTAGATTCTAATGCAGGAGACGGGGGAATTTCCAAGTCCTTCCGGCGGCAGGAATTTTTCTCATCTCAGGGCTTGTTGAGGAGGTTCCATGCCGTACCATGGATGTGGGTGCTAATGGCCCAGTTGTTGGAGTGCCGTAAAAAAAAAATTATTAGTGGGGAATTCTAGTAACCAAATTATTACTTTGCCCAAAACAACGTTTACAAAATATCATTTGTTTTAACCAATTTGAAACTTTACTTTAAGAAAGTCTGGAGTGTGTTAAAGCAATAATCAGTCATGTTTAAGAATAGCTATATGGTATAAGACAATATTAAGCATATTTTATTTTCAGGAATCGAGCAGAGCAACCGACAAACTCGAAGGAATGCTCAGAGCATTAGCGTCGACCGCAGACGAGCTCTCTTCGCTCGGTCCAGTCTCGGCTCATCCACCCAAGCTAAGAGAACAACTTAAGGAGGTGAACCAACTTTCTGACCAGCTTGGCAAGAGAGAGGAAGCCTTCAGGGCCGTCAAGAAGGCCGCCGAGGAAGTCATAAGCAAGGCACAAGACAAGCAGGATCCTGCTGTTAAAGGTAAATATTTTCGGTCTTAATTTATATAGGTGTTTCTGTATTTTTTTTTGTATACAAATTTGGAAAGTTCTACTCATCTTAGTTGAAAACAACTCTTATATGACTTTATCCCTATGCCTTGTGTACTGTTATTGTCTAAGAGGTAGTTATTCAATATGTCCTTTAAATTATATTAAATAGTGTAATGAATAGAATTGACTGAATATTTTGTTTAGATGTCCGAAGAAAACTGGAAAAACTTGGAAGCCTATGGGAAGAGCTACAGACTGCAACGTCTGCTCGAGGAGCGAGCCTCCAGAGGGCACTTGAAGTCGCTAATGAGTTCTGGGCGGAACTCGAGTCCGTCATGGGCACACTTGCCGACCTCGAAGCGTCTCTCGCTTCTCAGCAGCCTCCTGCAGTCAGACCTCAAGCCATCGTCAAACAGCAACAAGCCTTACAGGAAATCAAGGCCGAAATTGACCAGGTATATTTTTTGTAGTATTTTATTCTATTGGAGTATTACAATTTTTGTTTATGTCAAATTAATATAATTTACGTCTTATTAAAATAGACAAAACCCGAAGTGGAAGTAGTGAGAAAGCGAGGGGAGAAGTTGATGTCTCTTTGTGGAGATGCAGACAAACCAGAAGTTAGGAAGCACATTGAGGACTTGGACAGCGCGTGGGACAATGTTACTGCGGCTTTTGCAAGACGAGAAGAGAATCTCATACATGCCATGGAGAGAGCAATGGAGTTCCACGGAGCCCTCGATGAAATCACCAGGCTACTCACGCAAGCAGAGGAGAGGTGAGTTAGCTTGATATTTTTTGCTCCACATTTTCTGAAGGAGTTTTTTGTCTTCCTCTCCCTTTCCACTCTTCTCTTATAACCTCTACATCTACATCTCAATAGTCCTTCAATAGTTATCAGACTCATAACTGTTTATTGTAGTCTAATCTTCCTCTCCTATCTTCCCTCCATAACGAAAACCAAGAATCCTGCTCCAGTCCCTTCATCTACACATAGTTCCTACAGCAAACATCGGACACGAACTGCTTAGTGTACTCAAGTCTTTGCTTTCCTTGCACATTCCTCCCTTCCCTTCTTCCCCCTATAACTGAACTTCCTTTAATGACGAAGAACGTTTTGTCTTCAGATTTTCGAGGCTTGGACCGATCGGTGCAGACATCAAAACCGTCAAGAAGCAAATTGACGAACTGAAGCAGTTCAAGGCAGATGTTGATCCACACATGGTCAAAGTTGAAGCATTGAACAGGTGAATTTGATTTTTTTTATTTATTCTAAATTATGAAACTTATTCTACATATGTTTATTTGTTATATTGAGTAAAAAAAAAACTGGGGTTTAATTTTTATTTTTTGAATATAAATAAAAAATGAAGAAAAGATTTATTTATTAAAATTTTAATGTTGATTAATATGTAACAGAGACTTTTAGGACAGGCTATCTACAGATGAACACTCTCTTTTAGCCTGTATAGAGGTGAAATAGACAAAGACAAAGTTTTAGTATTTTTTCTTGCCCACCATTTTTGTTAAGTTGTTCGTTATCAGTTTTCTGAACAATCAAAAATACAGGACTTTTTTTATATATAAATAAAAAAAAGTTTAAGAACTACTCAATTTTCATAAAATGAATTTGCAGAAATTTATTTGGATAAAAATTAAGACAATTTTTATGCGAGTAAACGAATAAAACCACTTATAATGTGATATCTTTAATGATTTTTGAGAAAACTTTAAAAAAAACTAGAATTTTGGTTTGGGTTGCTCAAAAATGGCAGTGGGACAAATTGATTCATTAAAATATTGTTAGGTTTGGAAAAAAGCAAAATAAAAAAAATATATATTATATATACAGGTGTGTAAAGTTGTGGATTTCTTGTATATTTTTTTAAATATTTGTAATTCAAAAATTTTGGGGTAAATTTTGATAGGACCACATTAGTCAGAGAAAATTACATTTGAAATTTTGCGAGTTTTAGTTTCATTCTATTGATGGGGACATTTTAAGAGTTTCTGTTCTAAGCTTTCCAGACCCTTTGCCTAGGGTTATGGATTGAGTGGAGGATTCTCTTAAAAAACAAAAAAATTGTACATAACCTGTCTCATAAACCGTGTTATTTATAAATGGGCCTTAACGTTTAAATGTAAAGCAATGCAGTCAAACCTTGACTTGCTAAAATTTATTTCAACACCAAAAAACTATTTTTGTATAGTATTTATTGTGAGTCTTCTTATTTATATTGTTTGCTGTTTTTCATTATATAAAATTGTTCTCTTTTTTTTTTTTGGTGTTTGGCGACGTAGGAGTTTGTGGAGGTAACTAAACGATTTTATAATCTGAATAGCGTTTTTGCTTGTTAACACCACAGCCTGTGCTTTTCCAATTCACTTTCCTGCGATTTTCATTTTCTCTTGAGGATGGGTTTTCTTTTGACAAAAATAAAAATGAAAACCCATCTACCACATTTGAAAATTTATGTTACTTATGTTTTTTAATAATACTTTAGCATTTTCTTGTAACAATTTCATGCTATAGAATCTCTCAATATTCGCATTTCATAAAAAAAAATAAATAAATAAAAAAATAAAAAAAATAAAAAAATAAAACATGCAATTTGTTTTGATTTATTAAAAACCTTTTATTTATAATTAATGACTTGACTCAAGGAAACATAATGAGAAAACATATAGAGAGGTGTTTGATAGAGAGGTTTTTGTTATTTATTTCTTAGTTTTGTTTATTAATTATTTTATTTTGTATTTTTATTATTGCTTTATTGCTGTTTAATATTATATGTTAACCGCTTATCTACCATGCCCGAGATATCTTGGGTGTAGATGCCGTTTCGATTTTCCTTTGAACGAGTTAACTCAGACGTAAATTTTACGGATATTGAATGCTACCTGTAATATTTTTACTGTAGCTCTTATTTTCTATAAAATCCTAGGCTACAGTTTTGTATCTCTTTTGGCTAGATTCTGTTTTTTTTTTGGCTGCTACATTGAAGCCCGAGTTAACACGGTAATGTCATGAACCATAATAAATGTCTTGTTTTTTTTTCTCCATTTTTTTTTTTTTTTTTTTTTTTTTTTAAGCCTTACAAAGCTAAATTTAGTGAGCTATCTGTAGGTAATAAGAATTGTATGAAAAAGAATCTGGCACTTTTGGCATGCTTTTTAATATAAATTCAGTCTTTAAGAGGTTAACCTCGTGTATTGATTTGTAACTAATAACTGTGTGTAACTCAAAGAAATTATATGTTAATATAATAAACATTTAAATCAATAATAATAGATATACATTTTAGTCTTCCGTTCAATATTATTGATATAGAATTTAAAGAAAAAAATATATAAACAGATAAATAAATAGTTAATTTAATAAAAATAGAAGGTAGATTATTTAATTTCCTATTATTCCTGCATGTGTGCCCTTTTGGAGTGTTGACGATTTTCTTTGTTGTTGTCTTAATAATAAAACTATTTATTATGTAATTTATTTTCTTAGATAATGGATATTATTATTCATTGCAAGTGCTTGTTGTTTAAACTATAATCGTTTCAGGCAAGCCGGTGATTTGAGCGAAAGGACATCGGCCGAAGAGAGTCAGGCATTGAGGGGCCCACTTTCGTCGGTGAACCAAAGATGGGATACCCTTACAAGAGGTATAGTATATATTTATATGCATAAGCCAACATGATAGTGATCTCAATTCTTGTTCTTTTGAGAAGAACAAAAAAGTCTTTTGACAAGAAAGAAAGATGTCTTGTAAAAATGGCAAAATCGGTCCACTAAGACCTGGGGGTTTACTCCTTCAACCAATTTTTTTATTATTATTATTTGAGCCAGCTGTTCATTATGAATACATGTTTGTTCTTATTTTGCAAAACTAATGAGTAAAATTATCGTTTACAAGTTTTTTTTTTTTTTTTTTTTGTTTTTTTTCAGTACAAAATAACTAAACGTTTTACATATTTTTTTTTCCGTTGGTTTAAGCACATTCATCAGAAAAAAAATGTAAACTAACCATCTTGCTGAGAAATATGTTTAGTTATGCAGCTCCTGTGTGATGGGCTTTATTTTCACAGTGGCCTACAATCGGTCTCAAAATCTACTCAACTGATTATGTTGAAACATTTGAAAAATATAGCTTTGGGAAAGGTATATATATAATTCTCTGAAGAATATAACCAGTTTAACTAGCCCCCCCCCCCCCGCCCATAAAATTGGTGCCACATACTTACTTTAATTAAATTATTGAAATATTGCTAATACATTCATTATACTTGTTTTATCTGTTTACAATTATTTTTAAAATGTCCTAAGGTATGGCAGAGCGTGCAAGGCATCTTGAGCAGTCGCTACTGAGACTAGGCCAGTTCCAACATGCCCTGTCAGAGCTGATGGCATGGATAGATGCAACGGACAGGACGCTGGACGAAGAAATTCGTCCGACGGCCGGAGACCCACACCTCCTTGAAGTACAGCTCGCTAAACTAAAGGTTCGAAAGGAAATCTTTATATTTTAATTTATTTTTAGTGTGTTTCCTCTCTACCATTATTGGAAGGAAATCCGACTTATGACATTGATTTAAAAATGCAATCTGGAAACGCTGCCAAGAAATTTCAATGTTTTATCGATCACAAAAAAAGGTATGTTTAGTTTCTTCTAACTACACAAGAGTATGATAACGTCCATTTATGAAACTTGCTTTAAAAAGACAAATAATGCAATCGGAACTGCAAATAAGATTTGTGCTGTATATTGAGATAATTCAGTTCGTGACAGCACTCTTCAGAAGGGATGTTCACTGATCAGATCTGGAGATTTTGGTCTGGAAGACCGTACCAGATCGGTACCAGCTTTGAGCTTCGGCCAGCCCGTACCAGGGCTGGCCGAAGCTCAAAGATCAATATTGAGGATATAATGGTCGTTCTTGCTAACAATCCACGTATTACTTTACAACTTTTTTGAAGTTTATTATTTGCCTAGCTTGATATTTTGCTTAGCACCCTCGACAATATTTTTTACATTTATCATAAGGACCTTCTTTTCTATAAAAACGTTGTGACAAAGGGATTGTCATCCGGATGTGGAAGGTAACACAAAGGCTGGGGCTGGCTCTTTCTTGATAAGTTCAAAAACTAACTCTTCTTTGAATTTAGTTATCAAAATTTTAGAAATCTTAGCCTATTATAAATAATTAAAGCTTTTATTGTGCTGTTCCAAAAAGTATTCTATTGCTAATTAGTAATAAATGTTTATGGCCTAGGGAGCTGCTTTTTTTGACTGAAAGGAAAACAGCGGTCCTATACGACTTCTACTTTCTTTCCCTTGAGACCCCATAGTGGTTGTATACGGCCGCTATGTTATTTCTCAAATTAATCAAGTGTTTTTAAATTTATAAAAGTATATCTCATTTGAGTTTGAGTTACAATAAATAAAAAAATTCGTCAGCCCATTTAATTCATGATTTTCTTTTAGCCCTGGGAGATGGGAGATGAGTGGTCGAATACTACCGCTGGGTTGTAAATATTTTAATAGACAATTAAATAAAATTATTTAAAAAAATAAAATTATAAATAATTGTTTTTTAATTTTCTACAGGTTCTTGTCAATGATATCCAAGCTCATCAAAGCTCTGTGGACACACTGAACGACGCAGGAAGACAACTTGTAGAAACAGGTATCAATAACTAAATTACCATTATTGTTATAAGCTCTATAACAAATGCAAGTTCGACCTCATAAACAGGGAACAAAAATAATAGTTCCTAAAATTTGTCCATCTGGAAAATTTGTTGACATTTTGAAAATAAAATAAAAAAATCACCTCTTTAGTCATTGGTACAGGAATTTATTTATTGTAAAACTGAAGCCAATTTTTACATAGTCTTCAAACTCTGCTTATAAGTATTATGATACAATGAATCAATTGAAACAAATTTCTGAATTAGTTTTGAAGCAAAGTAATTAATTGAAAAATATATCTATAAGAAATAGTCTACGTTATTTTGTTGATATCTAAAAAATAGTTGACTAATTGTACAAATTTTAGTTGGCCTTTCAAAATCTTCCTGCACATGGATATTATTATTATTTATTATTTTATACAATTTTATAGTTGATTTCAATAGAATGATTTCAGCTGGAGAAAATTGAACAGTTTTTAAATTGTTGGTATTTTCAAAAATCTACAATGGATCTTCTTCTAGCATCTTTTTACATAACAACACTAATCAATTTAATTAATAATTGTTTTATTTATTTATTCCTTTTGTTGCACATATGTGAATTCATGCTCCTGAAATTTTTTTAAAGGCCAAGGATCTCTTGAAGCATCTGCTACTCAGGAGAAACTGAACTCTTTGAACCGTCGCTGGGAAGATCTTCTCGGAAAGGTTGCGTCTAGGAGGTCTGAACTGGAAGAAGCTCTTAGAGATGCTCAGAGGTAATATTGACTTATTGTTTTATACTGATTGATTACGGTGTTGTAGTGTCTGAGTTTTGCGTTCTTAGAGATTCATTTTTTTTTTTTTTTTTTTTTTTTTACTGCTGAGGTCATTAGCACCGCATTGCTTATTATAAATATTTTATGTTAAGCAAAGCGCTCATAAAATGAATTTATTTTTAAGGTTCTCAGGCGAGGTCCAAGATATGCTTGGCTGGCTGGCCGAAGTAGACGCAGCAATCGCTGGATCGAAACCCGCTGGCGGGCTTCCAGAAACAGCGTCCGAGCAGCTTGAGAGGTTCATGGAGATATACAACGATCTCGAGTCAGCTAGGCCTAAAGTCGAGGCACTACTTACTCAAGGTAATTTTTAGCACTATCTGATGGAATGTAGGAAGCTATTGAAGTCACACTTATGAAAGAATTTTTGGATAAAAGGTACCTTTTTTGATGGTCTTTATTTTTTGTTGTTGCTAATACTGATTTTGACGTTTCATAGGCGGAGACTACCTTAAACGAGCAGAAGGCAACAATGCGCAAGGTCTGAGCGCAAACCTCAAAGCACTTAAACAACGATGGGAAGCCGTTCAAGGCCGTGCCAACGATAAGAAAATAAAACTGGAAATTGCTCTCAAAGAAGCCACTGAATTCCACAATGCACTGCAGGTAAATATATGTATATATTTTATTCAAATATTCACTCAGGGTATTATGTAAACAAACAAAAAACTTAAAAGGAAAAATATTAAAATTTTGATTAAATTAAAATAAATTCAGAAGTTCAATGAAACTTTCCATTTTAAATATATATTTTTATTATCTTCCCTATCTTTTTCACACCTTTGTGATACTTCTTCATGGGTATATTTTATAAATAAAATAGGTTACAGCCATAACTTGAAGAAGAGAACCTTCCACCAGACTGGTCATAGATTGAATGAATCCAACATGGTGGCCATAAATCAGCTGTTCGGTTATCGATATGTTTAAATTTAATTTCCAGAGGAATTATTGACATAATTACAAAAATTTAAATAAACCTAGTAGTTAATAATTAAACCTTTTTCTCTCAAAAATGAAAAACTCGAGATTTTTTTTCATATAAACGGGCACTTTAGCCAACAAGCATTTTCGTTTTAACATTCTAGCATGCAGCCCATGGGCCTGCATGGTCTACAGTATGGGGAAGTCAAATATATATTTCTTCCGTTTAGCAAGGTTAGCAAGAGCCATTTTTTTGTCGTGCTCATCAACATTCTTTTATATTCTGTTTAAGTCTCTTTTTAAGCAACTTTCTTCATGATTTCTCAATTTATAATGTATTACAGTTATTAGATATAAAATATAAAAGATAAATTGTAATGACTGTAAAAGGCTGTTTTCTGTTATGTTCTTGTTAATATAACTATATTATATATTTAAATAATATATTTTTTAAATTTATTGGACAAAGAATAAAACTTTTTATCTACAAATAATAATAATAAATTTTATTTTAATTCAATGACTAATCTTCTTCTCGATAATTGATTTTTAAAAAACAGCTGGTTGATATTACTTATGTTTCTCAGTTATGAATTGACCCTCATTGTGGAAGGTTTGTCTATGGTCTTTAGGCTGTATTAATTTTTAGGCTCCTGAAGAGGCATCTGAGGATGCATAACATGTAGAGAAATTTTAATAAATTGGTGAGTACGTTATTAATTTTTATTTATTGACATTCCGCTTAAAAAAAAAAGAAAAACTGTTGAGATTTAGGGTCGCTATTTATATTGATATTATTAACATTTTTATTGTTTTCAGTCATTTGTCGACTGGCTTACAAGCGCAGAAAAGACTTTGTCCAATTTGAAGCCAGTGTCGAGGGTTCTCGAGACCATCTTGGCCCAGATAGAGGAGCACAAAACATTCCAAAAGGAGGTCGGCATTCATCGAGAGACGATGATACAGCTCGACAAGAAGGGAACACATCTCAAATACTTTTCTCAGAAGCAGGACGTAATTCTTATCAAGAATTTGCTTATCAGGTTAGTCCCTAAAATTCTGAAATTAAAACCATAATTTGGTGCTAATGACCCTAGCAGTCAAAGCACAAAAAAAAACAACAAAAAAACATAATTTTTCATTAAAATAATTAAATCTTTGTGCAGTTTGCTTCTTTATATTTTAACTATTTAATTGATTACTTCTTTGTTGTGTTTCAGTGTACAGCACAGATGGGAACGCGTGGTCAGCAAAAGTGCAGAGCGAACCCGGGCTTTGGACCATGGCTACAAAGAAGCTAAAGAATTTCATGACCTTTGGTGTGTAGAAACACATAAAATTTTCCTATTTATTTTACATTTTCTTCTTTGAGTTTACTCGTTTATTTATTTAAAACCCTATTAATATTTTCCTTGCAAATGTTAGGTCGAGTTTGATGAACTGGCTGACAGAGACTGATAAGAAACTGGACGAGATTTCCGCCGAGATTTCTGCAGCAGGCAACGACCCCGCCAAACTCAAAGCGCGTCTTGCGAAACACAAAGAGACTCAGAAGGCCATCGCTCAGAAACAGGTAAACATCTTTGTACAAAACCTTTGAAGAGATCTCAACACACACACACTCTGCTTGAGAGGGGAGTATTTTTGGTATTAATTCCGCTTTCTTTAGCGGTTGGCTTTTTTAATGTTATATTTTGCAGGAATTGCATCTTGCTTTCTCAGACTGTTGTAGATGATTTGATAATTTTTTTTTTTTTTATCATTTATTAATTTGAAATAACCTGTTGTTAATGTTTATTACAAAATTATAAATTATATAAAAGTTATCAAATTATGGGCAACAGTCTGATGAAGCAGGATGCGAAAATATAACATTAAGAAACCAACCACTGGAGTAAGCCGTACTAATACAACGAATCTATGTATATAATTCTAAATTCAGCTCATTATCCATTATGTTCATTAGAAATTGTGGTAAGGCAGTTGAATGGGAGAATCTCAGCTTGATAAGCATTGTATAAGATGTATTTTTAACTTTCTCCTTATACAATAAGTGCAGGATTTCTTATCAGTTCCTATTGTATAAATTCTAAATACACACCTCTTTACTAAAGATATGAATGAGACATTCCAGGGTCAAGTTGTTTATACTTTAGTCAAGATAGATTAGAAAAAAATGTATTGACACATCTAGTGCGAAAATAGAACCAGTTATGAGTGGTGTGTTTGGCGTAAAATGCATCATTTTGCCGATTTTGTTTTATTTTGCGTTCTTGTTCTTCTTATTCTTTATCTGATGGTAAGTTTACGTGTTTTTTTTTTAAATATTATATCTTAAATCCACAACCCCTTGTGGGCATCGAACCCATGACCTTAGGCACGAAATACTCATCCCTTAACACTCGAGACCAGCAGGCCTCTAATACTTTTAATGTTTAGTTATTCTTCAAAGAAATTACAGAAAAACTAGATTTAAGTTTGAGTAATTTTATTCAGCTTCAGTTATGTCTGCCACAAATATTGGCAGGCTAAAAATGTTGTTAATATCCCCTAAATAATATTTTTGTTATTTAATTTAACCTTACAAAATCAGGTCTTACGTTTATAAATAAAGATGCACTTTATACATTGTATTATTGTAAACACTTACATTTATAACATTTATAAATTTAATATCTAAATAAAATAAGAGTTTTGTCTATAGGTTGCACAGAATGAAACCGTTTCATGATATCTTTCTGCTTCATACATCAAAGGCATGTAATCAACCCTTAAAAATATTTCTGCCTGCATGTCCCATGAAATTTCGTTCATAATGGGCTCAGCCTAAAGTATAAAAAACATTTTGCCAATATTTCTAAGTATCCTAGGTTTAAAATGTAGGCTTTAAATGAAAACAATGGCACTGGATGAGATAGAAAACAGAATTTAGCCTTAAGAGTCGAGTCCGCTGACAACAACAATCATTGATTAAAATTTACCTGGCCTCTCTACAATTGCTGTAGAAAAGATGCAAGTTTGTGGGAAAAAACAAAACAAAAAAAAAACAAAAACAAACAGAGAAAGTGTCTTATTTTTTGGTTTCTTCAAGTACTTATAAGTTGGACAAAGATTTACTTTTCGTACTCATCATCATTGCATACTTCAGCTAGTTAGGAACTAAAATCGATTCATTTAAAAGCTTAAAACATATTCTTAATGACCAATCATGCTCTTCTTATTGCATTCTTAAATAAAATACAGAAATCAATGGTTACTTGTGTCAATTTACTTCAAGTACGGTCACGTTCATAGATTATGACCAATTCTTGTTTTTATTTTCTAAGATGTATTGTATAAATGTATTGTAAACATTTCTGCTTGCTACAGGGTGCCTTCGATCAAACGATGAGAGCTGGCAAGGTTCTTAGGGAACGCGCTCCAAAGAGTGACGAACCAAAACTGAAGCTAGCCATCAACCAACTACGAGAACTCTGGTCTACAGTCTCGTCCAAAGCCGTTTCTGGGTATGAATAAAAAAGACCCTTTTGATATGTTTGGTACAAAAAAAAAAAAAAAAAAAAAAAAAAATCAAGAATGAACTGAAATATGATATTATTTGGTTTTTAAATGTGAGAAATTTAAGTTAGACATAATTTTGACAGAATAATCAGTCTCAATGGATGTCAATAGCATAGTGTTAGTATGTTTCCACCCTCCGTCAATGGATGTTGGCTTAGGACACTGACCTGATATGGAAGTCAATATTTTCTAGGCGGAAGGTCAATAAAAGAGAATTAACAATATCAATTCAATTTATTTTATTTAAGCTCTAAATGTTTCACACCTTAGGTACCTCTTCAGGAGCCCCAAAAAAAACTCACTAAACTAGAAATTTAGCCTAATTGTAGGCGAACCTTCCCATACAATTGCCACGTCCAAACTGAGGTTACAACTACGTTCAGCGTCAATCAGCTGAACATGTAGAGCTTAAATAAAATAAATTGAATTGACTTTGTTAATTTTTTATTGACTTTCTGCCTGGAAAATATTGGATTAAAGAAGGTTGAATCTCTATAAAATATCAATATGGAATTGTAAATGAGAACTATGAACATTTCGTAACTCATAGGTCAAGAGAAAAATAAAGAACCCACCATGAAATCCTCGGCTCTGAACCTGAAGTCACTAAGGAATTAACTCTCTGTTTAGAGGCAAGGTCTCGTTGAGCCGCTGGGGTCTCTGCCAGAGTCACTGGTCCCATATTCATGCAATCGGAGCCAACACATTCGCTTCCCAGTACAGCACATATATTTTATACATATTCACTTCCCTGTAACCTTAAGCCAATTCAGTGGGCTGTGGCGGTCATGTTGCAGGTTGCAGTGCTATCTCAGAAGCAATTATCTGTTTCCGTCTCGCGTTTGTTCTGAGTCTTGTGTTTCATATAGTGTTGGCTGGTTTCATACTTGCAGAATGGAAAATGGAGTTTGATGTTGATGATTTCACGCAATGTTTAGTAGAAGCGTTAGATCAGATCGAGTTAGAGTGTGAATTTGGTTCATTAGCTTCCAATGTAACAAATTGAATTTTGTTGGGACTAAATTTTGACCACATACGTTATTAAGCAAGAAGCTGAATTATCTCGTGCCTTCATTTGAAGTGTTAATGTCTTTTGAAACATGAATTTTGCCAAAATTGTGTGGCAACAATTTCCCAGAATAGGTTTATATTTTATTCACCAGCCTTTAGCTCAGGGTCGTAGTTGATTCTCAATTTGAAGACTGCATATAATTCATCCTGATATTTTATTATTTATATTGCTCAACTTTTTTTTTTTTTTTTATATTTAACAGGCAGAGGAAACTAGAAGAAGCATTGTTGTACTGCGGGCAGTTCAAGGATGCTCTGGAATCCCTTCTCGAATGGCTTAAGAGGACGGAGAAGAATCTCTCGGGCGAAACAAGGATTTATGGAGACTTAGACACTGTACAAAACCTAATCGAACAACACAAGGTAAACTAAATATCAGTCTTCTTAAAGTTCTTCAATTCCTCAATATTTCCCTTTTCTTATATTTCATTGAATGAGGGACAATAAACAAAATTGGTGTTCATAAGTATAGCAAAGAAAGAAAATTGCCATCTACTTATTGCAGTAGAACCTGGATTATCCTTTAGGATTATCCACCAAGATGGGGATTGAGAAAATAAGATGGATATGGGAGTGAGACATATATTATATATTTACACATAAATTATAGAATACATTTCAAACAATCAACATTATATATGTACTCAAGTTAACCTATTTACCATTATAATAAGGTATGTGTTGTAAAAATGATTTTTGATAAAGAAAGATAATAAAATAAATGAATCATTATCTAAAATATGTAATCTGAAATTTTCTTTTGTTTCTTGGAAATATGGGACTTGCTTCTAGCTAAATTTATAATTTTCCTTAGCAATAAAATCTGTATAGGTTCAGCTTTCTCTTGATTTTCCTATAAGACTCGGATGAAGGGCAAAGCTTGTTCAACTTTGGAAGTAACAACCAAAAAGCCGCAACCCTAAAATAGATATTATTTATTATATATTTTTATTTGTTGATATTTCTTTACTATTATTATTGGGAGGAGGGGGTTCCTCTTATTTTTATTATTTTACGATGCTTCACATATTTTGTTTTGTTGGATGGCATTGAATTACTCTTTTGCCGTTAAGTGCTCCTAATTACAGCAGATATCGGACACTATCTGCTTAGTGTAATCTAATCTCTTCCTCTCCCATTCCTCCCTTCCCTTCTTCACTCCATAACTATACCCACGAGTCCTGCTTCAGTCTCTTCATCTCCACATAGTTCCTACAGCAGACATTAGACACTATCTGCTTAGTGTACTCTAATCTTGGTCTTCCTCTCCCATTCCTCCCTTCCCTTCTTCCCTCCATAACTATACCCATGAGTCCTGCCGCAGTCTCTTCATCTTCACATAGTTCCTACAGCAGACATCAGACACTATCTGCTTAGTGTACTCTAATCTTGGTCATTTCCCATTCATCTCTTCTTTAATTTTCTCTCCTTTTTTATTGAACCTATATTTAATAACTAACCAAAATGAGTACTAGTACATTTATGATAAACTTGTTAATTTAAATAACATTTTTATCATATTGCATCATCATATTCTGTTAAAATGTAACAAGATATGACAAATGTTCCAGACCCTCGAAGAAGAACTGAGGAACCGAGCGAGTCAAATGGAAAGCCTCGAGCGAAACGGACGAGAACTGAGCGAACGAGCGGACTCAAGCAATCTCAAAGTCCAGCTTTCCGAGCTTAGCAAACTCTGGACTACTGTTGTCAACCTCGCTTCCGAGAGGAGCACCGCTCTCAAGGCTGCTCTCAGACAGGTCAAAGAACTTTAATTCATACATATTTGCCTTATTTATTTATTAATTTTAATGAATTACTTATCATGTACAATAAATACACTGTGATAAGTCTTCAAAGAAACCAAGAATTTTTTATGGTTATTAGTTCAGTATGCTATGCTTTCTTTCTTCAGTCCAAGGCACAAACCTTAACACTGTTAAGTGTTTAGGTTTAGTATTAAAATAAACACTTAAACGTATAAAATAAAATAGAACTTTATTAAAACAACTGATTAAATTTTCCTAATTGGATGTTAAAATGAGTTTCAATCCGTGTGTTGTGAGATATACGGTCCTTGGAGCTAGTAGTCTCTTTTATTGTTGTAGTTTATAAGAAATTTGATAACGAGATTCTTATTCACCGATGTCGCACGTGGTGACCTAGGTCTGGTCATCACGTGCTGGGTCTTGGCTTGAGTTAACACCTGGTGAGGACAGCAGTTTTCAATGAGAGTCCAGAGAAATATTTTTTTGGCTAACCCTTCCAATAGCAGAGGTTAAACTGAATGACTTTAATTTATATTAACATGTGGTATTCTCTATTATCTGATAACCGCTATACCACTTTTCTTCTTTGGCTCTGCTGGACTTTTTCAAAAATTTTCCATTTTTTGCCTGAGTATATTCCTGTTGAAAATATCTTCCTCCTTTGTTCCCATTTCTTCTGAATCTTTCCTCATTGAACCAAATTGTCTCTTATCAAAATAGTCAAAATTCCTTTTTGTCTATTATTATTATTCTTATTATAAATGTTTACTTATACAGGCTGAAGAGCTCCATAAAGCAGTCCATATGCTCCTTGAATGGCTGTCGGATGCCGAGATGAGGCTCAGGTTTGTAGATGGGCTTCCAGACGACGAGGCAGAGACACGGGCTCAAATCACTGAGCACGAAAAGTAAGTTCTACCTATTTAATTAGTGTTTAGATTACCACCTAATTGTCAGTGGCATAAACATTCTATGTTGAAAATACGTCAATATGTATCTTACTTGTAGATAAAACTATATTTTTATATTTAACTAAATAAACAAAGTTGAATTGATAAAAACAAATCTACAAGTTCTTTATTGCTCCACTGTTTTGCGTTCTTTGAAGGCCTCCAGGAAATAAATCTGTTCTGTATCTACAGCTTACTGTTTGGAAAGAACCTACTGTTAATCTCAGAATCAGAAATTTCAAAATCTATAGAGTCCAAAATTAAAATCTGATTATCCAGAAGTTTGGTTTAATGATGAAAAATGACTTCAGACTACCAATAAAATTGTGCTTTTTTTGTTTTTTTCAATTAAATGACTCATCACAATGCTCACATGTACCACAGCCTGAAAGGACTCATTGTGCCGAGTCTTATAGTCCCTACATAAGATATTTTAGCTAGTCTTTAAACTACAGTTTCTGACACTCCTTGTCCACCACCAAGGTTAAATTCATCCTCCTTCCCATTCTGCCTTCGTAATTAATGCTATGCATGTTTTGGTTGACAAAAAAAAAAAAAAGTCCTTGATATTACATTTTTAGTATATTTGCAAGAATATTTATTTATTCAAAGTAGACAACACTTGTGCTGTATGATATAAATAAATTCAATATTATTTTTATGGTTAATTAACATCAAGCTTGTGTTTTCCTTCTGCAGGTTCATGAGAGAGATGAGCGACAAAGAACTGGAGAAAGATTCTACCATTGCTCTTGCTGAGAGGATCCTAGCCAAAGCACATCCTGACGGAGCTGCGGTCATCAAGCACTGGATAACCATTATACAATCGAGGTGGGAGGAGGTATCCTCTTGGGCTAAGCAGGTAATCATTATATATACATGTTATAAATTAAAAGATATTTGTAGTATTGTAAATTTTTAACATATTTTTTCAATTTTTCAGAGGTCAGAAAGACTACAAACACATCTCTCATCGCTCCGAGACATGGACACCCTCCTCGAAGAGCTGCTTTCATGGCTAGCTCTGAGAGAATCCGATCTCAACGAGAAGGAATCTCGTGAGCTGCCTAACTCGATTCCTGAGACGGAGAAACTCATTGAGGAACACGACTTCTTCATGGAGGAGACGATGTCCAGGGAGACTGAAGTCAATTCGGTCTTTAGGGCGAAACAGGTCAAAGAGAAGAAAGTATCTTCGACGAAAAAGACTAGGTAAATCTCCATTTTTTTTTTTTCTTTTTAGAAATAAATAAATTGAAACTGTACTTAACGCATTGAAAATTAACTATTAGATTAAAATTAATTTTACTGCTAAATTAAATTAAAAAAAAATAATAATAAAAACTAAAAAAATTAAGAACTGAGAGGCAAAAAAAGTGTTCAGAGAAAAGAAACCAATACTCTTGAATTTTAGGGACCGATTTCTCTGAATAAGATTGCTCTGTCAGAAATTGCATAGAAACCGTTTTTGTAGGAAATATAGTAAGCTTTGATTGGATGCCTTAAATGTAAAAGGATTTCAAAACAATTTTCGAAATTTTAAGAAAATGTAAGAAAATCTCAACGCTGCTAATGTTGTTGCAATGAGCTCATTGCTTGTGCTATTGCCTACCTTTGGTTTAGGGGAAGTAATAGAAAAATATATTTTATTAACAGACATTAGCAGCGTTGAGATTTTCTTACATTTTCTTAAAATTTCGAAAATTGTTATGAAATCCTTTTACATTTAAGGCATCCAATCAAAGCTTACTATATTTCCTACAAAAACGGTTTCTATGCAATTTCTGACAGAGCAATCTTATTCAGAGAAATCGGTCCCTAAAATTCAAGAGTATTGGTTTCTTTTCTCTGAACGCTTTTTTTGCCTCTCAGTTCTTAATTTTTTTAGTTTTTATTATTATTTTTTTTAAATTTAATTTAGCAGTAAAATTAATTTTTCAGTAAAACAGGGTAATTAAATAAGAATCATTATTTATTATTATTTATCATAATTGTTATTATTTGTTGTTTGTAAACATTTTATTTAAATTTTATATAAAAAAACTTATGAAAATTCACCTATCCATTTTTAAAACAAAACAATAATTGCCACCATTCACCATTCTAAGCAAAAACATAGAACCTCTTGACAAATGATATCAGATCCAGTGTGGCTACCAACATACAAATAAATATCCTATATGTTTGCTAACTCAACAAAGAAAAATCACGTTACAATTCCTGATGATTTTTTAATACTTGTACTTTTGCAAAGCTGACACTTTTGTTTTATTTTTACAGCAAAGACGAAACAAGGCAGAGTATGCAAGATCTGAACGAGGTACAAAGACGGCAAAGGTATGAAAACAACTAAATTATATTCTTTTTGTTTTTAAAATTTGTGCACTGCATTTATTTGTGTTTGGTGAGAAGTTGCTTTTTTTTAATAATATATGTGCTTATACTCCAGTTTTAACATTTCTGACAAGCTTTGAGAAATCAAGCATTCTGTACATCCAGTAAAAAAACAAATAGACTGAAGAAGTTATTTTATGACGTCTCAGGATTGGCCATATGCAACTGACTCACTTCTACATTATGTCAAGACAGGACAGACCTGCTGCAGTACAAAATTATCATCCATTAAACATATCTTGTGAGACATTACTGTACAATCTGACAGAAATACTTTTAAATGGTAGCCAGTATATTGATGAACTTATTAACACGTTGGCTGCGATATGACACAAATAGATCTTGTGTTGCACCCTCCAATGGGTGATGAAATAATACCTATCACATGACATGATTGAACTGTTGACGGATCCACTATCAAATTTATCAAATAAAGTCACAATTTAATGAATGCTTTTTCAAACAATATTTCTTTAATTACAGTTTTTATTTATGTTTTAAATATTTTATTATATTTTTAATATTTCTTTTATATTGGTACATCAGTCTGAAATCATCCCGTGAACATCTGTCTAATCTTGACCGACGTGCAAGGTATGTTTGGTGGTTTCATTCAAAAGTTTTTATTTTTATATGCGAAAATACTTCTAAAAACAGAATTATATTTGAAAAATTATATATATTTTTTGAAGAAAAAATTGTTGTTAAAAAATTACTCAGGTAGAGATAAACAAACCAGTGGTCTGCAACTAAGGTTAGACCTAGTTTTCATTCATTTTGACGGTACTGTATTCCAAAACAAGCCACAAAAGACCATGGTCAATTAAAGAGATATATGTGGTCTATAAAGAAGGATAATTGGTACATTAACAATGGGGGTTTAGGTCGGAACCAAATTGTCAATTTTCCAATATCGGCTGATTTTTTTTTGCGGCGTAACTTGGTTAATGTAGTGCCCAACTAATGAGAAAAACACAAATCCATAAAAAAAGTAAAGGAAAATCGGTCTACTAGAAGTTGGGGTTTACTCCAGAAAAAAATTAAATAACAAAATAATAATTGGGTCAGCTATAATACCAAATATGAAAGTGCTTATAATTATTATTATTTATTTGGGTTATTTATGGCATAATTTTTAAAGAGTGGTTTTTGGGCATTCAAAAGAAAAAATTACTTGTTGAAAAGTATTTCTGAGCTTTGATTTGGAGTCAGTATGTCAAAATACTCAAAAAATAATAGATCTAGATTTTAGTACATACCACTTTTTGTTGATTTTGCCTATTTTTATTATTCTCAGAGAGAATGTAATTGTTTATTCTTAATTAGCCAAAGTGATTAGAGGTAATCAAAGAATATAATAGGCAAATTTTCAGTTAAAGCATCCTATCTTGTGTGTTTAATGTGTGCTTTCAATTATTTTAAGTCTTTATGATATTTTTTATGAACAGTTTAGAATTTTCTGTTTTGCTCTGCATGTTCATGTCTTGTTTTTGCATGTCTGTGTTTCTTTCCTCACAAACTAATAATATGTATATAATCAGTCAGTAAATAGTTGGGATTCAGCTAGGAAAACATCAATACGATTTTTGTAAAAATATATTCAGAACATTTTGGCATGCTCTTTGGCAGCCTTCTTCAGCTAAAAACATAAAACGAAAAAAACAGAATTACTGAAAGAACAATTAAAAACAATATTTTAGATTGACAAAATAAACATCGCTCATTAGACAAAAAAAATCCATCATTAGTGCAAACTCGATAGCTACTTTCCTTTGGAGGAAAGTGCTAAAAGGGGCAGTTGAACAATAGTTTTTCATAGAACTTAATTAAGAATATGAACACTTAATAATCGCATTCTTTACTAAATTCTAAGAAAACTATTGTTCACCTACCTTTTTATAAAACAATGTTTATGTTGTTGATCTAAAATATTGTTTTTAATTGTTCTTTCAGTAATTCTATATTCTTTTGTTTCATGTTTTAAGCTAAAGAAGGCTGCCAAGGGCATGCCGAAACGTTCTAAAATATAGATTTTTAGAAAAATCTTATTGATGTTCCCTTGCCGCATCCCAATTATTCCCTTACTTCTAATAACCTCAGCGGCTAACTATTTACACAAAATAGTGTGTATTTATATTATTTATTATTAATAAATAAGTTTCCAAAACTTGTTTCCCAGTTACTAAAAACTCTCTCTATTTTCCCAACTACTTATTAAAAAAGTTACATAAATATATATGCATGTCCGTTAATATATATATCAGCTACAATTTTAATTCTTTCCCCCTCCCCAAAAAGTTTGCATACAACAAACAATTGAATGCGTTTGTTAACCAAACAAATCTGTCCACCACAAACGGGATTCACTAGAAACCTCTTATTAGACCAACAACTTATTAATTTGCCCCAAGTGGAAATAATATTTGTTTTCTCGCAACAAAAATCACTATGTATAATATTCAGAGATGTATTATGCATATAAGCAAAATTGGTATGTATTTAATAAGAAAAATTAATATAAGCAAATTCAAAGTAGGGATTTACTCCAAAACCAAAGTATTAATTTGTTGATTCCGGATGTAATTTTTGTTTCTTCTCAATGAAATTTGGTTTATATCAGTAGATTTCTTGTTCTCATTGTACGAAGCTAGGTATATATCATTCAATACAAATAAGTGAATTTTTTTTTTTTTTTTTTATTAGTTTTTTTTTATTAGTTTTTTTTTTTTTTTTTTTTTTTTTTTTTTTTTTTTTTTTTTTACGGCGCATCAACAAATCGTGGCTATTAGCGCCGGATATCCAGAGTGCAGCCAGGAATTTTCTCAGCGAGCCCTGAGATGAGAAAATTTCTGGCGCCGGTGGGGATCGAACCCACCATCTCCCGCTTATGAATCTAGCGCGCTAGCCACTAGACCACGGGAGACCCCTTTTTTTATTAGTATCGGGTATTTTATGTGGATTCCTCAGAAACAACTAACTACCTTTCTTATAAATCTGCCTAGTTCACACAACTCCTTTCTTTTTTAATTTAATTAACTTTTGCACCTTTAACTTATGTCTTCTAACAGAACAGTATACAGTAGTAGTTCATTATGACTAACCGTTCAAACTCACATTAAAAACTGTGAAAAATATTGATTTTTGTTTTGTTTTCCATTTCGTCAGCTTGAAGTCGTCTCGAGAACACCTGAGCACACTTGACAGAAAATCAAGGTACAGTTTATTATAATTAGGATTAAAATTTGCTTCTACTTTTGAATTAATTGTTTTGAGCCAATTTTACATTTTTTTTTGGGTTGGTATATTTGTAGAATTATGGAATTCCATTGTTTTGAATATTCTGAACTGAGACAATATTTGGGCTGGAATTTCTAAACAAATATTTAAAGACGATGTTGCCTTTAAATAGATTTCAAAAAGGTTTGACATAATAAAGGGCTTATATCCGGCGTAATGCATTTTGTTGAAGTTGTTAATATATCAGGTTTTGTTTGCGTTGTATTGAAAAAGCATCTAGTTATGAAAAAGCAAAATGATAATGTCATTTATTTGTTTAAAAAATGATATAGATTATTGATATCCAAGTGCCTCCTCTCTTTATAAATCCATCCATTTCTTCCGAGTAGTTCAACAAACCTAGTCCATGCATTTGCTATTGCGCCAATTTCTCTGCTTAAGTCCCTCAATTTTTCATGGCAGCTCAACTAAGTGCCATCGTGAAATCCAAAATTAACCTTCTTAATCCCTCTGTTTCTTTGTATAAACTCAAATTGTCCTTAGCCTACTCATCCATTTCTTCATGGAAGCTCAACTTGACATTTGAAATTCCTTAATTTCTTCTTGTAGGCTCAACTTACCATTGCGAATACTTTTATTTCTTCATGCAAGCGAAACTTGACCTTTGCGAATACTTCCATTTATTCTTGTAGGCTCAACTTCACCTTTCTAATCTCTTTATTTCTTTGTGGAAGCTCCACTTGACCTTTGCAAATACTTCCATTTCTTCTTGTAGGCTCCATTTACCATTGCCAATACATTTATTTCTTCATGCAAGCGAAACTTGACCTTTGCGAATACTTCCATTTCTTCTTGTAGGCTCCACTTACCATTGCGAATACTTTTATTTCTTCATGCAAGCAAAACTTGACCTTTGTGAATACTTCCAATTATTCATGGAAATGAAACTTGACCTTTGCGAATACTTCCATTTCTTCTTGTAGGCTCCACTTACCATTACGAATACTTTTATTTCTTCATGCAAGCAAAACTTGACCTTTGTGAATACTTCCAATTATTCATGGAAATGAAACTTGACCTTTGCAAATACTTCCATTTCTTCATGCAAGCGAAACTTGACCTTACTTAATCCTTCCATTTCTTCATGGAAAGTCAACTTGGCCTCCACTAATCCATCCATTTCCCCCTTCATAGCAATTTTGGGGTTAGCTCAAAAATCCCTTACAAATATCTATAGTAAAATTGGCTTCAAAAAGGTATGTTCTTTACACAATTATTGTTAAAGCATTAGACAAAGTGATTTGTATTCACGTTATTGCTTTTTGCTTGAGTTGTGTCAATTTTAGAAATGTATATAGTGAATTTAGTACATAATTTTATATACATGACTTTTGTCGTGCACTGCTGGGTCATTAGTTTTTATTTTGTGTTCTTATTTCATTTTTTATTAAATCTGTCAAAAAGTCAGTTTTATTTTGTGTGTTCTTCATTCTGTTTATAATTTTTTTTTAAAATATTTTAATTTAGACAATCTTGTCAGTCAAGATGACTAAAGTTTCATTATTAAGTACTGTAAATAAAAGACAATGATGTTTGAATGTCCTTTTTTTCCTGCTTTGGATTTTCTTTGTTCAAAAACGTCACCTGGGATTCACTTATTTTTGAAAAATCTGATAATGCTTGCAGTCCCTAAAAAACAATTTCATGCTCTTTTGAGTTCTTTGTTTGTATTTCATTGTCCAATGGGCGTAGGATAAGGCTCAGAGGGTCCGTGAAATGTAGGTGTCAGGCGAAGAGGCTGAGTTAGTAGAGTGGTGTTGTCACATGGAAAATGTAAAAAACTAAAAACGCCAAGTAACCAATTATTGTTACATTTCCTTTAATGCTTAGGCTATATTAGATCTCAAAACAGAATGAAGAACATGTGTTTGTTTTTCTTTTCTTTTTTTTCGGCTTCTTTTGTTTGTTTATTTTATGTTATATCTGTTTGTTTGTGTGTTCATCTTTTATTGCATTTTTATTTTTGTTGTGCATGGTAGTCGAGCTAGCCCTGCTCAAGATACAATAGATGGCCAGCCGAGAATCGGCCCGAAATTCCCACCGAAGGGCAAGTGAGTATTTTATCCATTTTTGAATATTTGTATTTATTTATTAAAATAACAACCAATTTTTAGGAAGGGTTATTTACAGGTTGCCACCTATTTTTCTTACTTCTAAAGAAACGTGATTGCAAAGGTGTAGACAATCGGGATTCGGTCATATGTTGAATAAAATTATTTTTTATATTAAAAATGAGTTATATTTCTGACGTTTTGGTTTGACATGCAAACCTTCTTGAGAGCTTTGGAGGAAGTGCCTCTCCACCATAGCCCTGGTTAATTGCTGGAACCTAACTGAGGTAAATTCCTTTGGATGACGTAAAAATCTCCTACAAATTACCATGGAAGGGTCAAGGAATGATTCTGTAAAGACCCAACATCCCTGCCAGGAGACGGCCGCTATTCAAGTGTCATATACCTTATTATAGAGTAAGTACCAGTTCTAGAAGTCACAGACAGATGGCTCTCATGCGAGCCACTCTGATAGTCTTTACCGGTGAAGCGATAGAAAGGCAAATCCCTCCCCGAGCCACCAAAGTGGCTTTTAGCACAGTGGGGCCGTCCCTCCCTGAGCCAGGGTAGCTTTTAGCAGCTTAATGGTTAAAGTATTATAAAAATGTTCAGAATTTGGTTGGGGAGTTGTTAATTTGAAAGTTTGTGTTGTCCAAAAAGAAGGAGCTATGACTCATATAAACAAGAATATATTCGTTTTTTTTTTTTCGTTCACAGCAAAACTCTTGAACCGCAATTCAGGTGTACGAGATCAAGGATGCTTTACGAGAGATGGCGTGGAGTGTGGCAGCAATCGTGGGAGAGGCAGAGGCGACTGAGAGACCATCTCCAACATTTGCAAGAATTGCAGCGTCTCGCAAACTTCTCCTGGGATGACTGGAGAAAGAGGGTAAGTCTTATGTTAATACTTTTTTATTTTTTTATTTATCTTTTTTTCTTTAATTTTTCAACTTTTATTGTTATTCACGCATAGGCAAGTTGAACCACAAGAAGTACAATTAACAGTGTTTGACAACTTTGATTTTCTTTGCTCCCAGGCTAGTTTCTCATTATATCTGTCGAGTCCAATCTGCTAATGTTCCACTCCTTTGCTTAAACTCCCTCAGATTGACTTTCCAACCTAAAATTTGTTTTTGTAATTAGCCTCAGTCCAAAATATCTTTTTATGCTGATTATAACTCTTCTTTTTAAGGATGTTTTGCTGAAATCCATTTAATTTGTTTTGTTTTGTTTTCTTGCCATACTTCTATTTTCATAAAATTCCACAATTTGCTTTGTTAGTTTTGAAAGGAGTACTCTTTTGATGTGTCCACATAATTTTAATCTTTGGGTTTTTAATGTCTGAGTGTATGTATGTAGTGTTCTTCTATTTCCTTATTGATTTGAAGACTATAAGTTTGTTGTTCAGTGCTAATTGGGTCTAATATTTTTTTTTTTACAATTATCCCTTCTCTTTTTGAATTTGAACTGTCAGTTGTTTTTTTTTATCATGTTATTGTTTCTGAATTTTGTTTGCTTGGAGATTGAAGTTTTATTATACATTTTTTTTTGTTAACCTGAAGGCTTCACTTTTATTATAAGACTAGCTGAATACCCGTGCTTCACCACGGCCGATAAGTATTTTTTATATTGCGTTAAATAATGTATGATCAAAATTAACGCTACTACATAATTTTGCACAGCTTATTATTGCACGGACTTTAGAGTTACCCACGAAACACCATGTGGAGGTAACCGTGCTTGTTTCCTTTGGGAAGTAAAAAAAAAAAAAAAAAAAAAAAAATACAACGACCACTTAAAAAGTTAAGTAAAAACAGACAAATACACGTTGAAAATAATAAAACTAACAACTTTGAAGTTTTAAGGCCTCATCTCTTCGATTGACATCGCCCCACCGAATATTACAACAGAATCATTTTTGTAGAGAATTTAGTAATCTTTCGAATAGCCGCCTTCCACATACTACGTTTTCCCAACCGTTTTCGAGATATTGTTGAAAATATACTGAGATCCGACAACTTTGTATCACCATTAATACAATTTTTTTCCATATACTTCTTACCTCCAAACGATACCAAAGTTTAAAGATCTTACTTAAATTAGATGAATGTCAAATACTTGGTACAAGTTTCAATTGAACTAACCATCGTTTCTGAATAACCTAACAGAAAATTAGTTTGGAAAAATATTTCTATAAATTTTTTTCGTTAACTTTTACAGAAATCGATTTCAAAATGGTTTCATTCGTTTTCCTATGTTAAGAAACTTATATAGCGAGTACCTGCAAGCAAATGGGCTCGAAAATGTAAGCGTTCCGATTTTTTCGCTCAAATTTTGCTCCAAAAACCATGCTCCGGTAAACGGATTCAGCTGGTTAATGAACTTGACCTTTTAAATGAGAAGAAAGATTTTTGTACCAAATTTCATTGAAATCGGGCCATTTTTGAGCCGATGAGGAACTTCTTAATAATTCAAACCCCCTTAAAAATTTGATATTCAAAAGTACTTAAACATTTGAATATCAAAAAAAGCCTTTCTTAGCGAGTGTTTACATTCTAAAGGGATTGTCCGTGCAAAATTTCAAATTTTTGTGTCAAGGGGTTCGGGATATTAGTACCTCGGATGCCCTATTACCAGGGCGTAAACCCTATGAGGGACAAAATCACAGTTTATTTCTAGTAATTCAAGGACTGCCATCATACTGAAAATTAACCTCAATTAAAAATAATACTATGAAATAGATAATGTAAGGTAACAGCTGTTCTTTATCATCCTAGCAACGCATGCTGCCTAGGCTTGCCTGCTCTAACCAACTAAAACTTTAATCCCCTCTAAAAATACTTAAAAATTCGAATATCAAAAAATCCTTTCTTAGCGAGCGCCTACATTATATAGGGAGTGTCCATGCAAAATTTCAAAATTTTCTGTCGAGTGGTTTGGGCTGGGCGATGATAGGTCAGTGAGTCAGTGAGTGAGTGAGTGGTATTTGACAAATATATAGTAGATTTTAACTTTTCTTACAAATTTACCATTTTAAATGTTATAATTATCAAAAATATTTTAAATAATTTTTTTACAGTTCTTGAAATTCATGAATCACAAGAAATCAAGATTGACAGATCTCTTCAGAAAAATGGATAAAAACAACGACAATCTCATTCCAAGAGACGACTTTGTTGATGGAATCATTAAAACAAGTGAGATTTTATTAATAATTAAACACAAATAAATTTTACAAATTCTTATGAACATTATCTAATTATATTAATGAAATGTGTTATCGTTTATTTTCAGAGTTCGATACATCAAAACTCGAAATGGGGGCAGTCGCTGATATGTTTGACCATAACTCTGAAGGCTATATAGATTGGAAGGAATTTATTGGTATGTTTTTCAACAATTTGCTTTTATATATACATAAATATATATATATATATATATATATATATATATATATATATATATGGTAAATGTCAAGGAGCGTGGTCTCCACGCCGGTCCTTTTGAAACTTTGCACTATAACGTATTTTGATGCACTAAACACGAATCCGTTAAAAAAAAAAGCTCGCTTTTTACTAGGAAAGAAGTTATGAAACACTAAAGTTCACTCTTATGGAGGTTATAAAAGACGGGGTAACGGCGAATTTGTAAACACACGCATGCGCAATAGTCCTTAATGACGAAGTGTAATTAGATTCACCTTGTGGTAGCTGACTTGGTCGTAAATTGTCGCTTTTGGGCATACGTGCTATGCGTTTCCGCTCGCTCAAGAAAATATCAAAACCTCTAGCCAATCCAACTCGCTAAAATTAATAAAATTCTATTATAATTTCCTCATCTGTCGTAACATGTCGCTTATGAACATACGTGCTATGTCGTATCATGTCGCTTATGGGCATATGTGCTGTGCGTTTCCGCTCGCTCAAGAAGATATCAAAACCCCTAGCCAATCCAACTCGCTAAAATGAATAGAATTCTATTAATTTTAGCGAGTTGGATTGACTAGGGGTTTTGATATCTTCTTGAGCGAGCGGAAACGCATAGCACGTATGCCCAAAAGCGACAATTTACGCAATCATATTAATGCTATTTAATTTTAACACCTCCCTACATTTATCACATTTCTTTTCATTACTTATTACATTATTGTTAATTAAAAAATTGATTAAATCTATTCTATTGTGAATTAAAACAATAAATTCATGCAGCTTCATTATAAAGACCACTCGAACTATTCTAAGTAATTAAATGGCGCAAATTAGAACGCATGAATCATAAAGGCATTAGCGAATTATGAAGGGATTTCTGTTATATAATATTTGTCAACAGCAAAAAAAAAATTTTAAAGAATGGTTTATTATTTAAAAAAAATATTTTTGAAATAAATAAGTGGTGATAAATTGAAATAATTGATGGTAAATTTCAATTAGACATCCTTATTACGAACTTTTCCATACCCGCGCATGCGCATGTTGACAAACATAGTAGGTTACATTACCTTTTAGAACCCTCACTACAGTGAACTTAAATGTTTCATAACTTCTTTCCTAGTGAAAAGCGAGCTTTTTTTTTAACGGATTCGTGTTTAGTGCATCAAAATACGTTATAGTGCAAAGTTTCAAAAGGATCGGCGTGGAGACCACGCTCCTTGACATTTACCATATATATATTTATATATATATATATATATATATATATATATATATATATATATATATATATATTGTAATGATTTTATTTTTATATAAGGAATGCGCCACGTTGGGTCGCCAATAATGTTGTGATTATTTATTATTTAAAATAAAAACGATTTTAATTACTTTAATAAGTTTTATTATATTAATTTGACTTAATCTCAGGGATTAAAGTTCCGAGTGAATGAATAATATAATATTTATTTTTAGACAATCTTGAGATACAAACACCAATATTAAAAAAAATACAAATGACAATAAAAGAATTAACAATTACAAAAAAATAATTTTACCTCTAAATTAATTTGCTTCCAATAAAACTTCAATATACTGTGCTTCAGTAATTCCTTCTTCAAGGTGATACGCTTTTTTGCCAGGTCTCGTGCATAGAATGGATATCTTGAAATTCTGGATTCTGTTGTCTTCTCACTCCGTCTTCTATGATAATTAACAATGGACTGCGCTCAGTATTCTCTGTGGCTAGCGATAGACTCTAGCTCCGCACTCGACAACTGCTAGGAATAGACTTGACTCCGTACTCCTCGAAGGATAACTATAGACTGTAGCTCCGCACTCCAGGGCTGCTGGGAATCAACTGACGCCATTCGAGCGGGAAAGTTTGGCGTCTTTTTTTTTCTAACTTCCGCAGTTTTGCCGGCTTATATATAGAAAATAATAATTATATTTTTGTAATACCAAATAATTAATTTATTATCATCTGAATGTACATTTAATATGTGCATATTGTACATCAGTATTGTCCAAAAATATTATTAATTTAAAGCATATATAATACGATGTTATTTGTATTTTATGGTTTGTGCTTTGCGCGGGCTTTTCAAACTATCGATGGTTATTTGAATTTAAAAATATTTTCGAGAATGTAATATATCATTACAATATATATATATTTCTATTCCCTTGGCTGAAATTTGTCACAAAAAACTAAAACAAAAAGTTTCTGGGAAAAATGGAAAAAAAAAACCCACAGTTGTTGTTTTGGGCTTTATAAAAATGTTCCACTGACCTGAAATTTTTGTCATCAAAACAAAGATGTATACATTTTTTAATAGAGCAGAGGAAGTTTGAAAACAAAAAAATGTTTTATCAACACACATGAGCAGTTTTGGACTTGTGTATTTTCTTAAATATCTAGAAAACAGTTGAGATTCAAAATGACTGAGGACCACCTCAGTCTGAAGAAACACTGCTTGACTTTTCGGAAGTGTTAGTGTCATTCCTGAGAGGCAGACTTTTTAAACATTGTCATTGGTTGTTGTTGTACTTAGGCGTCCAGTACGTTTGTCGTCTTCAACAAACATGTCTGTCTTGAATACACCTATACCATTCATAAGGGCCCATTTCACTCATAGCAGGCTCAGCTAAATATTCGACCTTTCTAAAATGCCGTTAAATTTGATTCCATTTTTATAGCAAAATTTAATGTAAATTCTCTGATCCATTTTTTTAAAAAATCAATAATTGTCACATCTTGATCAAAGCAAAATCGTCAGAAACGTTTAAAACGGACAGATATTCGTTTCAGGCATGAGAAATTACAAAATATCAAATACTTTTTGAACACATCTCATCAATTTGTCAAATTTACGATTTTTTTTTTATGTTAAGACAACAAACTTGTTCCATTGTTAACTTCTAAAATCATAATTGATATAAGCATTATATGAAAATACCCTGAGATTAAGCAGTTTCTGACTTTTCATATACCAGTAAAGAGAAAATATTATAACTTGTATTCCGACCTTTCAGCTGCCCTGAGGCCAGACTGGGAAGAACGGAAACCTGTGACGGAAGCTGATAAGATACACGATGAAGTAAAGAGGCTCGTCATGCTTTGTACTTGTCGGCAGAAGTTTCGAGTTTTCCAAGTCGGAGAAGGAAAGTACAGGGTGAGTTGTATTTCACAATAATTACCACAGTTTGAAATCCATAACTAAAAAATTACAAATCTAATCAAATCTGATCAAAAAATATTGAAGACCAGTAATTGGAAAAATTGAATTAAATATTAAGCTTAAAATTATATTTATTACTGTTCTCATTGTTAAAAATTACCGACAACCCATGTTTTAACTTTTCACCAACCAATACTAAAAGATTTACCATGTTGGGTAGGTGTTCTATATTTTTGAGGCTACTCATTCCATAGTCATTCTAAAATTGTAAGTATCATCGTTTCTTTACTTTTGAAATTTATGTAACTATCCTCTTTAACATATGATGTATATTTTATAGATATTACGGTAATCTGTGTAAGGTTAAAAATAATTTTAAGCTAAAAGTTAAGGCTTTTTTTTTTTTTTAAGTGAAATTATTTTATTTTTAATGGGCATGAAATTTTAATACCAAGAAATTGGTTTTCACAAAAGTAGTAGATATCCTGATATATTAACACAATAATCAACCATTATTTATAATTTTTGCCATACGTGTGATTATATGGCTTATTTATTATTTACCTTCATAAGAGGAATTTTTTTAAATGTGTTCTTTCATTTTTTTTTTTTTCAGTTTGGCGACTCCCAAAAACTCAGGCTTGTCCGAATCCTTCGATCGACCGTCATGGTCAGGGTCGGAGGAGGTTGGGTTGCTCTTGAGGAATTCCTCGTCAAAAACGACCCTTGCCGAGGTGAATATCAATTATTTTTTATATTAAATATCATAAATTCGATTAATTTATTATTTTTACCATTATTACTTCATGAAGGATACTGTCATAGGTTTTTTATGCATATCCCTCCATAAAAATCTGTATATATAAAGCTGTTTTAAAGATTTAAATACTTAAAATTAAAGCACTAAACATTCATATTTTGCACTATCTACAGTGTCCAATCAAAATCATTTGCAATTTAGATTACTCCTAAATGGTCAATTTTATTAATAAAAAATTAATTTTACTTTTTAGATTTATATTAATATTTTATTTATAATTTTAAGAATAAATGTCTCATTTTTTATATTTAATGAATTGAAGAAGTTTTGTTTCTACAGAAAAGTTTTTTTTTTTTTGTTTTTTTTTAATGTAAAAGATCTGCATTGTGAGTGCATTTTTGAGCCAAATTGGCTCGTTTTCTGTGCATTTCAAAATAAATAGAAAACAAAAACACTTACAGAACTTCGTCATGTTAGCGTTTTTTAACATAAAGTGTGATTTGAAAAGCTCAGAATAGAAAATCTTAATATTTTGCCTTCAACGTAAAGAAAAAAACGCTTACAAAACTTCAAGCATCATTGTCTCTTCTTGAGATAGTCCAATGGAATTTTTGCCTGAACCTTTTTTGTAATAAATATATTACAACTTTCGATTGGTTGCTTTCCACTTGCCAACATATTATTGGAAATTTCAATACAGGAGTTATTTACATTTGCTTAATATTTAGTTTAAATGAGTCCATAAATTTAAGGTTATAGAAAAAGAAACTAAGTTATATAAATTTTAGTTACGTATGGAGTAGAGGAAGTATTAAGAAAAATCAACAGATTTAAACACTTTGTATACATTCATAAGTATGTCAAAAACAGTTGCGCAATCGAGATAAGATAAGAAGGTGACCATTCGAAAGTTTAATAAATGTCCTACAAAAAGTTTGATTGGATGATCATAGCCTGACAAAATTGTGCTTAAGGTTTTAAATGTTTTGGTTTTGTTCCATTGAACAAGTTAATCGCTTTTCCCGCATTTTTTTAAAAATTGGTTTGTAGTAAAATGGGTCTTTTGTGATAAATATACATAAATAATGGTAATGACATTGGTTTAATTGTATTTGTAATACACTGTTCCTTGAACTAGCGGAACTCGAGGGAAAACACAATAGGTCCTCAATTTTCCTTGAGATTTTATTTCAATAAGTATATAAATATTTACTTTTTTTTAACCTTAAAATAAATTTATAAATATAATACAAAGTTTTGTTAAAAAAAAAAAAAAAAAAGTTTGAGAGCAAAATATTAAGAATTTCTATACAATACTTTCTGAATCCCAGCCCTAAAATGACGCAATTTCTGTAAGTTGGATTTCATTTTATTTCTTTAAACATTTGTTTATTTATTGAAATTTTAACGTTCACTTATACATAACACAGATTTTTTTTTGAGTGGTTATCTACAGGTTAATATATTTTTCTAGCCAGAAAAAAGCTGATGCATTTTCTATTTTTCTAAAGAAAAGCCACCACCCCTGGTGAGAATCAAACTCATGATCAAAAGCTCTAAAAAATTATGAGACATTTATTCTTATTTGAATTTTATAATATTATAATACTTTACAAATATAATTATTGTTATTAAGATTATTTTATTTATTACAAAATATGTGATCAAACACTGACATAACGATGTAACCCTTTCTGTTCCTTTCCTTCTGTTCTGTCTGTTTTTTGTTTGTTTCTTTAACTCTGATTTTGTGTTGTGTCATTTTTTTCTGGTTTTCTTTCTTTTATTTCTGTTTCTTTCTATTGCTTATCCTGGACCTGTTTCCTTGATTTTTTTCTACTCCTTTTTCCTTTTTTTCCCAAAATTTTCTTCTCCGCAGTCGAAATGCTCCAGATTCCGAATCCTTTCGTTCCGGAAGAACACGAGCCATGGTGTCCGTTGAGTGGTCAGTCTCAGAATTTAATATTTATAAGTGTCGTTGGTGTTGAATTTTTTATTTATTTATTTTTAATACAAAATTGAGATCTTGTTTCCGAAAAGTTTTAGCTATATTTTGAAATTTACTTTCCTACATAAATTTTAATTAATATTAATTCTAACTATACAGCTTTTTAGAAAATAATTATATTTTTATTTGTTCTTATGTTTCATGGCTTGGCCTACAACATTATATAAATCCACTGATAATTGTCATAAATAAAATAAAATCTTCAAAAATTTTTGTTATACACAAAAAATGAGTATAAATAATGGTTATTGCCTAAAAACAACACCCAGGACGTTTAGCATAGTATCAATCGAAACACATGTGGATTTTTCTTTTACTGGTGTGTACAACAAAATGAAAAAATTGCTTGAATGTCAAAATAAAATAATAATGATAGTATGGTCTGCACGTAATCTCTGGAAAAAGAGATTTTTCATCCCCCTAAAATGGAATTAAAAAACAAACATAAACAATCAGCCCAATAATAGGCAACAAAGAACCAGATGGGTAAATTTACTGTAGAGGTATTTGATTTTGCTCCGGGCACCTAATTTTCCCCTTTGCATGCGCCCGTTGGAGCCCATAGGTGGGTGACTTAGAGATGATCCGGGATCCTGATTTCGACCAACGACATTAAAAATGAAAAATTTTCTGTGTGCACGCTAGTTTCGAACTTAGGTCTTCCATAACATGAGTCCAACATTCTATGCCTACATATTAGTGGTTCCAGATAATAATAAACAGGTGGCGATGGAAAGATTGAGCACTGGTGTCAACAAAAAAAAAAAAAAACTATTTGACTTGCTACTTAGTTTGACATCATTTATAACTGTAAGTCCAGCATATAAAAATTATAAAGCGTTTAAACCCCAATATTAATTTTGAAAACCCCGGAGTATTGAGGTTCGTTGGAGTAAAAGAAAAATGTTGACCATTAGGGCAATATTAACAATTCATGTCTGGAGTGAAACCCCTCCATATTTTTAATAAAATGGTTGAAAAAAAAAATTGTTGGCCCATTTTTTATTGACCCCAAGTCATGAAATGTAAGAAATTATTGAAATTTGGAGTCAGAAAAATTATATTTTTATAATTATTGCATAGCTTTGGTTTTTGTTAAAACAAATATAAGCTAATTATATTTTAGTAGCATGTATAATAAAAATAAAAATATTTGGCTAATTTTATTAAATTATATTCTATTGCATGTTTATAGTTATAGCGTTTTGCTTCATAGTTATAATATTTGCTCTTAACATTATTTTATACCTTTCGGGGCAACCAATTTCTGGAGAATTTTTGTTTTGAAATGACAGAAAATGATGTGTTTTTATGTCCCACTTTTTGGGAACAAGTTTCTCCATTTTGTACCGTTTATATTTATATATATTTATATTTTGTGTCAAAATCTCAAAATGTTATTTTTATTGGTTTTACGACCACAAACCACAGAAAAAATTGAAATTTTTAAAGATTTTGGCACATCACTTTTTTATAATTTAGAAAAAAATAGTTATTTGTGTAATTTGCATGATATGCAAACTGCTTAGTTGAAGCCATTTTTTAAAAGTTAATTTTTGTTCTGTTGTCAATTTTCTTTTTGTTAAATTTGTTGAGGACTGACAATAATATCTTACTTTGTTTATTATTATTACTATTTTTAAAGCTTCATTTGTTTTTTTAATTTCTATGAACATCATTTTCTGTCCTTATAAAATTTTAAGCTTATTAAAAAAATTGTTATAATGAATAAAATTGACGATGAGGCCATCCGAGCTAGTATAAAATTAGCATTGCAGTTTTGTATCAGCAAGTCCTAGTAATTTTGTTGTTTTCATCTCAAGTTTTAATTTTTGGTGTTAATCCTTTCTCTATCTTTGACTGCTTCTGCAGTCGAGAGCGGCTGGGTCCTCTGTACAGTTGACTTCTCCAGCAGTCGAGAGCTTCTCACATTCTTTCTCTTCTCATTTCTCGACTTTAGAGGTATCTAGTGTTACCTTAGTGGGTTCTAGTATTCCTACCTGTTACTAGAGGGCATTTGAATGAAGTTTTTGGCCATGTGAGCTACGTTGGGTGTTTTTAGATCCACCCATGTCGTGCTCAAAGAGACGGATCAAAAAGGAGGACGGGGACTTATTGGCTGTATTCATTGATTATTTATTTTTTATAACTTTCTTTTAAGCAAATTTGTTCAACTTAAAAGTAATTCAAACTCAAAATTAGTTATAGATAAATAAAGATTAATAATGATAGTAAACAAAACGGAAATCAGAAATGTAAAAGACGATTATTTATTCGGCGAGGATATCACAAGCTCAAAGTCAAGGCGCTATGAGAGTGACAAAATTATCTCGTACAGAAGGCCCAGTTGTGCGCGAGTATCCCGTAATGGAGAACCCATCTCTGTGCGGCTCATTTGGAATGGAAAGGGTTAATTATGTTATTATTATATATGTTTTTGAGTCATGATTTTTGTTTGTTTTTTTTAGGGGGAGGGGATTGTTCGATAAACTGTATTTTTTTTTTTTTTTTTTGGCATATCAACTTCTGGGCTGTTAGCTCCGATCTATTGGAAGACACGCTTTACTAATGCCTACGTCTTGTGGTTTTCCCTCAGGCAGTCACTTATCCTAACTGGCCACTCTCTAAGTTGTTTAACTTTGATGATCTACGGGAACCAGTGTATTCAATGTGATGATTCACTGTAGTTATCCACATTCTGGTCGAATTTTGCAAAAAATTAGATCACCGTCTCATTTGTTCTTGCACATTTTGTTAGACAATGTTTTATAAGTTTTGTCGAATGAATCACTCTACATTAGCGAACACAAAGTATTCATCAATATAAAGATTATTTTGTATTCAAGGACTGCTTTTCCAATTTAGTAGATCGCCTTGATTAGTTAAAACATAAAATTAATTAAGTTATGAGCACAATTAATTATTAAATTCACAAAAATATGCATGGCCTTGTATAATATTCTAACATTAAGGATAGAAAATGGAAAGTGAATTTCAAAAATCTTTTTAAAATAATATTCTAGTTTATTTGTGGTTATTTTCTATTTGGTGGTATACTTTGTTTTGTTTTTTTAATATTTTATTTTAGTCGAGATTTGTTTCTCGCCCAAAAATGCACATTTGTATTTTTTTCCCTTGCACTGAAAATTATGCTTTGTGATGCCTCTTCAGAGAATATTTTATACTTGAAATGGCTTACTGCCTCAACCTGAGGAGGTGAACCTCCATCAGTATCTGAATCAATCCAATATGGCGGAGATCAGTCAGCTGATCAATCAATTGGTAAATCATAAGTTTAAAATTAATTTCCAGACAAATGTAGTCAAAAATAATTAAAACTTTGTCAAATAAATGAATAAAACCATTATTCCAGTTTTGTATTTCTGTTTGTTTTTTTTTTTAATTTAAAGCTTTTTTTAAAATTGTAATAATATAGATGTTTTCATTCTATTTGTTTCATTTCCTAAACATTTTGATTACATTAGTATTTCAAGAGAAGAAACAAATAGAAAGGAAAATTAAAGAAAACATTCACATAATTAAAAATAGGACAAGAGTTGTAATAAAAAACTGAAATATAACATCTGAATATTTTTTTTATTAATTTCTTTGACAAAAATTAAATAATATGGCTTAATTAATTATGATTATATTTATTCTGTAAATTAATTTTAACCACATGATATATTGATGATCAGCTGACACATCTTCACCATATTGGATTCATTCTGTCTATGGGTCATACAGTGGGTGACCAGTCTTTACGTGGCTTTTCTGGTGTATGGTTCTCTTCCTCAAGATAAGGCTGCACTTTTTTTTTTTTTTTTTTTTTTTTTTGATAACATATTCCCTTGTAGAGGCACCGTAGAGGTTTGAAACATGTAAAAAAAAATAAATAAATAAACCAATGTGAATTGTGAATTCGATGTCTCATCATTGACCTCATGTGTCAATTCCTGGACCATTAAAGCGTCATTTGATTATTATTTAATCAAAAGTTCATTCAAAATTGCTATAAAAAATGCAAGAATAAAGAAAAGAAAAAAGGTATACCACCTAAAATTTCTTTGTTTAAATAGATAATTTGGATCATTCAATTTTAAATCTTTTTTTTTTTTTTTTTTTTTTTTAGAAAAAAGAAATCTATTATTATTGTTTTATTTTTGGGACCTGACTACTTGATGCAATATTTTGTTTTCATTTATATTATTATTAATGTTGCTTTCTGTTATTACTTTACATCTTCTCTTTCGTTTCTTTGTCTTAACTGAATCCTCAATCCTTCCTTCATCTGATGAAATTCGACGTACAGACGGACTAGCATGTGAGCAAGCCCTGAACACTATTTTTTATTATTTCTTTTTTGTTTTTGTTTAACCGATAGCTTTTATTCTGTTTTTTTCCTGTGTTTCAACGAGAGTTTTCCTTTATAAGCACGTGAAAAAATGCATCTTGAGTTTTGCTGGTTTTGTTTATTTTTCAGCGCGCTATCATTGCTATAGGTTGTGGCTTTCTCCTGAGTGAAGGTGTATTGTTTATTTGAATATTTTTAAATGCATTTTGTTTTTTAAGAAATGCATGTGTTTTGTTTTACAGTACTTTTGAGCTTCACGGCTTTGGTCATGTATTATTAGTATTTATTTTTTGGCCAGTTCATTAACTGATTTTACTAAATACGAATATATTTGTGCTCAAATTTTTGCGCACACCTTATCAGAGTATGAAATGGCCAAAAATTATTTGAGCACTCGCAAAACTCAGTTTGTTTTTCTAGTATTTAAGGCTATAGCATTTTTATATTAAAAAGCGTATTTCTTTGAGTGTTGTTATTTTTCAGTGTTGTCTTTAAAAAATAAGAAAAATGGTTTTGTTTAAAATTAATAATGTTCTAATGTTCAATTAGTTTTTATTTTGTATTTTTTGTAGAAAGTCCGAAACAGACTTATGCTATGCTTGGTAGTCTTTAGCAAAATTAAGTATAGTGTATTTTAAATGTTATAGGATTTATTAATTTATAGTTGATTTTAAAACATAATATAGTTATTTTTGATATTTTATTTTAGTTGTGTAATTATACCTTTTTACATTATGCATAGGTCACAGACAGGTTTAAGTTATTAAGTTAAGATTAGATTATTTATTTTTATTTACATATTAACATCCACTTAAACATAACACAGATTTTTGGGACGGGTTATCTATAAGTTAGCACCCCACATAGTCAGGACAGGGTTAGTACTTTTTATTTTTTTGAAAGAAAAGCCAACTTGCCAGCAGGTTTGCTTTTTTATTTTTTTTAGGCCAGGAGGCCCTTACACTTATTGCTGTACTGAAGTACTGCCCCTTAGGTACTAGTTAGGTTCAAATTATTAGATTAAGGTTAGTGTGGTAGGTTCAAGTTAATAAGTTAGGGACAGATTAGGTTCAAGTTAATAAGTTAAGGTTAGATTAGGTACAGGTTAGGTTCAAGTTAATAAGTTAATGTTAGGTCAGTAAAATTGAATTACTTGCTAGAAAAGGCTACAACCCTTATAACAAAAAACTTTTCTTCTGGGGGGTTAAAAAATACTTGCCCATGGGTTTATTCCAATGGTTAGGGGGGAAAAATTAAGTTAAGAATATCTTCAACCAATTTTGATAAAACTTGAAAAGAATAGAATTTTGGTTTTGGGTGCTCAAAGCCCCCAAAATGTAAAAAAAAGAAAAATACACATGTTTTTCTCTCTTTTTTTTTTTTTTTTTTTTTTTTTTTTTTTTGTATAGTATATAGAAAATGATCAAGATTTTGGGGCAAAGAGGAAACACCGACCTTTGGTTAAGAGCTTTTGCAGTAAAACTAGAATTTTTTAGATAATAAATGTACACATTTAAAAGATCTTAGCAACTTCGGTCGTTTGCAATTTTTACAATCTCTATCAGATCCTGTGACATTTCAATCGTGTCCTGCATATAAGGGATACACTTTATAAGCAAAGCATATGTTCTGTTTAATCATTTTAAATATGGACACCCATACAAACTGACCATTATTCAGAGAATTTTATGAACTTATTAAAATACAATATATATTTTTCTAAATTTTAAGGCAACACAATTATCTGTTTGCTTGCTTTCTAAAGTTTGAATTCGAGATTTTTTTTTTTTTTAATTTTTGTCTCGAATTCTCACTTTGCTTGCATGTACTTCTGCTATTATTTTCAAGAACTATTTAAGCTTTAGCAAAAGATAGAAAATATTTTTTGGAACAAATGAAAGGTAAGCATTGATTGGATCTTGAATTATTTTTTGGGGAATGTGCATTGCACTTATTTTTTTATGTTAATGTATATATGCAAAGAAAGGAACATATACGCTGACTTGTGAGTGAAGTTTTTGTATGTATCTTTTTGAACTCCGAATACAATATGTTGTATTTTGTATACGTATGTTTGGAAATTGTGAGTTCTTTATTCAAACGTTTTAATGACCCTTCAATACTTATATGCTCTGTCAAAAAATGTTCATTCAAATACACTTTGAATTATTAGTATAAAATTATAAACTGTTCAAGGAACACATATTAATGTTTGTCATCTTGTGAACAGCACTTTATTAGATTGCATGTTTCTATCAGAGTTGTGGAAGAGTTAAAAATGTATAATGTATATATATATATATATATATATATATATATATATATATATATATATATATATATATACACATATACATATAAATGAAATTACTCTTTGTTTCTACTTGTAAAAATATCGTTGCTTGCTTTGTGCTTATATTGATAAAGATCATTTCATTTGCTTGAAGAATGGATTTTGATTGACTATCTTTTAAACTTTTTTTGGGGGTGATATTTTGAACATCTTGAGCTGCATTCTTTTGGCGTCTGTATCATTTAGAGATTCGAGAAATTTGATGCATTAATAAAGGAGTCTGCCTGAACATGTGAAATTCTTGGGCTCCACCATTGTTTGACCATAGCTTACTCATTTGTACAGTGTACCAGACAGTTGAGGAATTGACATTATTCTTAGCCTGATATATCTGTTTCTAAAGGAAGGATGGCTTTTGAGATATTTGTTGAGTATGTGACATTTTAAGAACTTACTGACTATTTGACATCAGTGTTTGCCTTAGTTTCTTTTTGCAAACCCATAATCCTGGAATTTTAATTAAATGAGGATAGGACAAGTATAGCGTGAAATACAGTTTTACAATACCAGAAAGTCCTTGAATATTTGATGTCTTTGTTTTTTTTTTCACCAGAGTTTTCTTTTACAAAACCACAATTGAGGATTTATTTATTTATTTATTTGAGGATATAACATGTTTAGCGTGAAATTCAGTTTTACAAGACCAGAAAGTCCTGATTGTTCTATATAATTTTTCTTTCCTTCAGAGTTGTGTATGTAATTTGACAATACTATGACATCCCAGATATTTGTTTGTATTGGCTCTCCTTTAATCTATTTTTGAACAAAGTTTTTGTTTCTGTTTTTTTTCTTTTATTCAAAAATTTATAAACATAAATAAATGATTCCGGTGAAAATGGTATGCGAGAAACTCTTGTGAGGTATTCGTTATTTGCTGTTGCTTTGATGTCTGACACGTACGTTTTTTTTTAGTTTTACAATTATGTTATCGAAAGAGCTACTTGTTTTCTGTGCAAAGTTTGATATGTCTGCTACATTTACCTTGTATTTCTTTTATTTGTTTCTTTATGTGTGATTCTTATTTCACAATGGTTTCTTAAAATATGAATTTTTTCCTTTCTTATTTTCAAATGGTGTACCAAAACTGAAAATGTTATTGAATACATTTTTCACTAGCTCTTGTACCCGTCATTTAAAGAATATTTGAGCAAACCTCTGATCGACTTGTTTAAAAACACATTTTAACACATTGAGTGTACAAATTAAAAATGTGTTTGCTCTAAACAACTCATTAGTACTTCAGGAAATAGAAATAACACATTTTATCTAATTTTGTCTTCTGCTAAGGCTAGCCTGTGTTTTCTATCTCTTATCTAGACACAAAGGTACAGGAAGATTGCCATTTCAAATTACTCTAGCATTCATAACCTTGATTCTGCTCGAAATTTTGTTTTCTCTAAAGTGTTTGTTGTAATTCAAGGATACCTAGACATACTGAAAAACCGTTTAAAGATCTACCTTTAGCCAGGGCTGTCAACATTTTTTATTACATCAAGAAACGGAAATAACACAATATCTCTATTTCTTGTCTTCCGCAAAGAACAGTTCTGTAGTACTCCGAGGCCAGGTAAATTTTAATCAATGGTTGCATTGGACTGGCCCTTTATTTAATTTATATAGATTATGTGATGTTTCAATTTTTATTTGAATTTTAGAAATAAATGCAAGATCCAATCTCTGCTTATATTTTATGTTGTCTTTTTTTAAGTGTGTGGTATTTTTTTTTTCAATTTGGAATGTGTGCCTAATTTTTGACCGTCGGGTTTTTGTGTGTGTTTTACTCTAAAATAACTAGCCAAGGGGAGAACGAACATCGAACTACGCGAACAGTTCATCCTAGCAGACGGCGTATCTCAGAGCATGTCTGCGTTCAAGCCGAAAACGAGCAAGAGTCCGGGTCCAATAACGAAGGTAAGTAACAAAAACTTGACAGTGAGTCATTTTTATTTTTTTTTTATTTTAAGTTTTCCTTTCTGCGCTTTTTTAGCCTTAGTTAGTTTTTTAGTTATTGTCTGCTCTGTTTGTTCTTCTTTCACCTTCCCTGCAAAAAACACAATTTTGCATGGCGCATGGCATTTTTTTATTATTTTCGGGCACGGTTTTTTCCCCATACTTACAGGACAGCGACTACAAGACAGCAAAAATCGTACAAGTAATAAAAAAGACTTCCATATTTAAATTTGGTTTGTGACTTGTCATTATTTATATATTTTATTTTAAACATTCTTAGTTAAAACTAACTACTAGAATTTTGGAACTTAATTTCTAAACTTTTTACTTTTTTTATTTTATGCCATTTTTGTTTAGTTTGATAAATGGTTTATTCTTCTAAATCAGAAAAAAATTCATAATAGTCATAATAGTTGAGAATAAGTTCGTCAAGCCTCATCACTGGGGAGTGTGCTCAACACAACTGGTTGAGTACACCAGTATTTTTAAAAGTATAAACAATTTGTCAAGCCCCCCAAAAAAACTAAAACATTTCTTAAAATCTCAAGTTGGCATAACCCTTAATTATTGTATCATTTTATATTGAAACATTCAACTAATACAAATTTCTCTTGGTTAATTTTAAATATGAAAATACTATATCAAATCAACATAGATGTGTTTAGAAATTACTGATCTAATTTTTATTACATAGATTTCAATTCGAAAAGAAAAATTTAAATTAAAGAGTTGACCACAAACTAGTAGTTTGTTTATAACTAAAGTGGGTAAAATAAAATTTATTTTTGTAAACGTAAATATCCAAACAAACGTTTTGCTGAAAAACAGATCATCTACATATTCAAATAAATAAGAACATCATATAATTTATAAAGAAGTTGAACCCCTGGTATGTATAAAGTGTCTGACAAACACTTGGGAAATTTCAATGAAATTAAATTTAACATTATAAAATGTTTTATTATCTTTGTGCAATTGTTTTATTGTATTTTTTTGTTTACATAGAAAATAATTGATGCTATTTCGGATTGGTTTTGAACAGTTATCATTTTGGACGTCTTTCTCTAGCAGTTGGTTTCTTGAAGTTAGATATCAAAGAAATCAGACTGGTGGCCATGTTATTAATAATTTTTTATATTTTATAACAACCAGTATATTATATGTATAATAACAACAGATTAAAAGTTATTAAAATCATGGACTAGTCAGATGAGGCAGGATGTGATTTCTGCAAAATATATCGTTAACAAAACAACAACTTGAGAATGTTGTATTATTAACAAAAATTCACCACAGTGAAGAAACCTCAAACAGTGTGTTTTTTGGCCTGTTGAAGCCTTGAAATTCAAGCCTAAACGTTGACAATAAAAACTCTTTTTTACTATAAAATTTAGTTTTATTAATTATCGTGAACGAACCTCGACTATCTCCAAACTGGTTAAAAAATTGATCTGTTTTTTGGTTTAAGTTTTGTTTATGTTTGTTTACTTTATACTTTAAAAAATAAATTGATCCAAGAATTCCTTGGGAAGTCTTTAGTATTATGAACCAAATTTTGAGTCCAGAAAATGGATTGCCATCTTCGCCCGATTAGGTGTGGAATATGTTGCATTCACAATTATGTATATATATGTTTCTCTTCGCTGTGGCAGGTTACGTCCAGAACTTGATGCCTCCGAGATTTGTAAGTAATCGCACACTAAAAAAAAAGTGAAACCAAAAATGGAAAAGTAAAAATGCACAAGCCTACTGTCAGTATGGATTGCTTTGTGCTGTGTCTGAGCTTTTGAAGTAAAATTATCATTTCGGATGATTTTATTTTTCATTTTTAACTTATAAATCAAAATTGCACATTGTTGTTAGACTATCTCAGGAGGAATTTGACAATTTTATTAATACAGTGCTTATAAAAATTACTTTGAACATTGTTTGTTATTTTTCTGATGTCTTTACCAACAAATTTTTGTTTCAAACTTGTCAAATCCTACAGCTTTATATGTTTTATCTGTCATATAAGTAATTTCATATGTATGTGTGTGTGCCTGTATATATATATATATATATATATATATATATATATATATATATATATATATATATATATAAATAAACTGCACACAGATTAAAGTGGACCACTCAAGGAAATTGAGGTATTTTATCATTTTGTTTACATGATTGATATTGATTGAATCAAAATTTGTTCTCCAACATCAAGATTGACTTATTAGAGTATCCAGATAAAATCAGAAATAGCACTAGCTAAATTAAGTTCGACTTAAAAAAAAAGAAAACCAAATAAAATGTGAATCAAATTGATAATGCAATCTTTGACATAATATATGTAGGAGAATTGGGACAACTTTTAATACGTCAAACATCATGCTAAAAACCTCCTCGAGACTGACAACAAATTGTCATCTTCCTAATGTTTTAAGTTTTAACAATGTGCAAAATATATGTTTATATATATATATATATATATATATATATATATATATATATATATATATATATACATATATATAGTTGCCGCTTTTAAATTTACTGCACTAACAAACACAGAAATAGCTGACTCGCGTGCACTATTTAACTCTTAGACTGCAAATTATGTGTCTGTGCCTGTGTAGTTTCACCTACACGTCTTTAAGAGTGTGTCTGAGTTCAGATTTCGACTGAATCAAGTAATATATGGACAATTCAAATTCATGAAGTATTTAAAAAACGAACAAAAAATTCATATCTATTTATTTTTAATACAGATATTTTACGGGCAGCCAACATTTTTTTTCTTTTCTTTTTTTTTTTTTTTAAATAATTGAACCGGATGAAATTGTCCTTTTTATCGAAATTGATTTGTTTTCAATGCAACTTTTAAAAGTATAATAATCATTTTACCTGAGTTTACGAAGTAAGGAGAAAATTGATATAGGAAGAAGTCAATGAATGATTTAGAGTGAACTAAAGTTAAATTAAAAATTTTTTCATAGACAATTCAAAAATTACTACATTTTTGTTTAAAAAAATAATTTTCTAAGAGTTTATTCAAACAAAATAAAAATGTGTTTACGGTTATTTATGTTTCTTGGTGATTTTAACTCAGAACACATCAATTGTCAAACCAACAGACTGGCCCTCTGTTCGTTTTCAGTTGACGTGTTCTCAGAAAGACAACCAAGAACATTCTTCGTTAATCTCGTGAGAGCGAAAGAGTCACATTGATTTTGATATGTGAATGCAATATTTCCGTCCACGGGCCTAGTAGCAGTCTTATTTTCGACTCTATGAGCTCCTAACAAAACGATAATGAACTCATTTCGAGTTTGCTTCTTTTGCTCGACGAACAGCCGGAGAACTCCTCAGTGAACTGATGCCTATATTTGAGTCTCTCCGAGCCCGCGAGTCTCTGCCCTGTGCATTCCCTCTCAACGTTGGCCAGCAAGGACACTCTCCTCACACATGCAGGGTATTTATCAAAACAAAAAAAATTGAAAAGAAGAATTTTATTATTTTCAAAAAATTATTAATTAGGATCTTGTCTGATGTGTGTGTGTGAATAGTGTACAGGATGGACTTTGGTAAGTATTTTTTATATTCGATTAAATAGTTATTCATTCTGTGGTTAAGTACCAAGTTGTTGGTTGATTATTGGTTAACTAAGTTATTCACCTTTTTTTTTTATCTTTGGTTGACAACAATCCCCCCCAACCCAACCAAGTTTGACAATTTTTGATTGAAATTCTTAAAAAAAAAAATAAGACTTATTATTTAATGCGTTTCCTCCTTCCCTTCATAGGGAGAAAACTCACTTAGTACATAAATAAATAAATATATATATATATATATATATATATATATATATATATATATATATATATATATATATCTGTATCTGTTCAGACTGCAGTGGTGAGAACCATCCTCAAAGTGTATGCTCAAAATCATTATATATATATATATATATATATATATATATATATATATATATATATATATATATATATATATATCAGCGTATAATGGATATTATTACTTTTTTCAATCATAAAAAAAAAATTGGATTTTTTTTTTGTTTAAATCTCAAGAAAGTGTGAAACGTTCTTTCAATTATAACTTTCCAAAATTCCTATAGTCATTCATAATAAAAAAATATTAATTATTGTTAATCTTAGCATTTTGATTTTCTCTTATTTAACCACAGAAATTAACTTTTATCTTCATAAAATATTATGATCCTCTTGAATTTTATGTTATAGCATCAATTTAGTTTAAAACTCTTTAGTTTTTTTTGGCTAATATTTTTTGTTAATTCCTCCAAAAAAAAAAAAAAAAAAAAGTGATTATCCGAATTTGATAAAATTGGTAACAAAAATATTTCGTCTCAAATGAAAGTTTACTCTTGTTGGCTTGCAGAATCCGCACACTGGTATACTTTTCTTTTTTTTTGAGCAAAACTTCAAAACAAACAATTGTGGCATTTTTTGATATGGGAAATTGAATGAAACCCTATCCTAGACTGTATTTATTATAGTTTGTGAAAAAAAAGGGAAAACAATTTTTATTTCTGTTTTATGTACTCAAAAACTTTTTTAAACATTTGATATCATTCAATAAAAGGCATATAAAGTTTGATTACGCTTAGAGGAGAGAAAGGGTAATAAAAAGAAGAAAAAAAATTGTTTACATAGTGTTTTTTTGGACTTATCATTTATTTTCTTCATTTTTCAAAAATGGTTAATAAATTGATGTAAATTTCGATAACACCATCTCAGCCGGAGAAAATTATGCTTAAAGTTTCGGAAATATTGGATTTTTCTATTCGATTAAATCAGATATAAGCATAATATGGAAACACGCAAAGATGGTGCAGTTCCTGTGAGTGAAACTGCTTTTTTGGTTTCTATTAATTTCAAAGGGACTAGGCCAATATTTTTGGACTGTCAAAATATTCAAAAGAAAGGTAAAACTTTTTTGTAATACAAGATATCTGTATTTATACTGCTTACAAAGACTAAGTTAGGAAAATAAATATTTAAAAAAAAAGTGTATGAATTATAATGAATAATTTGTGACACATTGGGTTGAATAGAGCATGTAACAAATATGCACTTATCTTCAAAATGGATGAATGTCATGTATTGAAATACAATCATATATTTTTTATTTTTACCTCCTTTATTAGGTGCTCTTTATGTTTGAAGTCATATATGACACCTCTTCAGTAAAAAATGTTAATATATACTGAGCATTTGATCCTCAACCTTCCACAGGTAGAGTCATATCTAGAATTTAAAAAATATGGCTGATGCCAATCAGCTGTTTTAAATCCTGTGTTTACAATCAGCTGTTTTGTTGCATTGTAAAAATTAACTTTCAGATGAAGCATTTGTCATGTTATCAAACCACTTATATATATTATCATATATATATTATTATTATTATGAGCTTTTATTATTTCTTCTTCTTTTTTAGAATTGTACATCTAATAAAAAAAAATTAAAAAGGAATAAATTGTTTTCAAATATGACCTTACACCATTTTGAAAATATGTTAGTGACAAAAAGGGTCACCATCTTATAAACTGCACAGCTCCAATATATATTTTCTACAGATGCATGCCAAGACAAACAACATTTTTTTGTTATCAATAGTAACATATGTTACCAATCTGCGTTGCAAAGTTTCTTATTTAACGTTACTTTTCTAATTAACTGGAACATTAAATAACAATTAAAATATTAATTTTTAGTGTAAAATATTCTATCCCTATTTATTTTTTTCTGAGAAAAATAATTGTATTTTGTAGATCATTATGTTTTACCCCTTGTGATAAAAGAAAACATAAAAAAAATTCTTCTATGTGTATGTGCGTGCGCTAATATGGAACAATTTCTAGGAGTCTGAATTTTTTTGATGATTCCACTAATAATAAACATTTTTTATTTAGCTAGCATTTTTCAAAAATGGCGTTTGTCTAGCTTAAATACTAAGATTGTCACTAATAGAAAATAAGTTGTACCATACATATATATATATATATATTATTTTAAGAATGGCAGAAGGTCATGTATATACACTATACTATAGATGCTCTACATGGTTCATGTTTCTTAAGGAGCAACTTAACTATATACATATAATTTGAGCTTTTAACTAAGGAAGGCTTTCTACAGGTAGTGCCACATTATCACATTGATTTTATGAGAACTTTTGTGAGTTTTAAATTTATACATGATCTCCTGCCAGTAGAATAAATTATCGAGAAGAAATTTGTCACAATCTTATAATATACATATGTATGTATGCATGTATATATATATATATATATATATATATATATATATATATATATATGTATAAAGTATGTGTGTGTGTGTGTGTTTAGTTCCAAGCTTTGCTTAATATTAGTGGCTTATAGCTATATCCGTCTATACTATGGACTAGGACTGATTTTTATTTTTATTTTACAAACAGATCAGAGAAAAGTCTGAGCGTTCGGTGCCGATGTCCGGTCGTAGAAGCACAGAGTCAGGCCGTTCGCCAGGCAGCACGCCTGGGTCAGCGCCGTCTTCGAGACCTGCGTCCAGATCAGGAAGCAGGCCGGGAAGCAGACCGATTTCGAGGCATTCTTCGAGTCTTTCTTTGGCGACCAGCGGTAAGTTTTTTCCTTCATTTTTCCCCAGATAAATAAAAAACTGAAACAAATCACCTGAATAATGTTTTGATTAATTTAGTTGACAATATTAATAATATCGCAGAATGTGTCATATCTTACTTACTATTCTTTTCTTTCTGGGGACTCGGCGTCTCTCGACAGCTATTCAAATCCACCGTTCCAGGGGCCTCGACTCCTACAGCAGTCTACATATAGGGAAGGGTTTAATCATTTTGTATCACCTCAGTATTAGAAAAAAACCATAGAGTTCACTTTAATATTTTGCATTTGTTCAGTTTGAACAATAATTGCCTATATTTTTCTATTTCCCTTTCTATTGTTCTTCAGAGATTGCTGTCATTAGAGATAGCTATGTTTAAGATACATGATTTCTTTTAATTCTAGGATAATATCTGGTCAATTACGTTTCACAATTTCATCCTAATATAGAATAACGTTTTCATTCATCAGGTGGTGGAGCATGACGGAAATATAGAACTATAGAATTCTTGCCTAAAAGTCCATGCTTGAGAGCAAGTTCCATTTGAATAATTTTTGCCATTCATTCGTGTCTTCCTTTGTAATGTGTAGAATTAGCTATCGAACATCCACAGATTACATGTTATACAGACTCCATTGCTTTCTTACTCCTCCTCCATGCATCTTCCATGACTCTTGTATCCTGCATTATATCTATGTATAAGAGCCTAGTCACTCTAACTTATACTGCAACCATCGTGCTTTCAGTTTCTGTTTGTTCTGTGCAGTTCGTATACCGACAAACCATAATTAATTTTAAATGCATAAAATAATGGTTATCGATTAGCTGACTTATGTCCTCCATATTCAATTCATTCAGTCTTTGATCAGTCTTGACGAAGCCTTTCTGGTGGGATGTTCTCCTCCTTAAGCCTTTTATTTAAAAACATATTCCCCTGAAGAGGCATCACAAACGTATGAAACATTTAGGGAAAATATGCCATTGTTCTTGTATAATTTCAATATTTATACAAATTAAAATTTTATTGTTCTTTTATTTTCACAGAGGAAGGTACGCCATCACGAATTCCAAGGTGGTCCAGGGGAAAGCCCTCTATCAACGGATCTGCGGGCACTAGGTCAGTTTTTCACATTTAGTTTAGTTTAGTTTTTTTTTTTTTTTTTTTTTTTTTTTTTCATTTTTTTTAAAAAATCATTATCCATTATGAATTTAATCAAACTAATTATAAGTTTATCCACATTACTCTAGTACGGAATTAAGTGGACTGTATTTGATAGATGAGAATTACCAAAAATGTTTACGCTGATTCATGGGAAGTTGCAGGAGACATGAAATTTAAGCAAAGTTAAATGTATTTTATTCGTCTAACCTTTAATATGGGTCACTGTACCCGTTGCTGCATTAAAAATATATATTTATTTTAAATATATATATATATATATATATATATATATATATATATATATATATATATATATTTAAAAAAAAAATTCCCGCTGTTGTTATTTCATTTAAAAAAAATAAAAACATATTTCCCGCTGTTGCTCCATTACAAGTTACAAAAATAAGGGTTTGGGAGGAAAGGAAAGGATCTGTTCAGGCAATTTTGCAACAAAATCTGATGAGATATGTATCTCACTTAGAGCCCTAGGAGAAACTATGACTAGACCTTGCGGTACGCAATGGATCTAGCTTGAGGGAGGCAGTGGGATTAAGAGGTGCAAAATGGTGAGGAATTTCATTTAAAATCCAAAACACTCCTTTGATTGTCTTATAACATGCTAGTATATGAAGCCGGCAGTAATGACGAAATAAATTTGTGGTTTAAAAAAGTGCACCATTGGTGATATTTGCTGGAATGTAGGAGGAGATGAAATAACCCAGCGATGAAGTTTAAAAGAGAATATTTTGTTGTACGTAGAGAAAAAAACTAAGTTGTTTTAAGTTTTTTGTTTTGAGTTATAAAACATTAATATATTATGGAACAGATTGATTCTTATTTATTTTATTTCTACAGATTAACATTTCATTCCATTATTTATTGGTTAATTTTAAACTACTTGAAGATCAATATTTAATTTTACAATAATTTAATTTAATTTTTTATCTGGGGTATATTAACAAAAGTGTATTTTTTTGCGCGGTTAGATCAAACATTCCAGAAGCATCTTCTTCATCGTCGTCCGTCAGGTGAATATTTTGCATGATGAGTGTTCATCTTGATTAATACTTATATTTATATAAACACACCCACACAGGGTATCTCATTTATGCTTTTCACAATTGAAATATCTCAGAAACTTTTAGAGCTATCGGAAGATTGCAAAGACCTTAGTTGTAGCTCTCGTCAGGATCTTTCAGATATGTAATTTATAAATAAAATAAAATAAATTGTTTATAAGCTTAAGTGCATAATCAAAGGTCGATGTTTCCTCTTTACATTTTAAAAACTACTCAAAATGTAGAGAAACCTGTTTATTTTAGTATTTTTATTTTTTATTGTATAAAGTGGGGAACAAAACTTTAACTATTTCATTGCCACATCTAGAAAATTGTTGTCAGGCAACATAAGTTACGACTTCTTTGAATAATTCTTTACGCAGAAATAGTTCCTTTGTGATGAGAGCGCTCTAGCTACTACTTTAAGCTAAAATTGTCAGATATTTTTCCAATAATGAAGAAGTTTTGATTTAAAGATTCAAATTATTTGTTTTACGTGTACTTGCATGTTTTTCAGTAGAAACTAAGAAAAATTTTTCATGATTTTCTTGTTTTGTTATTTCAATAAGAATGTAATGTAATGAGATTAGAATTAATAGACGGGGATCAACATGGTTGGTTGCTTAACATGTCGTGTGCTGCCAATCTGCTTGTCACGTCCGGTGGGGATGATTCGATATATAATTAAAATTTCTGTGATTCTTTTTGAAATAAGTAATAGAAATGTCAGTAGATGTAAAACTATGAATTATTAAGAAATCCCAATATTAGATTAAAAATACTTAATTTATTGGCAAAATATCTGAAGAGTTTTGTTTAAAATGGTTACTAGAACGCTCTGATCATTTGGAAACCATTTCTAATTGAATCAGATGGAAAAAAAATTTAAACAAGTTTTTTTTAAGGTTCATAGATGTTAATTTTCCGGTTGTGACAGTTGAATGGGTAACCTTTTGAATACTATTCTATGGTAAAATACTAGATGAAATAGATAAACTAGGTAGATAGATTGGATCAAGGTCCCCTAGGAGGAAATCAACTTGACCTGTGAAGGTCTATTGTACCCCTGCTAAACTGCTGTCTAGTAGCTACCTATTGTAGCTCTGCATCCTTAATGAACCCTCTGATCTTCTTTCATGTAATGTTAACATGACTCCACGAGTCAGTTATTTCTGCAGTTCCAAAATACAATAAACATCTTGCTAGAGAAAATCACGTGTAGTGGTGTTTCCTCCTCTCTCCCCATAGGGAGGTTGTAGCCAGGTCCCTATTGTGTAGACGTTTATTCATTCTTGCATGGGCCTTAATAAAAAAAATTAAAACACATACGTTTCTTTATTTTTCATGTAGTTTTCAAAAATGTAGGGGGACGAGGTTAGCTCAGTGGTAGAGCACTCGACTAATGAACTGGAGGACCAGGTTCAAAACCCGAGCGCGCACTAAAGATTTTTTCTTCTAGTGCTGCCGTTTGAGGGTTGGATTTGGGGTCCCAGATCGTCCCTAGGCTCACCCAGCCTTTAATTAATTTAATTAATAATGGGTACCTTGGGTGCTAATGACTCTAGCAGTCGAAGCAGCCAAGGGGAAAATCAGGCGGCCGGAGCATAGTGTTGACCACACTATCTCCCTAGTGTGCCGTTTGGTCAAGAATCAGATCCCTCTACAGTATCTGCCCCTCTGGGCCCTTGTGGCCTGTTACGGGACTGATTTTTTTTATTTATTTTTTTTTTACTCAAAAATGTATTTGAGCATTCACATAAGTCTAAAAACTAGGTTTTATTGGAATTATAAATTACAAATCTGAAAGATGCTGTTGAAAGCTACAACTTTGTTTTTTACAATCTTGAAAATCAGTTTCAGAGCTATTTCAATTGTCGACAACCTGTATATTAAAAAAATTGTTCCGATATATTAAAAATTGCATGTTCTTTGTTACTTAGCCGCACTAAATTATTTTTTAACTAATTTTTAGATAGCAATATAAAGTCCCAGACCACAACTTTTAAATTAAATTTATAGAAGAAATTTCAAACTTTAAATTTCGTTTTTTGTTTTAAAAGCAACCAAAGTTTTTCTGGATCAAGTATTCCACGACCTATAAGGTAAACTAGTGCCTTAAGAAATATGTAATTTAATCATTTTTCTAGTTGTCTGTAAGTTATCGATATTTTTGTTCATAAATGTAAGTAAAAAAAAAGTTAATATTTATTCTAAACTCTTTTCGATAAACGTGGTTTGATTTTTTTCCAGGAATGAAAAAGAAGTTGCAAATTCGTATCTAAATTTTTTTTTCGCCTAAATGTCATATCAACAACAAAAGTGCTTTTAGGAAGTGAACATAATAAAATTTGTTTATAAAATTTTATGTATAAAAAACATTATTTTTGTGAAACAAAAATTTATGTTAAACTCTAATTTTCATGATAAAAGAATAAAAAATTAATAGATTTTAGTTAATTAAACCATATTTTTTGGAGGCCCAATGACCATAAAAGGCATTTGAAGTTCCAGTCTCACTGTCTGGAAAACATGTTTTCAAATATGGTTAAATGTTGTTCAAGGACCTTGAACAACATTTAACCCAAAACTGATTTGTTTTTATTTTTCTCTATTAATTCTTCAATTATTTATAATATTTGCTAAAAAATGTACATCATTATTTTAAAACAAGTAAATAAAACAGTAAAATAACACCTCGATCCTTGTTGAAATAGAGTAGTAACCCTTAGATAACCCGTCCCAAAAAAAAGTGTTATTTATAAATATACATTAAATACAAAATCAACAATAATCAAACCTTTAATATTGTTAAACTATTTTAATTTCACAGATAAGAAATATTTTTTATTATTATTTAAACGGTATTTGTTCAAAATGTTGTTTGTTATAATTTTTAATGCAGTCGAAGTACATCGGGATCAAGCATTCCACGACCAGTGAGGTAAATTGTAGACCCTCGAACCCCCCCCCCCATGCTTTTCCTGATAAGAAATACATAACATAGGTCTGCAAATATATATAAAATTTAATCTATAAAAAAAAAAAAAAATTCTAATTCAGAGGAACTATGTAATATTAGCATTTTCCCATGACATTTTTATCTCTGGCATGATTTTAATAGCTTGGAATAGAAACTTTTAATATTTCTCCTCCACTGTAAAGAAAGTATCTTCTGAAATTAAAATTACCGTTATCTCCTTCTGAGCGGTCCTATCAAAGTGTAAGCCTGATTTTTAATTAAATTTAATAGACTTTCGAATAGTATACTTTGGCTTACCACAGTTTCTCTACCATTTTCGAGACATTTAAAAAAATTTGAAACAATTAAAAACTGCTTGGGACCATAAATAACCATATTTTTTTTCATGTTTATTTGCTTTTTTCTTCAAATTAACCAAAATTAATTATGTGGAATACGCCCTTCAGTCCTGTTTGAGCTTTGAAAACCAAAATTATATATATTTTTTTGAAAAATTCCTAAGTTCATCCACCTTGAAATTTTTTTTATTTGATTCCTTATGTATTAAGAAATATTAAAAATTATACCTGGAATCCTATTCACAAACAAAAGGAACCACTAAAAATGTTATTGTGCAATTTTTGTTAAGTGTTTTATTGACAGATTCAGTTGTTAAACAAACTTAACCATTCATTTTAGACCAAGCGTTTTTATTAGATACAAATTTGAACTTCTTAGGTTTTTCATAGCTTATGGATTATAGAATGTCAAATTTCAGTTGTGCAATAAAATCTAACATGATGGAATTTATTAATTTTTTTAGTTGCAGACCTGTGTTATTTCTAGTATTTATTCTGCTTACTTTTCAATATTTCTCCCCTTTTTTATAAAGCTCTTCCCCTTTAGTAACTTTTTATATATCCCCTTTTTATGTGTGAGGAGCAGAAAGTTTTGCAATTTCTTGATTGAAGCAAAGTGTTTGCAATAATTCATATTTAGCATTCAACAATAATAATTGGTTTGACACATGGCGGTAAAATTCGAGATGAGAAAAACATAATTTGAACAACCAAAGTGTTTTGAAAAACAACTGTTCATTACGACCAATTTGCAAAACTTTCTTACCATCCATTGTATTTCATTACTCGTAAGAACGCCTTTTTGAGAAAACATTGCCGATATTTTGAATAGTTTTTACTTTAGTTCATTTGATCATCTTTAGAGCACTCGCCTTCTGCTGTAAAACTAGAGAACACGGAATAACTATTATAAAAAATATGTTAAATTAAAGACAATTGACTATCAAGAAAGTGTGCGAAGAACTGAAATCCTTCTTTTTCTTGTAAATATAGCAATGGCGACCTCCATCTCCCTTTGGGTTTCTTCCACAGTAAGACACAATGTTAAGTGATTGTCTATAGAGATTAGGTGCATCGAGGCAATTTATTTAGACAATCTAGGGACTGCTTGCACAGTTATAATATTGCATAAAAAAAAAGAAAAAAAGACGAATGTAAACGTAAAAGTTTTGGGGAGGCACCTCATTTTGGTTGTAATTTACTTTCAGCACTTTTAGAAGATTTACTTAATTACTTATCCCCCCTCCCCCCCCCAAAAAAAAAAAAAAAAAAAAAAAAAACAATTCTCCACATTTTAAAATACTAATATTAATAAAATAAACTTTTGAAAGAATAATTAGCAGGCTATTTATGAGCCTGCTAATTATTTATGAGCTGCACATCTATTGGTGTGCCCAATTCATTTGGGCAGCAACCTTTATTTATTTATTATAAAGCTGTTGTCTTCCCTGATTAAGTTTTTTACTTATACGGTGCATCTACTGCTACGGTCATTAGCACCATCCCCTGATTAAGTAATAATAATGTTAAATTATCGTAAGTAAGATCTAATTTTGACCTGCGAAGTGTGCCATTTAGGTGGAATATGGTGCAATATTACTAATATATTTTTATTTTATTTTTTGTAGTGATAATATATAAATATATGAAAACAAACAAGGGTTTTTGTATTTGTAGTCTAATAATAATTTTGCCAGCATTTCTTATTCTTACAATGAAGTCATGTCGGATTCCATCATTTTTTGAAGGGTTACAGTTATCTCATCTTTATATTATGTCAAATTTACCATAAATTCATCAATTTTTTTTTCAATCATAAACAATTTTTTTGAAATTTTGGTCTTCTGAGGAGGCCAAAATTGATGTATGCGATCATCGCCGTACAATATGCGAGTTAATTATCACCCAAATAATATTAACTTATTATATCTCATTGTTAGGGAATGCGTTTCGTTCAATCATTGAGCTCTATAATCTTGTTTTGGAGGATCCAAAATCAAAATTCGAGCACACATTGGATGATTTTATCTTCTAGGGTCGTCGTTCGAGGTTTGGGCTACAGTGTCTGCTCCTCTGGGCCCTTTTTGCCTATGGATATTTTGTTCTTTAATTGATTAAAATTATATTATTCTGTATTACACATTTTTAATAACTGCAGGTGTAATTTTGCTTTTAAAAATAATTGATAATATTCATGTAAAAAAGCACTAAGATACTTATTGAAATCACTCAATTATTAACCTCATATATAATAGTTTTACACAGGATGGCCCCAAAGTAAGCTTCAAGTTACTTATAGCAAATTCTGAACAAAAAAGTTCCTATCAAAATGGATCTGGAAATGCTTTCTGAAGGCGCTCGAGCTAAATAACCTCCTATAACCACGTTTTTCAGACTCCAAATCCCGGTAAATTCTAAACATGTGACGTTAGAGGAAAAAGCTCCAAATAAATGTTGTAGGCTACTAAATTCTGCACATTTTGGCACCAAGGAATCCACTTTTGCATCACGGCATCTGGAGATTAGTTTGGTCTATCTTTAATAATTAGTGTTTTTTCAGTCTCCCCGTGACGATTCAGTTATTCATAAATAATTCTTATCCTTATACATATTATGTTTCCCCAGTAGTTTGATGATAAATCACTTGTTAATCTCTATGCAAAATTAGATTCGATGGTACCAAAATGTGTAGAATTTAGTGGTCTACAACTTTCATTAAAAGCTTTTTTTTCTCTAACACCAGTAGTTGAAAATTTATCAGCATTTAATTAAAGCTTGAAAAACGTGGTTTAAAGCTTGAGGATCGCCAGGAAGCATTTCCGGACCCCTGTTGGTAAGAATCCAATTTTCTATAAATACCTTAAAGCTTAAACACTACTTTGAGGCCACCCTGCATATACATATATTTACTTAATTTCAGTTTATTTACAAATGTTTAAATTTTAGCATATTAGTAAAATGTATTAAGTTTGATTTATGTACTTTTTAAGCCTTCAAACTACTCCGGGATCTAGTGGGCCAAGGTATATATATTCAAAAAATTGTCGCTGGAGCACTTTTGCTTTTAACACGCTTAGCTTTAATACCAAATGAAAAAAAAATATGGTTATTTTATTTTTGAACTTTATATTTTTTAGAAAAAATTGCTCGTCAGTCTGGAATTTGAGCCCAGATTCTTCTGTTTTATGCTCGAGTACCTTTCCAATTGAGCCACCAGGATTCATATTTATTTTACACAGTGTTGTATTTATGTGAAGCTAGGCAATGTTCTTATAAAAAGCTCTAAACTTTACACAATTAATTCTAAAGTTATCATTTAAAAAAAAAAAAAAAAAAAAAAAAAAAACAAAAAAAAAAAAAAAAAAAAAAAAAAAAAATTAAAGCAATGATTTTTTACACTCACCACATCAAATCTATTTTATAATAGAAATATTGTTACATACTTCTAGTGCACACGACTTACCGCAAGAATCTCCAAAACATATCCCAAAGGAATCTGTTTTATATTATTTAGGACTTTCTGAATGAATTGTAGCTATTGGCGTTGCACTCATGAAAGTGTTTTGAAAAATGCATTCAAATCTTCATGAATCCTTCTTACTAGACTCCGAAAATTACCAACTTATATATAAATATTTATTTATTTAGTGGTAGCACCTACCAGCACGTGAATCATGTCCTGAGTTCAAAACTAGAATGCTCAATAAACTATTTTATCATCTAGTGTCATCATTCGAGGTTTAGAGCCGTGGCCCATACCATCCCTAGGTACACCCAGCCTTTAATGGGTATCTGCAAAGGCAAAAAACATACGGCCAGAGCATTATACTGCCCACACTATCTCCTTTGTGTGCTTTATCAAGAATCGGATAACCCTTTAGAATCTGCCCCTCTTGATCTGTAAAAAGAGCATTTTAAACCGTCTCTGAGTTTTTAATCGGTACCTACAACGGTACAGAGATTAAGTGCTGACCGTACTATCTCTTTAACAGTACAACCAAGAGCCAAATCCCTCTACAATAGCTTTAATAATTCATTCCTTCACACAAATCTCTTTCACTATAATTTTTTATTTTGAACTTTAATAGCGTTAAAATATATGACCTTCCGCCATTTTAAAATAATTTTTCTCTTTTTTTCCCCTCTCACTTTAGCACAACAAAAAACTACTCAAGCGCTATACGTGTTATCGATTGACACATTTGATGCAATGCTTAAGCTTTACAGGTTGTTTTTTTTTTTGCACTAACAAATTTTTAAAACAATTTTGTTTAAAACAAAATAATTTAAACATTTTTTTTTTTCATTTCTAAAGCAGTCGAAGTTATTCTGGATCGAACATACCGAGACCGATAAGGTAAAATCTGGAATGCGATTTTGTCTTTCATGTAGACTGCTAGCTCGATTTTATATATATAATGCACTTATTACATGAAATGATTTTGCCTTGTTTTTAAGCTTGAAATGGTTTTTATATTTTTTGTTAAAATTATTTTTTTATTTCGTTTTAGTGAAAGATTGTGATTTTTGTATTTATGGAAAGATTTTTGAATATGATTGATATTTTTACTCAAAGGCACTGACTTATTCAGTTTGTTTTTTTCATCATTGGCATACAGTATCAGTGTCCATTTTTATAAGGTTGTGTGTATGTGTATCTATAATAAAAGAGTGCGTTTATACATTCAAATATGGTTCTCTTGCACCTATTACATATGAAGAATAATTTAATTTTTAATTTCATTTCTAGGAATCTCACTACTTTCAATTATTTTAAACAAATTGGTTAATAATTCATTGTTGACTTTTATACTAAGTCATTTTTTATCGGCAGTTCTAACCATGAATTTCGGTAAAACGTCACAATTTCTCATAAATTCTACTTTTAAATTGTATTCTGAGCAATGAATTTGCCAAAACACAAAAAATACACAGATTAATGAATAAATTTGTTTGAAATATTTGTTATTTATATTTATAAAAATAAAATTTCAAATTATTAGTAGACCTGTAGACTTAATTATTAAAAATGGAAATATTTATCATTTGTTTAACTACAACAAATAAATTAACTATAAATTGATTTTCTTTATTTTATGAGTAATTTTCAAAATAGCATTAAAAACTTGGAGTAAAGAGGACAGATCGGATTTTGAGTGAATGCTTAAACCCTAGATTTTTGGGGATTTATAAATTATGCATGTCCGAGATCTCGATGTGTGCCACAACCGTTCGATATCCCTAACGGTTTCTGAAATATTTAATCCTGGTCCACATATGGTGGTATATAGGCAGGTTAAGCCTGTGTATGCGGTCACTGTGGACTGAAATTCTGATTGTGTTTTTTTGTCGAAAAAATGTCTTTCTGCATGTTAGTTCTGCAACCTCCAGCATCCCAGAATATATATTTTGTTGCTTGAAGCCCATCGACCAATTGTTTATAGATAGCGTCATTCTTTTTTATTTTGCATGCAATTTTATATGTTAGTGATTATTTTTGTTTGCTTATTTAATTTAGAAAATGAGAATGTGTTGTTAAAATTTATTTTCTTTATATTGAGCTTAGGAAATATTTCTATATTTCTTAAGTTTATTAATTTTGTTATATATATATATATATATATATATATATATATATATATATATATATATATATGTTTTGTTTTAAGTTTCTTCGCTGGGGTTGATATGATTGATTTGTGAGACGGCTTCTCTCTCCAGCGGTGTTCTTCCTCTCCTTTGCGCAATATTTCGTCGGGTTCATCTCCGACTTCTTCGGGCTGCTATCTGTCGTCCTCGGTGGTTGTCAAGGGAATGACAAAGGGAATTCCCTTGACAACCACCGAGGACGACAGATAGCAGCCCGAAGAAGTCGGAGATGAACCCGACGAAATATTGCGCAAAGGAGAGGAAGAACACCGCTGGAGAGAGAAGCCGTCTCACAAATCAATCATATATATATATATATATATATATATATATATATATATATATATGAATTTTCTATGCTTTATATTTACAAAAATTTCTGGGGTCCTGTGAATATGATCACATGGCGTTTTTACAAATGTTTTATGAAAAAAATCAATTTACAAATTTTTCAATGAGTCCAAAACTTTTGTAAATTTTCTTTGGGGAATTATACAGTTTATGCCAGGTTTTAAAAATAAACTATTAAAAATTACGATGATGATTAAATTAGTCCAAAATTTCAACAGATTTTCAGAACATATTTTATCCATGATGTTTGATATTTGAGCCAAATTTTTAATGCTCATGCACGTCCTTATTCAGGCAAGCCTTTCTCCTAACCTTGCGCCATGATCTTGACCCTGGTTCTAGAAACAAGGCTTGGATGAAGGACCTTTTCTTGAGTATTTAAAATGGGTTTACTCATACCGAAAATGTTATTACTCATCATTGTCAATGAAGAACATAAGTTGTAAAAAAAAGTTCAATTAAAATTTGGGGCTTTTGCAGAAAAAAATTAAATAAAAAGTAATAGTTTCATCAGTGCATCATTACAAATATAAAAGATCTAAACTATTCTTGATTATTTTTTATTTGTATCAGTTAGTTTAAATCATTCACTGATGCCGCCCTCTTGACTCACTTTGGGCTGTGATTGATTTTCCATCTGACTGATAATTGGGAGGGAAACGGGAAACTGAATGGGCTAGAGCACCATATAATGCTCGCCGTCTCTGGGAAGAGGTGGGAAAGCGGCATATGGTGCTCATCGTATTGAACATGTTAAGCACATTCTTTAGCAATGCGGCTGAGTAAATGTCCCTAGTTGTAAAATATCTCTCTCTTATCATCAATAATTATTATTAGTGGAAATAAATGGTTATTTTGTGTTAATTTCGATTTTTATATTTCAGGTCACCTGCTGGAACGAAAACGCCAACTGGAAGAAGAGAATCATTTAAGTTATAAATTGTAAAATCTAAAATACCAACAAAAAAAAAGCATATAAATAAATAAAACTACCAAAAAAAAATTGTTAAAAACTGAAACTCAAAAACTTTTTAAATGAAAACTTTAGTAGAAATGTTTCTAACTATTTCTGAGTGCCATCTCAGCTCATATATAACTATTTGTAAATATTAATATTTAATATAATTTTTGTTAATATTGTAACATTATATAAAAAGTTTAATATCAAATAAATAATTAATTTACTTAATTTGTCGGGTATTTATTTCCTACTAAAAGATGCAATAGAATGTAGCCAAGTTGGCACCAATGACTTCTGTACTAGGAAATGGACCAGACTTGCAGATGAGGAGAGGTCCTTAGCTACAGTGCCAGGAGTGCTGTGGGGTAATAGGAGAGGCACTGGTATTACCTGACCTTATAGTATGGGAGCTAGCAATGTCAGGAAAACAAGAATTTTAGTAAGACTAAATTTTGACCATATTGTCTCTCTCACTCCCCCAGACATTTATAGAGGCAGCCTGTTAGCAGTAGAGATTGCATACATTAGTGCACATCATATTTATGCAGATAAAATATTAATTTTTAAATAATTTCAAGAAGGCAATTTTTTTGTTCCAAATCAATTTAATTTTCAAAGCTAAAATTTATTATTGCCAGACCGACTGTGGACTGTGTGATGATGTCCGAATGAAACATTTCCTGGTGTTGGGTTTTCTAGGGAGCAGGTTATCGTACACTCTGAAACCCTACGTAGATGCAATAGACTTCTCTTCATTCTTTGTGTTTATTTTTTTAAATGTCTTCTTTATCTGTCCACGAAGGTAAATAGCTATTTAATTTTTTGATTAAATTATCTATTTACCTAATTATACCTGATAGTGTTTTTACCTTACGTCCAGGAAATAAAAATACTACGTGAAGTACCTTTTTTTGTGTCACAAGAGAATGTGCACTTCTGAAATTTTTCGTTTTATTTAGTCATTTACCTTGAAGACATTAAAATGAACTATTAGTCTGGGAAATTTGCTTAAAATATTATATATAATAATTGTCAAATAACAATTGTATCTATTTCCAAAGTTGCTAGAAACAGTTTACAAATGAAAACCTTTGATCAAACTTGTTAAGCATATTTTTCTGTCGAATAATTAAGGAAGTCCGACTCAGAAGGACCGCATGATCTTGCCTTGTGTCCATATCTCGTGTAATTTGGAAAAGCTTAGAATAGAAACTCAATATTTCGCCTTCAATGAGAAGAAACAAACGTTTTTGAACCTTCAAACACCCTTTTCTCGAACTGAGGTGTTCCTATAAACATTTGTGCCTTCAGATATTTTCTAGGAAATGTTTTAGGCGTTTGAATTATCATTTTACCCTTACCGGGATTTCGCAATCGTTTTCGAGATATTTAAGGAAGTATACGAAAAATAAAATATTTTGTTGTAATACTTGCAGCTCACCAAACAACCAAACTTTATATTAATTTGCGTTTTTTAGATACTTTGTCGAAGGGAAACAGTTGACAGATTAAGTTCAAAGGTCTCCGATATTGATGCATATGACTTAGGGCCGCCACACACTATCAGGTAGACCGGACAGGTTCACCCGCCAGGTGCACCTGTCCCGTCTACCTCATAGTCTGTGGCGGAACTTAACTACCCCCTCTCTACCCTTTCCGGCGACCTGACACCTGATGAAAATTCGATCAGTTCCACATGCCAGGCGAGTAGACCTCATGTGTGTGTGGGGGTTGTCAGGTGTACCTGATCAGGTACACAACTCTGATTTTACGCAACTCTGATTTGTTTTACCGTTGTAGCCTTTTTATTTATCTCTTTAGCAAATCAGTTTAAAGTGTAAAATGTCTCAACGAATTAACGAAGTTCTTAGTGATTTCATCGAAATTTATAAAAAAGAACCATGCTTATGGAAAATAAAAGACGATGATTATCACAATAGAAACAAAAGGGATGCTGCATACCGCAAATTAGTATACAAACTGCAGGAAATATATCCTGAGAGTATGGCTAAAAGTAAAATTAACAGTTTTCGATCTAATATTCGAAAGGAGCAGAGGAAAATTGACTCCTCAATAAAATCCAGTGCTTCAGCAGATGACGTGTACTAGCCATCCTTTTGGTACTACAAACTTTTTGATTTTCTGAAGGACCAAGATACACCTAGAGCATCAGTCTCAAATTTATCTCCTGAGACTGACAAATGATGAGGTAAGAATTTGTCCAAGAGACTGTGGTGAAATCCTAGTTGAATATTTGAGACACTCATACGGTTGTCCGGCTGCTAAGAATCTCAAAGTAGCTGTTAGTTTTTCGTGTGGAGATATAGCGGCCCTCATTTGTGTATCTTTCTTCTTAATAAAAGGAGATACAAGTGACAATAACTCGTTGTAAACTGATTCGGTCATGCGCAGATAATTGAGATAATCCGTTGGTTCATCTCTTAATTCATTCAGTAGATTGATATGGGTGAATTTATTTCTTCTCTGCAACCATTCCTTACACCATTGTTTGCGTTTTTTTCGTTTGTTTTTACGTGTCTCAAATATTACTGCAAATAGAGAGAGATAAAGTAGGTCATCTCCTAGAGGCAGGGCCGCCATATCTCAGAGCCGGGCCCGGGACCAGATCACGGGCCCCCACTTCTCAGGGCCAGAATGAAAATTCTAGTACTTTGCTATAGGACTTTGGGAATTTTAAAATTATTTTCATCTTGAGTTTTGAGCAAAATGAGAATAAAAGCCGACAATCGGTGCTGCAAAGGTCACTTTCGGTACTTTTTTTTCCAATTAGCGAGGATCGACCCGACCCCCACGGTGCCCGGGCCCGGGACAACTGTACCCGGTTGTCCCCCCCCCCCATGTGGCGGCCCTGCCTGGAGGATCCATGTTGAAGACTGACAGGTGCTGTCAGGTACACCTGAACTGTGTGGGTCACAGGTAGACCGGCCTTAAGGTGCGTTTACACTAGGATAGTTATTGCAGGATATTTATATCAGAGAGAAATTCTGACTAATATAAACCATGTAGAATTTATGTCAGACATAAATTTTACATGGTTTACATTAGTCAGAATTTCTCTCTGATATAAATATCCTGCAATAACTATCCTAGTGTAAACGCACCCTTAGAGAAAACCATTTTGGTTACATCCAGTATTGAGGAAGTATAAAAAAAATAAAAATATTATCGTTCTCCTTCAAGAACAAGGCGTCCAAAGTAATGAAGAAATCTCAGTCGTTGATGGTAATTGTTCTTCGAAGTATGCTGACATGATAGCGTTTTATGAACAACCCAAAGCAGGATGTCCCGATTTTAAATGGCAAAACATCAGGAGCGTGTAGGGGACCAAAAAACTAAGACAAAAAGTCCTTTCGAGATTTGTTCATTTTGGAGAAAATCGCAAAAGAAGGAACGAAACAAGTTTTCACTTTTATACTTACTTATTTAAATTTTCAATGGAAAAATATTGTCTTTGCGAATTTTTTCAAGAAACCAATCACTGAAATTCAATCTCTTGATGCTGACATAGTTTTTGTGTGCGATTTCTGCAATTTTAAAAGCGGTGCGAGAATATGCACGCCGTTTCACAAATAGAAGAGTGCTTAATCGACGAATCTTTTCGTTAACTTTTAATAGACTACGAGAAACTGGTTCATTCTTACTTCATAATAAAGGCGACCAATTCCAGGCAGTATTAAGAGCAGATTGTCGGAGAAGAAATTCAGTCCAACGCCTACATAAGGAATATCGCAGCAGAAAATAGTAGTAGAGTCCTCCATTGGATGAGTTGGAACGGTTTCTTCCAGGGGTAGAAGAGCTACGACTATCACGGCTAGATGATCTTCCCCGCTGTCGAATTTCCTGGTTACAAGACCTACTCAAGCGAAGCTCCGCAACTTCATCTCGCAGCCGCTTCAACTCTTCGTATATGGCTGAATTACTAGGCCCTGGAGCATCTTCTCGAGAGGAAGGTGGCGCTGCTGCATATACTTCGGAAGGTCTTTCAACTTCCATAATTTTATCAGCAACGGAGGTCAAGGCGTCGACGTCGTCTTGTCTCGTAGCTTGTAATATCTCCTGAACGCGCGATGGTAGGTTCCTGAGCCATAAATGCGTGACTGTTTCCTTTTAGCACTTTCCTCCGAAGGAAAGTAGCTATTGAGGTTGGACTCATGACGGAATTTTTGAAAAATGTCTTCAAATCTTTATCGATCCTACCTAGTAGACACCGAAAATGACCCCCGTTAAAATTTATATATATCTATCTATCTATATATATATATATATATATATATATATATATATATATATATATATGCATATATATATATATATATATATATATATATGTGTCTGTTAACACGATAGCAGCCAGAGTTTTTGTTTTTTCGTCACGAAACTTGGTATATAGCATTCAATTAGCAAACGATTGAACGAGTTCGTTAACCACCAAAGTCGGTCCACCGGAAGGGGGGGTTTACCCCGAACCCAAAACACTTATTTGACTATGTCTGCCGTAATATTTGTTATATTTCAACGAAACTTGGTATTCGTAGTGTTAATATAGAGAGAAAAGTGAGATATAAAAATGAACTAAATCGGTTCATTAGAAGGGGGGGTTTACTCCGGACCCACAATACCAATTCGCCACTACCAGCCGTGATTTTTGGTATATTTCGACGAAACTCGGTATTCGTAGTGCTAATCCACAGGTAAATATGTGTTGTAAAAATAAACGAAATCGGTTCATTAGGAGGGGGGGTTTACTCCGGACCCTCAATACCAATTCGCCACTACCAGCCGTGATTTTTAGTATATTTCGACGAAACTCGGTATTCGTAGTGGTAATCTATAGGTAAATATGTGTTGTAAAAATAAACTAAATCGGTTCATTAGAAGGGGGGGTTTACTCTGGACCCAAATTCCTAATATACTCATACCGGTCGTAATTTCTGCTGTATTGTAACGAAACGCGGTATACGTCGTGGGTAACTCATGAAAAAGAAGTGTTGTAAAAATGAGCTGAATCGGCCAATCGGAAAGCGGGGGTTTAATTTGTAATATATTTGAATAGAAAAGCCGGCAGACGTAGGTTCACAAAGCCGCCGCAAGGAGCGCTTTCTACCACTAGAGGGACTGTATCCTGTTCCTGCGTTAGATCAAAATACGATAATATGAGTTTTTTTGTATTTATTACGTAGTGTAGTAGGTACCATGTGTAACATAACTCTGGAAGCAAATTAATAATTGATCAGTTACTCATTACAAAATGAGAACTATTCACGTTTTTATTTTATTTATGTAGGATATTTTAAGCAAATTGTTCTGGAAATCAGTCTACACTACCCAAATTCTGAGGAAAGTGCTTAGTTATGCAGCTCCTGCGTGACGGACTTTTTCATGGTGGTACCAGCCAACTGCAGCATCTGCCGATATAACTGTGATGGCCTCTGATCTCCTAGCTGTGTATTTTCGAGCAATCGATGTATTCGCTTGTCCTCAGATTCTCCATATATGGATATAAGTCGAGTTTTAAGTGTTTTGTATTGGTAATCATCGGTATTAGATAAAATATCGGCAACTTGAGTCAATACTTCAAGTTCGAGACCAGCTATGACTGCCTGAAATTTAATCTGCGGCGAAGTGACTCTGGATGTAGCGAATACAGCCTCTGCTTGAATAAACCAGAGTGAAGGATTTGTTTTATAAAACACTGGAAGACGAGCAGTAGGTCCGCTATATGCCGACAGTTCATGATCAGTAATAGTCAGAGTTTGTCGCGACATACTCGGTAGAGGAAGGTTATTTTCTCTCGGCAGTTCTTCTTTTCCGTTCATCACGTCGGGGTCACCACTTGTTGGGGCTTTTATTTAGAGAAATATTATTATTGTTCCATTAGTCAGAAGGTCCCAACAAGAAATATTTTTTCGTGTTCATTAAATAAAAATACTAAATGAAATGAAATAAAGAACACAAATAAATTCTATTAAACGAAACAAAACAAATATATACAGACATATTTACAAGTTCATGGAAGAATATACACGCATACATAAATATACATCCTTGCGTCAAGCAGCGAGAGTCGCAGAGATAAACGAGTTACGGTTTACTTAAATCTGAGTTAATCACTCGCGAATAACCTAAAACATTCATGCGCGAATTGTTCGAGAATTATTGTGTTCGCTGCACTTCGCGGCTAGTCACAACACTCTTCATTGTTTGCTATTAATTTTACCTTCATGTAGAGAAACACACTCTAGAAGACTACATCACACTCTCTTGTTTTTTCACTCCACAGTAATAAGTTAATTAAAACAGCTGGTTAGGGCTATTAAGTGAAGCTCCTTAGCAACCAAGCTATTACAGTATCTTGTGCCGCTACAATCTAATACTGGCAAAGTCAATTAACAATGCAAATAAGACCATATAAAGTGCTAATGACCCTAGCATTAAAAAAAAAAAGCACAGACAAACTGTATAAAGACATATGAAGAAAAATTTCAAGATGTGTAAGGAAGCAGAAATTATATTATTCAAGGCCTGTGGTTGGGAACAAGAGGGTCTATTCCAAAAGCCACCTATGGCTTCTTTGCAAAAATAGAACTCGATACAAACAAGCTAGCTGTTCTCCCGAAATAATTTTTTTCCCCCCTGTGGATTCACAGCAATCACATTTATGGTAAACAGCTAATAATCATTCTTTGAGATTGTGGTTCACAGATCACCTGGTAAATTTAATAAAATCCTCCCTTACCCTAAGAATACAGTGAAAAAGTCATGTTTAAAGCCCTACCAATCGTTTGTTATCAATTTTCGATTGAGCCTTTTCAGTCGGAGAAATCAGTGCTTTAAATTTGAAGTCTTGGAATGGTTTCCTCAATTTTTAATTGGTTGTTTGTGTTTTCTTTTAGTTTTATTTATCAGAAAAAAAATATTTTTTGTGGAAATGAGATAAATGTCAAATAAATAGAGTTTTCGGACGATCACTATTCGCGAGCGGGTTTAATCCATGAGGTAGGTAACGCCTTCCTATTTGTATTCTGACCCACTATTAATTGTTGTTATGACTCCACAAGCACAACTATTAAATGTTTTAAATCCCATGGTCACTTTTAATGCGCACGAACTTATTGACTGGAGGGGAAAGGATGGGTGAGGTACCAGGGGGGGGGGAGACAATAGAAGAAGAAAAAGGACATGAATACAGGGTTTCAGGGTCCGGGGAAATAGGTAGACAGGTATATGAGTCGAGTAGGTGGAGGAGATAACTTATTTTTAGTTTTTTTCATCAACAGATGGCTTAAGAAAGGAGGTGTTTCTCGACTTTAGATTCGGTAGAATTTATAGAAAAATTGTAGAAATCAAAATTATGTCCGTATGTTCAGCCACGTATGCGTGCCTGAATAAGGCAGTTGGTACGAAGTCCTAGGTTCAGTAGGGCATTGTGTTTTGTTGGGATTTTTTAAAAAGCTCTGGTATCGATATTATTATGGAGTGAGTAATGAAGTTTATCTAGTTTTTAGCGAGCATACTAGAAGGTATCCTCAATTTCCTGAATTTTTAAATTTAACAAGGATTTTTTAAAACTATTTTTGATATTTAATAATTGATTGGAGGAGCTGAGTGAAAGAGTAATATTATTCAGGCGGTTATCAAAATATTTCTCGGAAAGAGACTTTTTCCCCATTTAAGGAGGAATATTCTTTATTCCCTGACATTAATGTTAGTCTGGTGGAATAGTTTATTGGTGAGGATTATACGTTGGGATATATGAATTTGGCGTTTATAAAAAATTGTGCACTTCATCTTCCTGTGGAGTTTGGAAATCATTATGCAATGGAGTGGGGTTTGAGGTTTGAGATATCGGCAATTGGTGTGGTGGTCTTGATAGGAGTGTTTTCGAGCGTGGTTTGAATGGCAATGCGGGTTTGGAGTCTGGTAGTCTTTCTGTGTGCTATGTCCATTCCGTTCTACAGTTGGATCATTAATAAATTTGGCCTTTCCAATATATATATATATATATATATATATATATATATATATATATATATATATATATATATAGAGGTGTGTGTGTGTATGTGTGTATAAGTTAAGCTCTGTTGAGCCTTGAAAGAGTTTTTAAAAACACACGGACACTGGGGGACAAACGACACTCATGAATGCAAGATAACAACTGACTTTATTACGATAAGGCAGCGTATATATAGGTGTCTTAATCCTACCTAGGCTGGGCTGCTTATCTCCATAACAGCCCCCCTCCAGTTCCTGGAGCATCCAGGAACTCATATCTAATAAAAGATTAAAATAAGCTAAAAAGAATATATAGAAAGAAAAATTATAACATAGACCATATGTAATAAGAAAACGAAAGATTAAAATAAGCTAAGAAGAATATATATAGAAAGAAAAATTATAACATAGACCTGGTTCATCAGAATAAAATTAAAGCAACATACCTAAATTACTTATAACGTATATACACAAAATACAGCCACTGAACAAAATTAAATTACACAGCATTACTTCTTTTCTTAAAACGTTTCTAACACCTTGTAGTACATTTGAACTTATTAAGCAGCTTCTACCCCCGTGCCAATGACGACGTCCTCCCTCGTCCTTTTAAGCTGTTCGACGTGGCAGGATCTACGTCGTCTGGGGTCTGTGATGTCTTCGATGGTAACGATGTTGTGCTCCCGGGTGACTACCACACGGTAGGGCCCATCATAAAGTTTTGCCTGTTTCTTCCTGTTAGATGGGATCCTCCGATACATTATATCGCCTATGCGCGGTGGGACCGCTGGGTCGCAAAGATTGTCCTTAGTTTTTGCCAACCGTTTCCTCTTTTCGTCTTCAATGCGTTTCTTGGTATCTGTGCGGCGCCGCTTTTGTGCATTATGATGGTCGCGAATTGCGTTGATCTCTGGGGAGTCCTCGATGCTGATGGGCAGGCCCATTTTGCGAATGCATCTTACCCGAAATAGTACTTCCAGCGGTGTGAGACATGTAGTTGAATGGACAGAATGGTTATAAGCTATGTCTGCACGTGCCATGGCTTCGCTCTCAGGGCAAAGGGGGTCTGCATCCAGGAGGCGCAAGTGTTCGAGAGGGTTCTATGCAGACGTTCTATCACACCGCGCCCTTGAGGCCGTCCTGGGGTCGTCGTATGAAGCTCGGTACTCCATGCTTTCAGAAGGTCTTGGACTATCCTATTGGTGAACTCTCGACCGCCGTCTGTAATGAGGGTTGCAGGAACTCCGTATACTTGGGCCCTGTGCAACAATGCCGCCTTGACTGCTTCTGCAGATTTGTGATTCGTTTCTATAGCCATCGCTACCTTGCTAAAAACGTCGATAAGCGTCACCCATGACGTCCTTTTCCACGTGAATGTATCTGCTCGGACGACCGCGAGGGGGTCTTCTGGGGTTGGTGTAAGCTCCTGGTCGGCATGTGGGGGTCTTCGGAGATACTTAACTTTCTGGCACGTGTGGCACGCCCCAAGAACTCGCTGGACTGAACGCCGCATGCCTGCCCAGACGTAGAGCCTTCGTAGCGCAGCAAGAGTTTCTGTTTCGCCCCGATGGTTTGTTTTTCATTGATGATATGCAAGGGTGAGTTCTTCCTGCCTCTGAGGGTCTTCTATCCGATCGCCGAGGCGAGTGCATCGCACAAAGTTACGATCTAGGCCAATCCTCTCATTTCTCCATAAAGCAGTAATGCGATTCCAGAGAACTGCGTTTCCTACATACAGGAATGCCGTGTGCCCTGGGGTAGAAGCGTCGTTGAGGACGCGAATAACAGTTTCATCGTCCACTGACGGTTGGGTTTTCACTGTAGCTTCGAGTACGCCTTTCTTTTACCTGCCATATAGTATCTGTGGTGACCCTGATGTGGCCGTCTTCCAGATGATATGACGCCGGTGTCTTACAAAAATGTCGTCCACCTCCTCTATGTCTGTCGGTCTGTTTCCCACGGACTCGCCTGTTACTTCCGGTGCACTGGTCTCCGCGTCGGTTGCTGCGTCTTCTGCTGGGGTCCAGTTATGGAAGAAATCTGCTAGCGATGTTGATGGTCTATCTTCCCTCGGGGAATTAGCATGTACTGGGAGGTTCCTTGAGAGCCAGCCCGCTACGACATTTTCCGATCCTGGGGTGTGCACGACTCTGAAGGAGTATTGTGCTAGATACTGCTTCCATCTGGCGACTCTGGAGGATGTTTCCTTAAGTGATGATATCCACTGCAGTGGTTTATGGTCGGACCGAACCACGAATTTTGTACCGAAGACGTTCGCCCGAAAATGGTTAATTGCCCACACCACTGCAAGCAGCTCGCGCTCCAGTGCACTATAGCGAGTCTCCGCGCCAGTGAGTTTCCTGCTGGCAAAAGCTATTGGCCGGTCTCCGCCATCACGTTGTTGGGATAAAACGGCTCCTAGTGCGAGTTCTCTGGCATCAGTAGTGATTACAAACGGCAGGTTAAAGACTGGGAACGCGAGAAGTGGGGTTGCCTGTAGTTGTACACACTTTTGGATATCTGACACCATGGACTCTGTGACATGAAACTTGCATCCTTTCTTGAGCAAAGCGTTAAGTCCTGATACTTTGTGGGCCATGGAGGGTACGAACCTCCGGTAGTAGTTCAGAACCCCTAGTGTTCTTCTTACACCATTGATGTCTCTGGGAACTACCATGTTTTTGATAGCTTGGATTTTGTCTGGGTCCTGGCGTACACCGTCGGCTGAGATTAGATGCCCCAAAAATTTGAGTGACTCCTGCCCTAGTTTTAACTTAGTGGGTGACAATTTTAGGCCGAACTCTCGAAGCCTCTGGAATACAGCTGACGGGTGTCTCTCGTGTTCGGCGGGGGACGCACTAAAAACCAGAAGGTCGTCCATATATACTTGCACGAAGGTTTCACTTAGTCCTCTCAGGAACTCGTCCATGAGCCTTTGAAATGACGTAGAGGCATTCTTCAGCCCGAAGGGTAACCTCGTGAAGTGAAAATGGTCCCTATCGAAGGAGGACGCTGTCTTTTCAGCATCTCGTGGTTGGAGTCGTATTTGGTGGTAGCCACTTTTGAGATCCAGCGTGCTGAAGATGGTGGCTCCTTGTAGACGATCCAAGATGTCATCAATGCGGGGAAGCGGGTACTTCTTCTGCGTCCAGCCAGCCTGTTGATTCTTTCGTGGTGATGGCAGTGTTGACCCTTTCACCCGCCTTGAGGAAGTGAGAGAGGTCCCCTGCGTCTCCAGTAAATCTTTCGATCTCTGAGATCGCCGTCCTCATATCGTGTGCATTGGAGGTGCGGATTTTTATCCATGTTAGCGTCGATTGATCTGGCGCCTGAAAAACTACTGGGGGTGGCGCCTGAAAAACTACTGGGGGTGGCTCACCACCCTCAGCAGGGATCACCATGGGCGTAGATCCTTCCGCCATTATAATTTCCAGTAGCCTGTCCTGTAGCTTATCGTGCTGATTTCGCCTTTCCATCCACCGTTACAGTTGCGGAAGTTGCGGAAACGCGCTCGTAAAGACGGGTTTCGGCACCAGTTAAGCTCTGTTGAGCCTTGAAAGAGTTTTTAAAAAACACACACGGGCACTGGGGGACAAACGACACTCATGAATGCAAAATAACAACTGACTTTATTACGATAAGGCAGCTTATATATAGGTGTCTTAATCCTACTTAGGCTGGGCTGCTTATCTCCATAACATATAAATATGTATATATATATACATATACACTCACACATATAAAAACAACTTTGAACCATCTGTATTTTGGAGACCTATGGGGTCTGTAACGTGGACTTTCCAACAGCACCTACGGATTCCTTCATAAGTGGGTCGAAAAACTCATCTAAAAATTTACTGTAATTAATAAATTGACGTTAACATTTGAATAAATAAAAATATAAAACTATTTTCTTTTTGAATTTTACTGGACATATTTTTTCTAGGCATTGAGAACACTTGCATATTCATCAAACAAGAGGAGGAACATGATGGAGGACCTGTGGAAGGTGAGCATGATAGAGATAATATAAGAATTGTTTTCTCATTATTTTCTGACGTAAATAATATGATCACATTTGGTATGTACAGTACTTCGAAGGTGGACGAAAAAAGAAGTCCGACTCGCAGAAATTGTGTTATCTTAGCCCGTTTCTGTTCTTATCCCTAGTGACATTTGAATGAATTGGAATAGAAGCAAGGAATATATTTTGTAGATATTTCCATGGGCGTATATAGAAAGGAATTTCGGGAGGGGCTGGGAAAATTTCGGGGCTGCGACCATTTCCGGGGTATAGAATACTAAAAATTTTGAACTTGGAATAGTTTTAGGCAACTAAAACGCTATTACACGTAAAATAAAATATTTTTTATGAACTAAGTGATCTTATTTAATTTATTTTTAAGGGTTTTACGAATTTTTTTACCATCAAATCAATATTTGGGGGGGGGGGGGGGGGGCTGCAGCCCCCTTAGCCCCCCCCTTATATACGCCCATGGATATTTCGGGAAAAACATCTTGATGAAAAGCATCAGCAGTAGCCAAGCGGAAATGACTCGACTTCCAGCATTACAAACAACAAGTAATATAAACGTGTTTCTAATTTTATTATCGAGTTTAAATTACTACTAAAAAAACAACAACTAATTATAAACCGAGAAAACAGGGATAAACACCGTTCCAAAAAAACCTATAGGACACTTTTGGAGTTTAAGCACCGAATTCTCCCAATGAGATCACCCTATCAAAAATTGCATAGAAAAGGTTTTTGTAGGAAGTTTATAAAGCTTTCAAATAGGTGCCTTACACTTCCCACGATTAACGAACCGGTCTGTCGATATTTAAGAAAATTTAGGTAAAGCTCGAGAAACTTCTATTTTTTCTTCCACTTTTCTTTTGAAAATGGGTTTATTTGATTCCCCACTTCAAATTACTGATTTTTTCGCGAAAAATTTCCCGAAATAATAGTACATCAATTGACGGATTCTGCTTGTTAATGATCTTGACCTTTTAAATGAGGCAAAGTATTTTGGTGCCATATTTCATCAAATTCGGACGATTTTGCCAGCTAAAGAGTGTACTGTCAAATATATATATATATATATATATATATATATATATATATATATATTCACATTTAAACCACGTAATTAACGTAACGTTATTTTCGTAATATATGAGTTCAGAATTATTCAATTTTTTAGTCGGCACTTCCGGATTGCACTATCATATCGACGAATTTCCTTCCTATGCAGGGAAGGAGAAAATGCGTTAAAAAAAAATGTAGGTATGAGTTATGTGATTTTAAAAAATTGTTTTTTAAATTTGTTTTTATTTTACTATTTTTTCTCCTTAATTTGTAGATTCTCCTGAATCAGCAGTCCTTGAAGGAAGCCATAACTCCACGACAGAATCGTTGCCTGCTGATCTTATGGAGAATGAAACATACACCTGTCATTACTGCAGCTTCAACACTCCGAAATTTGACTATATAAATGATCATATATCTTCAATTCATCATGATTGCGAGGATCCTATTACTGTAAGCCAGGACCACCCTCACACTTGTCCTTACTGTGGGTATAAAGCAGTTCGAGCAAGTAATTTAAGGGCGCATATAATGGCAAAACATATTCACGAAAAGCCATACGCTTGTCCACTCTGTGACTACAATGCCGTTGTTCCTGCTCGTTTGAAGTATCACATCATGACGAAACACTCGAATGCAACGCCTCAATCGTGTCCGCATTGCGAATTCAGTACAGTTCATCCATCGAGTCTTAAGAGTCATATTTTGACGAAACATACAAACGAGTCGCATTCGTGTCCTTATTGTAGTTTCAGTACCGCTCGCCCGGCAAATCTCAAATTGCACATTAGAGGAGAACATGCTGACGACAAGCCTCATTGCTGTCCACACTGTGAGTTCAGTGCTATTGACGCCTATCGTTTAAAGCGTCACGTCTTGTGCAGGCACAGCGAAGGCAAGCTACAGTCGTGTACTCTGTGCGATTACATGTCCGTCGACATTCACGACATGAAACGACACATGGCTCGACATACTGAGGACAAACCATACCCATATCCACATTGTCAGTATATCGCGAATAGAGCACATCGTTTGAAGCTCCACATAATGGCTAAACACACAAATGACAAGCCACATCCTTGTCCGCAATGTACGTATTCGACAGTACATCCATTCAAACTACGAAATCACATATTGTCAAAACATACCAACCAAAAACCGCACACCTGCCCTTATTGTGCCTATAGTACAGTACGTCCAGAGAATCTCAAGTCACACGTCAGTGCAAAATATACTGATAACAGGCCACACCCATGTCCTCATTGCGAATACAGGGCTGTCGCCGCTTACCGTTTAAAACGTCACGTTTTGTGTAGGCACACTAATGAATAACCCTTAGTGTTTTACTAATCACAACTACCAGACTTGAGCAACAAGTAAAAAATGAATTCAGCGTTCAAAGGTAGCTAATAAACAATTTATTGCAATTTCAAGAAATAGAAAAAACAAACTGTTTCTTCTCTTTTGCAAACATCCGTCAACTCTAAAGTAATCGTTGAGGGGCCAGGTAAATAGTAATCTAATTCCGCCGTGGACTTAGACGACTGGACACAGGTTAAGCGTATTTTCTTCCCCTCCCTAACCAGCACTGTCTACATCCGTTCCTTAGCAAATAAATTTTAATACATTTCTGCAGCTGAGGCATAATAAGTTAATTGAAGAAAAAAAGGAATTCAACTGTTTAATACTGTGCAATCTTTTAGTTTTTTACTTTTTTTCATCGGTTATTTCATCCTTGTTGCCTAATATTTTTGTAGAAGTTATTAAAGAGTATTATAATTATTTATGTCCTGTTAGATATATATTTTTTGTTAGTCTTCATATGGTTTAGAAGGATTTTTTTTTTTTTTTTTTTTTTTTTTTTTTTTTACGGCGCATCAACAAATCGTGGCTATTAGCGCCGCCATTTATGAGGAGTTGTAAATACATTTGATCGTAATTGTATTTTTATTATTATAAATAAAAGACTATTACGATTATAGTTTTAAATGTATTTTGTCGATATTGCCTACTGTTATTAAATTACTATTATTTTTAAATGAGCTCTGATCCCCTATGGGCAAAATCAACGGTGACAGACTCTGATATTTTAATCCCCGAGGCCTGTAGACTGATTAATCAGTTCGCTCTTTGCAGCGTTAGAGGACTGTGGCCTTGTTATTAGTTCTGACCCTAGCTCCATTTACTGCTTGATGGGACATGTTATAGTAATTTTCCTTGCCACTAGAGTTCATTCAAATGTATTTTATACATAATATACGGACCCTTAACGATCACTTGTCTACCCGGCTCTATGACTATACCTGCCCTTATCCCTTGCAGTTTCAGTCCGTTCTCTGGTTTTGTACAGTTTACTGGCATTCTTCATCTCTGTCATATATTGTTTTCAACGTGTCTAAAAAGTGTATTATGATGAAGAATTATTGGAATTACTGGCTTGCAAATCTTATAGCGATGTTCTTCATCTGACTCTGATTATGAAGGAAATATTAGATAGTAGTGGGGACTACTCCGGGTACTTCAGGCGTGACTTTGGATCATAGGAAACGTTAAAAAAAAAACAGTCTTCTTTTTCGTACATAGCACGCCACTGCGCATGCGCGAACGCCAGCGGACACTTTTTTCTTGACACAGTCTTCTTTTCCGTACATGACCACGTCACTGCGCATGCGCGAACGCCAGCTGACATTTTTTTGTGACAAATACAGTCTTCTTTCTCGTACACGGCCACTGCGCATGCGCGAACGCCAGCGGACACTTTTTTGTAACGTTTTTTCCAGTTTAGACAGCTAAAGCATATTTATGCTAAAATTATACGTATAAAGAAACAGAAACCTGAATACAGTTAAAAAACTTTCAGGCCACGGGGCCCCTCAACTGCCCTGGACTCTCAGGCTGCTAGGCCCGCAATACACTCGTATTAGATAGTCCCTAAAAGGTTAGGAGACATTGTGTAATATTTGCGTACTTCCATAATGTTCTTATATTTTGAGATTGCACTCATGAAAGAATTGTAAAATGTCTTTAAATGTTTATCGATTCTACCTACTTAGAGGTATGAATTACCCCCATTAAAATTTATATATATATATCTTATATCACGAACTAAGAATACGTTAACACTTAAAAAAATCGTATAAAAAAAAAAAACATTTGACATATTTTAAAAATAGTTTATTTATATATATATATATATATATATATATATATATATATATATATATATATATATAGGTAGTTGGTAACAGCTTTTTTCAGTCTTCATATATTTTATTTTCAAGTTACATATGGTGTGGCATGTCACACACCAGGTTAATAAATTTTGTTACAGAAACATTTCAGCTATAAGCCATTTTCAATCTGTATGAATGTGCATTCATAAAATATATGAAGACTGAATAAAGCTGTTATCAACTACCTACAACATCTTAGTGTTCAACTTAGGATCTACACAATATATATATATATATATATATATATATATATATATATATATGTACGTACATAACAATATCTTATTAAGTTGCAATGTAGTGTGTTATATTTCCCAAGATCCTTTTTGGGAACATGCCAAAAACAAGGTACTAACTGTTACGATTCCAAGCTTTCCAAATGGCACTAGCGATAAGAACGGATGCGCACTAAGATGACGCAGTTCCTTTGAGTCGGACCTTTTAGTAATTTGAGTGTTGTTAATAATTCATTGAAGTATTTATCGTAAATAGTTTTAATATATGAGTATTTCTAAATAACTGTCTGTCGTGATTTTTGTTGAGAAAATATAATTTTCTAAGCCTATATTTTATTTATATATAAAATATTTACAAATCGGATGGATCATATCTTCTCAAATCCCTACATCCTCCTTCTCTAGTCTTAAACGATACAGAACAAGTTTTATTGATTTTCACGTACCGTGTTATTGCTTGAAACGGGAATTTACAAATAGCGGTACCATCTGGAATGTTAACCACAAAATTGTATGCTTGTTGAATGAAATTTTCAATCTATCTAAGGTATTAAAGAGGTAATAGAACCTAATCACTAAAATTTAAAGTCTGGCTATCACTTTGCTTAGTTTCTTGCCACACGAGAGCTGTAGCAGCCTTTTCGTTCCGCAAGAAAATGAGAGAAAGTTTTCTCTCTTATATAGGATTTATTGTAATTTAAATTGTTTTCAAAGAGCTGTTTTAACTATCCATGCTTCCATGTTTTCCTAAGGCTGTCTTCATCCATCCTTGGTGGTTGGCAAGGCAATTTAAAAATTGCCCAATCTAAGATAAATACATTTTGGTAACATTCAGAGTAAAGGAAGTAATTTAAAAAAATTATATTTGACCAGAACGAGCAATTTTTGATTTTAGTTGAATATCTGGAATATGACGGTCAGCGGAGAGTCCCCATAGCCCAATAAATTTTCTACAAAAAAAAAAAAAAAGGGTGGAACACACATTTCGACGTACAGTGCTTGGAATTTCAGAATTTATGGTCTCTTTCCATCTTAATTTATTTCAATCTTTAACCCTTTCGTTGCTCTGAACGAGTTAACTCGTGTCCGAATAGCAGGGCTCCAGACGCTCCACACAAGATAACTCGTGTTCCACTGTCAGTCCCCCTGACCCTCCACAAGAGTTAACTCGTGGCCCGTATTAGCCTCTATGTTTTCTCTCCGGCCTAGTGCTATTAACTCGTATAAAATCAGTGGGACCTTATTAGATTTTCTTTGTATATTATTTAAAATTAAACATTGTGCAAGTCTATTATAATCTATAAAAAAATGTAAAGTCCTACAATTGACATTGTTATAGCAATTGTTGGAAGTTGAAGCTGGCGTGCCGCGCCGCCTATTTGCAGAGTAGTACTCAAATTTGTCTCTCTAACCGTATTGTTGATGTTTATATCATTCAGTCACAATTTGGGTCTTGTTTAGTTCGGCCGGAATAAATATCCTCCTTATATTATTATATACTATACATGATAACAATCAAGTAATTATATCATAATTTCTTAACTGAGTCATTTTCTTTTCCATGATAGAAAATGTCTTCTAGTTTAGTATAATATTATAAATGTAAAAAAACATTTGAAGTTATAAGTTAATAATTCCAAATATATAACCAGAGGATGCTGAGAGACGAAAGTGTTGGACGGTAGTGAGGTCGAGATGAGGAGAGATTAGCGAGTGTACGGGGGAAGCTAGACGGATAAGCATAGAGTGTGCTGGGCGCTGCGATTCGTTTCATTTGTCAGCAAGGAAAGGGTTAATTCCCATATAATTAACTCAGAATTTTAGGACGGGTTATCTGTAGGTTGCCACACTTTTCTAGCGGGGATAGTGCTACCCACAACCCTTGGTGCAGAGTGTTAAGTGCTCACGCCTCAACCCTCAAGGCCCCTGGGCCTCCCCTTAAGCTTTTCAATCACACCAGATATACGTATTAAAAGGAATCTTGCTAATATGACACATTTTATAAGTAGTCAGGTTTGAGGGAGACATGGAAAAAAACAAACTATAGAATTTATTATTAAAACAATACATAAAAGTATATAAACAAATATAAAAACAGGTTATACTAATGTATAGAATATATATATTAAAAAAAACAACAACAAATAACCCCGTGTATAAATAGTAATAAGTTATGGATACAAATTCTTAAACAATTCCAGTTAAGTTAAAAACAATATTTAAAAAAATAACGCATTTTTAAAAGGGTCAATGGAGACCACATACAAACAATAAATACAGGCACACTGATATATTTCATTTTAAGGGTCTTTCCCTTGGTAGTATTTTTGTTAGTGATTCAGCATTTGCCTCTACCTGTGTTTTTAGCGGTATTCATAATGAATATCGGGGTTTTAATGCTTTATAATATTTATTACATTACATACAAGTGTACAAATGTACGCTTAATGTATTGTTGTAAATATATGAGCAGCTTAAGCTGCATTGATTATTCGGACGAGTTTGAAAGCTCTGGCAATCTTTCCACTATCATCCGTTAGAATGAGCTAGAAGCAAAGATGCTGACTGGTGAACAGATGGTCTGATTTTTATCATTGTAGTGCCAACAAACAAAACTGTTTGAGTTACTCTTTCATTTGACATATCATTTTTAAATAAATATTATAAAGCATTAAAACACCGATATTCATTTTGAAACCTCCGGGATTTACAATCCTTCTTCCCCAGGCTTGAATCAATTATTTCAATAGCTTATTTTCTATAAAATACATAACAAACTTATTATATATCAGGCCTAGGCATGCAGCTCCTGGGTGACAGACTTTTTTATTTATACATATTTTCTTTGATTCTGCATTTTATCAGGTTATTTTCTTTGTCAATAATCCTAAGCTTGTCTAAATCAAATTGGAGGGTATATTTAACTGCATGATATGCCAAACCTGATTTGTTTTACCCACCCATTCACATTTTTGGCATACTGCTTTATCCTCTTCCTAAGAAATGTTTTTTTTCTTAGGGCTATTATTAACTATTAAAATAATGGATGAAAGTCTGAGGAGGCAGGATTAGATTCCTGCATAATTTCACACAATGAAAACTACCACTGAAGGTGAAAGCCTTACCAATAACAACCATAAATATATATATATGTATATATATATATATATATATATATATATATATATATATATATAAGAAACTTAAAAAAATATAAATAGTACAACAGAAATAAGAATAAAGTCACCAAAATATTTTTTCCCCCTCATTTCGTTTATTTAAGTATTATTACCTTCAATTGTTGGTTCACTTACCGGATTTGTCAATTTCAAACGTTTGCTAACAAAACACCTTAAACACAAATCAAACTTTCACTAACATCGCCATCACCACGGATCATTATTTAAGGCCAATATGCAGTCGCTATATGAAGTATCATAAGGAGGTCGACTGAGTTATGTTGTTTGAGTGTTTTGTTCTTGTGTGCTGCTTCAATTGAACAGTATCGACAGCCATGTAATCGCATTGTGGACAAGGGAATGGTTTTTCGTTTGAGTGCATACAAATTATGTGTCGCTTAAGATGATATGGCCTAACAGCAGTGTATTCGCAATGTGGACAGGCGTGAGGCTTGTTATGGGAGTGTTTTGCCAAAATGTGATACTTCAGAAGTGTGGGCGCGACTGTGCAGTAATCGCAATGTGGGCAGGAGTGCGGCTTGTCCTTGGTATGTTTGGACATAATATGTCGTTTCAAATTTTGATACTGTACAGTACTGTATTCACAACGCGGGCAGGAGTGTGGACGTTCTTTAGAATGTTTGTACATAACATGTAGTTTCAAACATTTTGCTTGTGTCGTTCTGTAATCGCAAAGACTACACAAAAACGGTTTGTTGTTTGTATGTTTTGACATTATATGAAGCCTTAATAAACTAGCGGTTACTGCACTATAAGTACAAAGCGAACATGCATGTGGTTTATAGTTTGTATGCTTTGCGATAATATGATGCTTTAAAATATGCAGTCTTGCAGTACTTAAATCACAATAGGGACAAGGATATGGCTTATTTCGAGTATGTTTAGAATTAATGTGGACCTTCAAATCGTAAGCTCGTACGCCTCTGTAGTTACATTGCGTGCAAAAAAATGGTTTTTCGTCTGTATGTTTGACCATGATATGCAGCCTCAAAGAATGGCTATCGGCTGTTATATAGTTGCATTGAGGACAAGGGTGTGGCTTATCAAGTGTATGCTTGTATATGATGTGTCGCTTCAAATTTTGCCTGTTCGAGACACTGAGGTTGCACTGAGCACATATGTATGGTTTGTTGTAAGCATATGTAGATGTCAGACCAAATCCTTCATCAATCTTGTTGATCCCATAAGTTTCTTCAGTGGTGGACACTTCAAATGACTTTTTAGGTTCAGGTATATCTGAAAAGCATAAAATACATAGGCAATGAATAATCTTATAAATTGCGTACACATAAAATCCATTAAATAATGTAGCTGAAACAATAAATATGATTGGCACAATGTATGGTAAAGATTCAGTTGGTTACAGCACTATTCAGAAGTAGTTTTCGGGTTCAGGTCTGGAGATTTAGACCTAGACAACCTTACTAGGGCTGGCCAAAGTTTAATGATCAATATTGAAGATCTTACGGATTTTCCATGAGATACCTCTGGGCCCTCATGCTGATGACTTGGAATTTCACTCACTTGAGAACCTCGAGGTAATCGCCAACTGGCCTTCCATGAACGCTTTGGACCACTTTCTGGACTGTGACTTTGAAATGCAGTTGTCCTTTTGAAGCAACTAGAATGTTTCAGTTGCATTCTTTCCCAGCTCCACACAAAACGTGATGGCGTATTGTGATTCAAGTGTAAACTCCCTTGGGATTGTAAAGTCGAAGAACACAGTTCATGTGGACGCAAATCTTTCCAATTAGATTGCTTGGGGTGAACTGCGGGTTAGCAGCATTGAAAAACCAGATTTCCCGACTCATTCTACCCTGCTGCAATAAAATTACAATAAAATCAGGCGCATTACTTTCACAATGTACATAGTACATTGAGAATTAAAGGAAGATAAACAAAAAAAGTCTGTCATACAGGAGCTAAATTTCTAAGCTTATTCTTCAGCATGTTGGACAGTTTACCCCACATTCCTGAAAGTTTCTTAAAATAACCTATATAAAGTCAGAATAAACGTAAGTATTTTTGTTATTTTATATTTGTAATGAAATGGAGACTCAAATATTCATTTTTTGTTTGATTTTTCTTATTTTTACAAAACATGTTCCTCATTAGATGAGCACAATAAATACCAAGTTTTGTTGCAAGGAAGTCAAAATAATGGCTGATACAGGCAAATAAATTATTTGGTTCCGGATTAATCCCTCATTCCTAATGGACTGATAGAGTTTATTTTAACAAAGAATTTCTACGCTTTAGATGAGCAAGATGTATGCTGAGTTCCGATGCAACATAACTAAATTTTGATCTTTAGGGGCAAATTAATAATTTTTATAACTAATTTAAACTAATAATTTGCTTGGTCAACGAACTCATTCAATCATTTGTTATGGGAGCGCTTTGTACCAAGTTTCTTAGCAAAAAAATTAAACTTGTAGCCATACATAGTCATTCGTATTCATTATAAGTTCAAAGATTTAAGATGAACCTTTATTTTAAAATCTCTGAACTTTCTGGACATCTTTAATAATTAGTTCATACAGAATTGTCCATATCAATTTTACATTATAAGATGGGGATCCTATTTATCACTATGTATTTTATAATCTTAGGATACATAAATCATTAAATACCAGAAGACGGCAAATAGGTTTCTTCAGAAACGACATGATCTTCTTCTTTAATGTGTGTCTCCAGGAATAGGCTAGCGTGCTCAGCTCCTAAGCAGCAAAAACAACATTTTACAATCACATCTACCAGAATCATCCACTAAGGACTGCCATTCAGTAGGTAGAAGTTTTCATAAAATCTAAATGTCCGATTCGCAGGTAATGTGTGGATCTTGGCGCGTTTCCATTCTTATCTACAGTATCATTAGGAAAAGACAATTTTGGACAAGAGAATGTAGAGGAAACTTGAAAATATTTCAACTCAATCTGCCATTTTGGAGAAATCAAATCATGAAATTATAGAATTTTCCATACCAGTGTTACGTGTTTGTTTAAATTTTGGAATCGAATAATTTCATTTAAAATTTTGGTTCAATGTCCTTTATGTTGTCTAAAGCTAACAACATTGCTTACAACTCAGCAATTATTATTATTATTTTATTCTTGCATTCATAATTTCAGTTCTACTTATTTTTTTCTTTTTGTTTAAAGAAAATATTTTAAAGCAAGGATATTTAGAAATGCTGCAAAAATGTCTAAAGTATATGCACACAAATTTGGCAACTTCCTTAAATCATTGTAAGCATCCACAGAACAATTAAAGCATAATCTAAATGTTTTTACCTTCGATTTCAGAATCCAAATCAAACTTGTGCTCTTCCTTGATGTAGATGTAAGTATCATCATTTACTAAAAAAAAAGAAAAAATTGAATAACTTTAAAAATAATGTAATATTTTTAGCCAAAATGGAGGTTGTCAGGGTTTGGTCATTCAAGAAAAAAATGAAAAAATAAAATAGGCTGTCCAACTTTGTTGGGTTGCTGGCTAAAAAGCATGTTTATCATCCTTTAGGTACACATTTATTTAATTTTCAGTGTTTGATCTTAGGCGTTCTGGAATTACTGAAAAAAATCCTTCTAAAAAGAAAAAAAAAATTTGGCAACAACATTTCCTGGGTACCAAACTGCGAATTTGTATCATCAAAAAGCAGAGGATTGATGTCCTCTATAACACCCAGAGAGTCAATAATTGTCGACTTACCTATAACTGGGAAGTTTTCTGGATTTCTAGTTCTTCTGAGTACGTACATGTAATTTTAGGAATTGTATCTCTTCCACCGAACTACAAACCATTAATCACAAAGTCTCTTGGTCCGAATTTTTTGTTAAATTTGTCTTGAAGATTCTTTACACATTTTGAATAGATGACATTCTAATTAATGAAGCTTAATTAATGAGATCAAACTCTAATTATTTTAAAAAATCTGACTCGCAGGAACTGCATCATATTAGCACGTTTCCATTCTTGTTCCTGATGTCAATTGCAAAGCTTTGAATAGAATAGTTAATGTTTAGTTTTATTATTTTGTGAAAATGTAAACATGTGTAAAAAAATGAAATCTCAAAAAGAAGCAAGATTTTAGGCGACACAACAGGAAACTGAAAGATTTTATCTTCTAGTATTGTCATTAGAGGGTCGGAATTGTTTTCACAGACTGTCCGTAAGCCCACCCAGACTTTAATGAGTAGCATCAAAGGGGTAGAGAAATATTGTTACCTCCAATCTGCTTATCCTCGGCTGGTGCATCTGACTTCTGTTCAGCCTTTATATGCATGTCTCCATCTTCGGTATCTGCATCTGTAGGAGAAAAGCACAAAGTGGGTAGAAAAAAAAACAAAAAAATATTAATTTTATTAATAATTAATTTTTGTTCAAATCATAAAGTGAACAAAAAGATTAAGGACAAACAAATCTTGAGAGAAATCATACATAATGCTATTTAATAAAAATGTAGATGACCAAAATGAATATATAACCAACAAAAAGGTCCAACGCAGGTATGTAACAATATATAAGCAACGCAAAAATGTTCTCATGTCTTTAGCAAAATAACAAAGGCCGACTCACGAGCTGTGTCATCTTAGTGTGTTTTTATTTCTAGTAACGTTTGAATAGCTTGGAATAGAAACAGTTAATATTTTCTTTTCATGCTTTGTGAAAACACTAACTCCAATAACATCTGAATAAAGCCAATATTTTAGACGATGCAATGCACAGGAAAGTGATACTATCCTAGGCGGAAATTACTTACTCCACCTCCTCGACCTAAGCTCATTCTCCGAAAACTCTATTTATTTGACATTTATCTCACTTCCACAAGAAATATTTTACTGATATATAAAACTAATAGAAAAAAAAAACAACCATTTAAAAAATTGAGGAAACCATTCAAACATTTTAACTCAGAAGGCTCAATTAAAAAATTGATAACAACCGATTTATAGGACTTTAAACATGAATTTTTAAGTAACTTTTTTGGGAGAAGGGAGGAATTGGGGTTAATTAAATTTACCTGGTGATCTGTAAACCACACCTGCTGACAATCTCGAAAAGAATGATTGTCAGCAGTGCACATGCCGAGATTAAAGAAATAATCCTCAGCATGTGGGGGTAAAATTAGTTTAAAATCACGAGGACCAAAATAGGAAAAATAATTATACTTACTCAAAATAATGCCCCCAGCTGCCAAAGACTCCTACCAAAGTACCAAAAAAAAAAAAAAAATCACATTTTGTGGTATTTAAGGCAATTTTTCTCATCTTCAAATTAAATATTTTTGGTCAACGAAGCTGACATTTATGAAATAAAAGGGGAGTGAAGTGAGATGATTGTTCTATGAGGAAAATCATGTGATTAATGTTTTTAAAAGACCCATTTATAAACCACTTGCTCTCTTCTATGTGATATCTTTCTTGACAATTAAAATAAAAGTGTGCTTTACATTTGGCGATCTGTGATTCAGTTTCTTATGGTCACTGATTGAAAACTTACCTTAATATTTGCTTTTAAAAGATGAATTTATGTTGGTACTGAGACTTGGGAAAGAAATACGATAGTTTTTACAGTATAAATTATACTCATTGCTGTTTAGTATATTTTTTTTACCAAAGTACAGCTCCTGAAATGTAGAAAGGGGAGACCTCGGCAGCACACAAAGCAGTGCCATAATACAGGTTTTTAGACAAACATCAGACAGTGGTATAATTAAGAGTGCTCAGCCTCTACCCGCAATGAGATCTTAACATGAGGTCATAGAGCTATGGGAAAGAGAGACGCGATACTGGATCGACATCTGGAGACAAACTGCGCAGGGGTCTCGAGCCCTTTTGGCTAGAGAGGTAAGGGTAAGATGAACTTTGTATCTAAGTATTTAAAGTTACTGGACCCTCGCCCCAACTATATGTATATTGTTAAAATATAATAAATCTTTTTCATTACCTGCAAGATCTTCTATGTCCAGCTCAATATTTAGTTCCAGTTCATGCTTGATGGAGACGGCTTTAACTTCATTCCCTGTGCAAAAAAAAAAAAAAAAAAAAAAAAAAAAAAAAATTATACTTTTCAATATGTCCATATATATTAGGCACATAGAAAAATATACATTTTACCGGAGGGGGGGGGGGGGGTAATCTTAGATACCTAGTAGGTAGGATCGAAGAAGATTTGAAGAATCTTTTAAATTCTTTCATAAGTGCAATATTAATAGCTGCATTGCTTTGAAACTAACAAAAGGGTCATCTTTCAAGTTGACAGATTTTTTTCCTGCGACTTAAAAAGGAAGGACTGACTTGAAAATCGTCTACGTCCAACTAAACTATTTTAGTAAACTTTTCTTTTTTTTTTTTTTTAACTTCCTGTTTCCTGAACGCTACGAAATATGTAGCTGGAAAATGTTCACCCAGATGTTTTTGAGCATATTAAGGCACACCCGTAAGTAATAGGCATTTTCTAAACAAAACCAAAGCTATTAAAGTTTATTTTGAATCAATTCAGAACATTCAAACTAATTTTCTACATTTATATAAAAACCGGTTAAATATTTTTATTTTAAATCCCATTACCAATAATGTAGATATTTAGGACGGGTCTATCTACTGATCACAACCCTTATCTAGCCATGCTATATTTAAACGAGAAGGTAAAAACCCTCAAGACCTCAGGAGAAAAGCTTGTATATAGCAAGACATGCCGGGGTTTAGGATGTTCCGATACTATTAAATATGAGTTGGTAGTCGATACTTTTGATTCTATACCGAGTACTAATAGCATCAAATCATACTTACTCGGTATTGAAACAAAATTACTTGGCATCGAATTGAAACAGACTGGCCTTACACTTAGTAGCCCAAGTGAGTGAGATGATGATGCTTCATCTACCATGGGCGTATTCAGGAAATAACTGGGGGGGGGGCTGGGAAAATTTCAGGGGGGGGGGCTGGGACCATTTCCGGGGTATGAGATACTAACAATCTAGAACTAAAGAATAGTTTTAGACAACTAAAACGCTATTACGCCTAAAATAAAATATTTTTAATGTTCTAAGTGATCTTATTTAATTTATTTTTAAGGCGTTTATGGCACATTTTACTGATCAAGTCAAAATTTCGGGGGGCTGCAGCCCCCCTTATAAACGCCCTTGTTATCATCTACTACCCCATTCGAATATGATTTTTGGAAACATAATAAGAAGTTAGCACACAGACACAAGAAGAAAAATATCTCCCTCAGGGTGATAAAGTTTCTCTATATTTATCAAATCCAGTAGTTTCCCTTAAAAGCAATCCATGTGCAGGCTGAGATTATATGAAACAATATTTAATAGTAGTTTCAACATCGGTTCCAAGCGAGTGCTTATTTTCGAAAGCCGGAGCAAAGACGTAGCAAACAACAGATTGTCTCCAAAATACCAAGAGCATTTTAACATTTGCTACGTAAATTTCATTAAAAAAATCTAAAAGAATCGATACATTAGGAGTAATTGTATGAGTAGCATCGAAAAATTATTTGAGAAGGTATCGATGCTTTGATGGTATCGGAACATCCCTAGCCCCGGTTTCCTCGGAAACTGGTTACAGGGAACAACGTAAAATGGAGGCCGCTTGTACTTGTTCTGTACACTAATACTTAAAATGGCCATTGAGTTAGAAGGGTATCTACTAACTCAATGGCTTTGACCTGGTTTTCATTCCTGGCCTAATATTGAGGAACCGTCCAAAGAGAATGTGATACGTCAATTAAATCAATACATCGTGAGAGAAAATAAAAATTGTACATCTTGCAGAATTTTAGATGTGGTAGGTTAAAACTTAAAAATAAATAGTCTGTGTACAACCTTATTCTGCCACCAATTCCATGCTAAAGATTTTATGACAGAATGTTAAATACAGATCTATCAGCAGGAATTAAGAAAGGAACAAAATATTAAACTATTCCGTGTTTTTATGAAAAATAATACTGACAACTGAGAAAAGAGTACGGGGTCAGCATAAAAAGTGTTGCATACGTAGTGGAATACGAATGAAATATTGTATTGAACATAAGGCTGTTTGTAGTAAAGAAAACTTGAATAAAACAGATAATTTTTAATATAAATTTTGCACTTACCTTCAAAATCCGATAAAGACATTTCATCAAACTATCAGACACGAAGCAATAATAGAATTGAATCTAGCATACTAAAAAGGTCAGATAACATAACCTTCTTAGTACCTTAGAGTCAGGTTACAATGTCACAGTTGTAAAAGGTCATAACGGACAATTCGTGTTATTTAGCACTCTCCCTCCCCCCCCCCTTGATAAGGGAGAAAACTGGCTTATTACTCGCAGAAACCGCGCCATCTTAGCGTATTTCCATATAATTCTCATCTCTTGTTATTTGGAAAGTATGGAATTGAAACTGTTGATCTTAATAATTCTTCCAATCTACAAGCACTTCCTACTGAGGTGGTACTATCAGAAATTTATGTCGGCTATTTTTTTGGGAAATTTATTATGCTTTGGAATTTTTTTTTTTTTTTTTGCTTTCCACCTATTACCATTTCCAAACTCTTTTCGTGATATATCAGAAAAAAAACCCTGCAAATTTTCTCCTTATGGAGGGAGGGAAGAACCATACAAAAAGGACTTATTGGAACAAAACATATTTTATCATCATTCAGACTTGGGAAATTATAATAAGTAAAAGTGACCATTCAAAAGTCTAATGAATTTACTATAATAACCTCTCAAATGTAAATGTCGACAGGACCACCTTAGTCCAGAAAATGGTGATTGAATTTTTGTAGATCCTAAGTTGAAGATTTATGTAAGAAAGATAAAATAGCTTTATTCAGTCCTCAGATAAATTTTTATATCTTTATATCATGCCTCACCCTATGTAACTTGAAAATAAAAATATATCTGAGGACTGAATAAAGCTGTTACTAACTTCCTACAATAAATAATTAAAACAAAAAGAAAAAATAAATATAAAAAATTAATAAGAAAAAAAGAATAAGGAGCATCAATATGAAAAAAAAAAACATAAAACAAAAAAACAACAATGTAAATTAAAGAAAAAAAAAAGAATATATTTTATATAGCATAAGTAAATCTTGAAGAACAAACACACATATACTTATTTCTCCAACTGACATCGCCCTACCGAAAATTGCTTCAGATCTTTTTTTATAGAGAATTTAGTAAGCTTTTGAATGATCACGTTCCATTTACCACGATTTCCCAACTGTTTTTGAGATATTTAAGAAAGATCCCAAAACTTTTCATGTCTGTTAATAAAATTTATTTTCTAATACTATCAACTCCAAACATAACCAAAATTTAAATATCTAAGTTTAGATGAATGTGAAACGCCTGGAACAAGTTTCAACTAAATCAATTGTTTCAGAATCCCAAAATTTGTTGAAAACCTAGTTCTATGAACTTTTCTCGTAAATGGTTGCAGATATTGCTTTGAAATACTTTCATTCATTTTCCAGTGTTAGAAAGCCTATAAAAACTGTACCTGCAAGCATATTTAACACGAAAGCCTAAGTGCTACAATGTTTTACATCCAAATTTCACCCCTAAAATGTTCCAGGAGACGGATTTTTCTGGTTTAAGATCTTGACCTTTAAAACTAGACAAAGGAGTTTTATATCAATGTTCATCAAAATAGGACCATTTTTGGGACAGCAACAGAACAAACAGATATATATATATTGTTATGATTAATATTATTATAAAAAGAATGCGCCACGTTGGGTCGCCAATAATGTTGAGATTATATTTTTTATAAAATGATTCGCCACGTTGGGCGTCAATAATGTTATGATTAATTTTTCATAAAAAAAATAAAAAGATTTTAATTACTTTAATAAGTTTTATTATATTAATTTAACTTAATCTCAGGGATAAAAGTTCCGAGTGAATGAATAATATAATACTTATTCTTAGACAATTCCGAAATACAAAACAATATTAAAATACATACAAATAATATTAAAAGAATTAACAATTACAAAAAAAATAATTTTACCTCTGAATTAATTTACTTCCAATAAAGCTTCAATATACTGCGCTTCAGTAATTCCTTCTTCAAGATGATACGCTTTCTTGCCAGGTCTCGTGCATAGAATGGATATCTTGAAATTCTGGATGTTGTTGTCTTCTCTGTGGCTAGCGATAGACTCTAGCTCCGCACTCGACAACTGCTGGGAATAGACTGATCACTATACTCTCCAGAGGATAGATTTTAGCTCTGCACTCGACGACTGCTAAGAATAGACTGATCACTATACTCTCCAGAGGATAGATTTTAGCTCTGCACTCGACGACTGCTAAGAATAGACTGACGCCTTACTAGCGGGAAAATGTGGCGTCCTTTATTTCCAACTTCCGCACTTTTGCCGGCTTATATATAAAAATAATAATTATATTTTTGTAACTTCAAATAATTAATTTATTATCATCTGAATGTACATTTAATATGTTTATATTGTACATCAGTATTGTCCAAAAATATTATTAATTTAAAGTGTATATAATACGATGTTATTTGTATATATGGTTTGTGATTTGCGCGGGCTTTTCAAACTATCGATGGTTAGTTGAATTTTAAAAATATTTTCGTGAATGTAATATATCATTACAATATATATATATATATATATATATATATATATATATATATATATATACATATATATATATATATATATATATATATATACTAGCTGAATACCCGTGCTTCGTCACGGTAGATAAGTAGTTATTTTATTGCGTTAAATAATGTTTCATTAAATAACGTTACTATACAATTCTGTGCAGTTTATTACAGCACGGTTCCCGTCATACTATATTTTATTCAATGGGCGTTAAAATTTAAAAGTTTATGTTTCCAAGAAGTCATATGGCAACACCCAATATATTTACGAGTATTACCAAGGTTATAGGCGAGGAGGCTGTGCAAGGGTTCCGGATATTATTACCTTGCCTGGAAAACCTAAGGATATGCCATACATCACGGTTTGTCCCGGTATTTTGCAATTGTTTCGGTGTCCCGCCCAGTTTTATCAATGTCCCGGAAAAGGCTGTAAGATGTAAAAAGTAATGAATTCATGTTTATAAGAATCTTTTTTAAATCGGTTACTTTTCTACAATTAATATTTTTACTACTACTCACAGTGTCAAAGAAATCAGAAGTAATCTAACTGTAAAACGCTGGAACTACCTGCACAGCGCTGCCAGCTGCCATACACTACTATTTGCCTGAGAGATTTTTTTAAGAAAATCAAGTAGCAAAAAAAGTTCCGTTCTTATTTTTAAGGTTTGGGTAGACTAACAGTTTAGGATCCCCCTTCCCGTTAACAACTCACCAACCATTTTGATTATAATTTGTACTCTTTTTATCCCCCCCCCCCCCCTGGTATGCCCATCCCATATTAATGTGTCTCGGTTTAACTCGCCAAAAATATGGCAAGCCTATCTGACGGGGACAGGCAGAAAAGAAACGCAATTAAAACTCTATGAGGGACAGTTAATTTCTAGTAATTCAAGGTCTGCCATCATAGTTGAAATTAACCTCAATTAGAAATAAAACTATGAGATAGATAATGTACGGTAACAGCTGTTCTTTATCGTCCTAGCAACGCAAGCTGCCTAGGCTTGCCTTCTCTAACCAACTCAAACTTTAAACCCCCCTAAAAATGCTTAAAAATACGAATATCAAAAAATCCTTTCTTAGCGAGCGCCTACGTTATACAGGGAGTGTCCATGCAAAATTTCAAAATTTTCTGTCGAGCGGTTTGGGCTGGGCGTTGATAGATGAGTGAGTGAGTGAGTGGTATTTAACAAATATATAGTAGATATATATATACATATATATATATATATATATATATATATATATATATATATATATATATATATACAGTAGACTACCCCTAACTCGGGTCACTTATGTATTTGAAAAACCTTATTATTTGAGGATTAATAATATGTAAGTACCATTTTTAATATTACATACTTAAAATAGTACATATTATTAAAATTAATTTTATAAATTGCACTTCACTTGCGATGAATGTTCGAACTAGACTGGCTAAAATCAGGCATTCCATACGCAGGTGCCTTAGTAGAAACATTTATTTTCTTAATAGAAACACAAGTTCCTGCCTCTAAAATGAAACATATATGCCTTTTTTTACTTCCATTCTATGCTAAGATGACACACTTTCTAAATTAACTAAAATAAATGTCAATCAAACATTTTTATTTGTTTGATCGTCAATGAAATGAGATACCTCATAAATAAAACCATAATTTATTTTGCCAAAAATATACTTCTATTTCAAATAAATTGAAAACAATTCTTTTTTAAACAACAATAAAATGCTCAGCAAATATATGTTACATGCACAATAAAAGTTCGATGGAACAAAATATGTTAAAGCTATACAGTAAAATTGTATTCTGCATTGTTTAAACAAATTCAACAATAATTCATAAATTAAAATTACAACAAAAACTTTATTACTAAATTCTAAATATACAATAAAACATAGTTCGTTTGGTAAGAAGCTGTGACAATCTGAATAAAGTTCTGAGTTCATGCTAACTTATTTTTAAAAAAATTAAAATTTATATAAACAAATATTATATGTACATTTAATAATGAAACTGAGGTTCACTAATTTTTTTAGTAGATATGTGCACCTTCTGTATGAAAAGTATTCAGATGCTTGGCTGCGAGTCCTAGGGTAACATTTCATTCTTAAGGTTGTCAATTCCCACAAGGAGTGGCAGCTTTTCTTTAAAAAAAATACAAAGGCAGCACCTGCATAATGGCTGAAAAGGGTGATGGGCTGTTGATAACTCATCCCGAATTAAGAAATTCCATCATGCAGGAGCTGCATAACTAAGCACTTTTCTCAGAATTGGGTAGTGTCGAGTGCATTCCTGAATAATTTGTTTAAAATAACCTATATAGATAAATAAAATAAAAACATAAATAGTTCTGCTCTTTTGAATTTGTTATGAGCATCTGTTTCAATTATTACTTTTGTAATTAAATTCCTACCAGATTTTTGTGTATGCATGGTACTACACTACGTAATAAATACACAAACCTTTACATTTTCGACTATTGATCTTGATGAATAATAAAAGAAATGGGATACAGTAATAATGCAGGAACAGGATACAGTGCCCCCCTAGCGGCAGACATCAGAACTTTACGGCCCACAGAGCCATATCAAAACAGAGGCACTCCTTCAGGGAGCTTTGTGAACCAACTGGGAGCTCGGCGGGAGATTTCAATTCAAACATAATACAAAGTAAACCCCCTCCCTTCCGATAGACCGATTTAGTTCATTTTTACAACACTTCTTTCTTATTAGATACTTATCTTATTATCTCTCTGGATGGTTGCATTCTCTGCAGGCAGAATATTGGTCCGGTCGATGAAACGGCACAAGCATGCAAAGAAACGCCAAACATCGAAGACAAATCAGAATCTCTTTGTGATGGAATATTAAACAACTGGGAAGAGGTTTTCGAAGAACAAATTAAACATCAAGATGACAGTAAGTTTAACGAGAATGTTAACTGTTTTCTCAAAGTGTTAAAAGAAAATATGTCTTCTTTATGCAAAGGTCCTGTACATCCAGCAACTCGATGCTATAAGCAAAGAAAAAAGAATAAAAACGGCCAAGCAGAACATAACTATAAAAATGGTAGTAATCCAATCAGAAAGAGGATTGCCGAATCAAGCAAAAGAAGGCAAATCTACAACTATGAGCTAGCTCAATACCATTATTACTACCAACGAAAGAAAGTCGTAAAGCAAATCATGGACAATAATAAGGACGGTAAATGCAAAATTAGCTTAGAATTAATTGAAAAACACTTCAGAAGCATTTTTTCATTTGAAAACGAGAATGTGTTGGATTTCTACGCTAATAGTACCGACGATATTGACGCCGTGAAGAGTATTCGAATAGACACAGCCCCCGGACCAGATGGTATTCTTCTGAAGGTTATCAAAGAGACCAAATGCTACAAGATTATAAGCTTAATAGGAACCTACATGTTGAAATGGTCTTACGTCCCAGAAGCCTTCTCCTCAGGTAAGACAATATTAATATTTAAAGGTGGTGATGAGAACTGCTTGAGCAACTGGCGGCCAATAACTGTTTTCTCTGTTATTCGTCGTATTTTGGAAAGGGCTGGGAACAACAAGTTAAAAAATATGATTTCCCTCTCACCAAACCAAAGAGGATTTGTCCCAGGTCCAGGCTGTTTCATCAACTCCTCGATATTAAATAGCTGCCTGCAGGATGCAAAAAAGAAAAAAAAGGATTGCTGCGTTCTATTCCTCGACATTGCAAAGGCCTTTGACAATATAGGTCATTCTCACATTATAAAATCATTGAATGAATTTCCTATCCCTCAAAAACTGAAAACTCTGGTTCAAAATTTGTTGATAAATAACAAAACTCAAGTTTTTGTAGACGGCAACAAGAAAACAAGCCCAATATTTTTCAGTAGAGGTGTCCCTCAAGGCTGCCCTTTGTCGCCCCTTGAATTCAATGTAGGAATCAATGGTCTCCTCCGAGAATTACAAGAACAAGAAATCCAAGAGGAATATGGATATAGATTAGTTGAAGGTATGGATCCCTTAACATCTCTTGCCTTTGCTGACGACCTACTATTAATATCGAACGGAATTGAACAGGCAAAGTCTTTGTTAAACCTAGTTCTTTCCTTTCTATGTAGGATTGGTCTATCGTTAAATGCCGACAAATGTAAAGCAATCGTAATTGAAAAGGGTGAACTAAAACAAAGATTAGCAATTCAATGCATTGACGGGACAGTTATTAGAGGAATCTCAGGAGAAGAAACCATCAAATATTTAGGGATCAATTTCAATGAGGAAATAAAATTTGATGAAAAAAAACACTATACTGTGCCTCAAAACCCAAAATAGAAAATTTGACATCTTCTCCACTCCTAAAGGCTGACCAAAAAATGAACATAATGAATCAATATATCAGGCCTAGCCTAATCTATCCCTTACAATGTCCTCCTATGAAGGACATAACCCTTTCCTTTCTTGAAAATGTAGACAAAATTCTACGAAGTGCAGTAAAGGAGATATTGGCACTGCCCACTGATTGCCCAGACGCAATGTTATATGCACCCAGAAATGTTCGCGGTATGGGCCTTGTCGAGGCGAAATGGGAAGCATACCTCCAGCATATAAACATTGCAAGTAATCTTCTAGAAGATGGCAATGAATATGTCTTGAAAACTAAAAAGCTGAAAGAGGAAAAGGAAGAATGTTTTAAGAAACTAGACAAAGAAGGGGATGAAGTCAGCAAACTTCGAAGGAAATTAAGGGAAGACTCTTTTCATAAATGGTGTCTGCTTTCGTCAAAGGGTAAGGGCGTGATTCTCTTCTCTCAATATAAAAAAAGTAATTCCTGGATGTCGACGAAAATAGGAATGTCTTGCAGCGAATGGAGCACAGCCATCAAGCTGAATTGCAACTCAATTCCAGTTCGAACGATTTTTGGCAGGAGCTCAGGATTCCGTTGCAGAGCCTGCAACGAGCCTGAAACTCTCCCCCACGCCCTGGGCGTCTGTCAGAAATCAGAACTCCTAAGAATAAATCGACATCATAAGGTGCGAACCTATGTTGCTGATTTGTTCAGGAAGAAAATTGGATTTGAGGTGTATGAAGAAGTGAGCTGCATAGCCGAAGATGGTTCCACAAGAAGGGCAGACATTGTGGTCATAGATCGCCAGGCATCCACCGGAATTATTTTAGATCCAACTGTGAGGTTTGAGGTGGACGAGAATCAGCCCTTATCAGTTGACAAAGAGAAAAAATCCATTTATGAAAAGTGTATTCCCTATTTCCGTAGAAGTTATAATATCAAAAATTGGGAAGTAATTGGTCTTCTGTTTGGTGCAAGAGGTTCCATGGCTTCATTCCTACAAAATGTCTTCAAAAGATGGAATTTAAAATGCGACTATGAATCACTCGGACGTTCCATCCTGAAGGATTCCATAAGAATCGTCAACAACCACTTATACGGCTGAAGAAAAGAAACAATGATTAAGCATTTGAAAATCGAAGAAAATAACAATTACATCCGGGGAAAAAAACAATTAATAAAACAAATTACATATCATGAAACCAATTGATGACTTATACATAGGCCGGTTGCTTATTATCATTCCGAAGAGAATAAATTATATGCAAAAATTTAAAAAAAAATTGTCCTTGGAATGATAAGAAAGCTGTCGCCGTATATGGTCAGCCATCAGTTGTTCATGACTGTTTTTCATTCAATTCATTTTTTGCTGATATCCCTTTTTAGTGTTTTAACGTTTTGATTTTAAAACAAAACTTGGTTGTACTTCGGGTGAAAGTACGGGTTTAAATTGAGATGCAGGGTTTTTATGTGCCTCATTAAACAAGAATACACAACTTGCTCGGAGAACTAGTGGTTCAATCATTGATTCACATTTTTCACCAATAACTGACATTAATTCAGCACCTACGACCAATTTCCTGGGAGATCCATCAAGGAAGAGAGCATCGAGTGTGAAAAAAATCACAAGTTTGAATACTTATTTTACAGAAGGTAAGGATAAGGAAATTAAAATTTTGTTGTTAACCATTTTCAATTTGAAAGACTTATGCGCTTTTGAGTTCAATGGTAACTAAAGTTTTAATCATTTTATAATGAACACATATCTGATACAATTTCTAATGAAATTGTTGTGTGAAAAATTTCAGAAGTACGGAAAGAGAATAAATACACACACACATACATGCACACATATTCACACAGACTCACATATATTCATTTATTACTGGTATGGCTTATGCCTCCAACAGTACATTCTGTATAATTAAATTTTAAAGGAATGCCATCCTGCTTTTTCAGACTTAGTACATAGTTTATAATAAATATATTATTCCTCTGTCATTTATATACATACATACATACATACATACATACATACATACATACATATATATATATATATGTTAAACTCTTTCAGTAGTCAGTGATATAAAATACAATTCACCAAAAAAGCTCATAAAAAAATAATTTGGTTGTTAAAATTGATTCATCACAGAAACCAAACTAAATCAAGTAGGGACTGTCTAAGGCACCAAAGCCTGCCGCAACTCCGCCCTCTTTGGCTGTCGAGACTTTCGAACGAAGACAGTGCCCGCTCGGTTCGTTCAGGAGTATTTCCTTTTCGTTCCTGTCAACAAAAAATAATTTAATTATTTAAATTGTTCATAGAGACAGCTGGTCATTCGTTATATATCAGTGGTAGAAAACACACACACTTCATAAAAAACAAATTATAAAAATCATTAAGTTTTATCTCGCTGAAAGCGGGTGTTATATCTTAGTACTACATTAGTAACTATTACAATATATAATATATAAACATACCCAATGATGATGCCATAGATACCGAGCTCCGAAACGATCTCAGCTTGAGGGGCAGACGCCGATCGAAGGAGAACATTAGATGTAGGAACTGGCCGAATTATGTCCATTAGAATCCATGCGGACGCTTCGTCTCTGCTCATTCCTGCAATGTACAAAAGTGTATTATAGTACAGGGTGTCTACTACTTTTGTGAAAGCCAATTTCAGGACTTTTTCATGATTTGAAAAGCAAATTTCATGTTCATTAAAAAGTAGCAATTTCGAAATTACTAAAAATATTACTAATGATATTTATTGTTAAAGTACATAATTTATTTAATTAAAGTGTGCACAATCACAGTATTAAGACCGCATGGAAAACATTGTTGGGTCCAGTTGTCCCGGGCCAGGCCTCGCTAATTGGAAAGCAAATATAGGTTATGAGCTTGAAAAAAGAATGGAGTTTAGAAGTATAGGCCGTCTCTGAGATGTGGCAGCCCTGTGTACAGAATTTCAATATTTAAGTCTGCATCTATTTTAAAAAAATGTAATTAATGTGTAAATGCATAAAAAACGGAAACAATTACGAAGTATTGCCGAAATACCGGGATTACATTAGACTCCAATAAGAACTGAAATTTCGTGACATTTTCATGACTTTTGTGACTTTCTCGTGCAGTAGACACCCTGTAGTAATATAATATTAGTATTAATTGAAATCAAGTAAATTGTTTTTAAAATACATCTCATTTATTAGGTATTTATATTAATATAGAAAGTTTAAAAAGTCTTAAAATTTGGCAAATGAAAGTAAAAATGCTAATAAAAAATCTAGACTCAATATTCAAACATATTTACATAAGATCCAACATACAGACAAAAGGTCCAAAATATAGACGTAATATGCAAAAATATTTACCGTCAAGATGTTTAGGTATGTCCTCTCCGTATATGTTGTTCCCTCCTCCTTCACGTTGAGGTTTTAGTACGTACTTCTGAGGGGCAGTCATAGCTAGTTCATACGCTTTCTCTCCAGCATCGCTCTGTGGCGATAAAAAAAATAACAACAAAATGATTCTTATAAGACAGTAAAATCATCTGGCTTTAGATAAATATAATACTACGTTTTACTAAAAATAGCCTTGTATTCATTGCAGGTTGAAATAATAAAGATAACATGTTCTAGCACTCAACTGACAGAGTAGTCAGTAGAGTTGGAGGGCATCGTTGTGCCTAAGTGCACTCCCCTCTCCTCTCTACAACCGGCAAACTCAACATAGACAGACTCTACTTGGATCTCACGGTCGACTAGTCAAAGCTCGTTCTCAACAAATAAATTCTTACCTTGTCCAGAGGGTAGATATTTGCGAACATTTCCCTGATCGAGCGAACGGTTTCTGCATCTTTGACATACTTTTCAAGCACTCCTACTTCGCAGAGCACCTGCTGAACCTAGAAAACCAGTTTTGAATTTATTAGATTGTTTGGTAGGAGGTCTTTGATCATTGAGAGTGGAAAAGTGTATATTGTTAGCAATCGGTCGTGTGGTTAATAAAATGACAGTAGTTATATTTTTGCTGATGTTTCAATTTGAGATTCAAGCCTTCGTAATCAAGGAAGGGCAGAGCTAATACTAAGAGATATTTTATATACAGAAGGAATAAACAAAGAAAAAATGTATACATAGACAAAGGGTAATGCTGACAGCTAGTAAATATGTGTTACAGTGAAAGATTAAATTAAAGGCGGATTGATACAGATTTAAAATTTAAAATATGGATTACATAGAATAAGATACTGAATGAATAAATACAAGATGATAAGTAACTTATTGATGAGAAGAAAGAGAACTCCCGACGGTTCTACCATTTGCAAATTCCCATTTCAAGGAACAACACGATACATAAAACATTATAAAAACTAATTATGTATTGCTTAAGACTAGGGAAGGCTTTGAGAGGTCAGAAAAAGGAAATAGTGTCTAATATTTATCCATACTTAAGAGAAGCCAAAGCTAAGACTAAAAACGTTTTAAACCTCCTAGTGATAAGGTTATAACATAGAGAAGTTTAACCGCCAATTTCTTGCATGGGGATATAGGCCATGTCTTTTCCCTCCAACTAAACCATTTATTTGAGCAGGCTATATCTTAAATTATTTTTAGCCTTAGCTTTGGCTAAGTATTGATAAATATTAAACACAATTTCCTTTCCCTGACATCTCAAAGCCTTCTCTGGTCCTAAATAAGACATAGTTGTTATTGAGTTTAAAGTAGCTTGTTGTTCATTGTAATGGAAATGCAAATGACGGAACTGTCGGGAATATTTCCCTCAGAATTTCGGGCATACGAGATTAGAACTATTCCATCTAAATGAATGGGCTGTAGGATGGAATTTTTATTTTAGTGGTGAGGTGTGGCTTTCAAACACAATGTTAATAATACACGGAAAAGGTTTTTATATTTTTAATCCTTGTGTATATAAAATTACTATTAGTACTAACTCTGTCCATCCTTGATAACACATTTGTTTATCTCAAAAAATTTAGTTTTATTAACTACACAACCAAACCCCGAAAATATCTACCTTATCAAAATAAAGATTTTCATACGTGCTCCATAGATGAACAATGGAAGAATAAAAAAGTAAAAAAAAAAAAAAAAAAGGCGAATTACTCATTAATGTTATGGTTGAGTTCTTTTATATTACCTTTTTTGTGCCAACTAGATGGTACTGTATGCTAGGACATTTGATGGCACTTGATCTCTCGATCATAAGTCGCAGAGACCAGGCATCTTCAGTGTATTGTTCAGGGGCGTAGCCACATCGGTAGTACACGACTGCGACTTGGACATCGTCACTAAAATTCAAAACATATCTATAGAAATTAAATAGTAAATATATGATAAAATTTGTTCAAAATGTTCATATATATAGGTAAGGTGCAAGGCACTCCGTCCAAATGTATTCACAATTTTCCAGCAGAAATTGAGGACTGTGCAAAACGAGTGAAATTGAGATACAGAGTTGGAGAAATAGCAACCTCAAAAATGAGAATTAATCAAGAATGTGAGAAAAGGTTTTTGACATGATCCTATTGTGTATTTGTGTCTATACAGTAAAACCTCAATAACCCGGACCAGCTTTGAAAACAAAATTATCTTGTTCAGTGTAGTTAATAAAGACTCATTTTACAGACAATGAATTGCTATTCTCAGTAGGTAAGTTTTGCGAGTTTTCCTAGGTTAATGTACGCAATGTTTTCTAGCGTCTCAGTCGACGTACAGTATCATTTTGACCATAGTCAAAACATTGTTTTGACTATGGAAAAAAGGATGGAAGCATTGACAATAATTGATAAGGGAGAATCCTTAAAGAACATTGCTGCTGAGTTTGGAACATCGACCGTATGTGATTGGAAAAAATAACAAGATGATTTCTAAGGACAGTTTATGGTGGTTATGACTCAAGCAGAAGCAGTAGCAAACATTGATAAATTGGTGGTAGGTATATTTTGAGAGTCAAACTGATACATTGCCAAATGAACTTCTAGTGTTAATGCGGTTGTGAGATCCCGCTGTTTGTAAGTGATACACTAAGCTGAGACAGCAGAAGCTTACTGCATTTGTATGTAGTACAATGAATCACTACATTTATGGCCCAACCAAAGTGGGGCATAATTTGATTACATTTTGAATAAATATACTTATTTTAAATAATTAAAAATTATACATTATCACAACAATATATTACAGAGTTATTTCATTAGGTATTAGAAGTAAAAATAAAACTTACACAAACAGTTCCATATTCGGCCCAAGAAGAGCTTCGTTGATGAGCTGAGGGAAGGATTTGCGTATTACTCTGGCACGACTGTTCAGCCGAGATATTTCAAACTCTAACAGTCTTTGATCTGAGATGTTTATAGTTATTTCTTCGACGACGAAGAGTATCACAGACCTGGAAAAAGAAACATTATACATTGTCAAATGTAATTAAGTTAAGTTATAAGTAACATCACAACAAAACTCATATATAAATGAATTTTTTCAAGTTCAAAAGTAGAATAAAATATTTTTTTATATTAAAACCAACTCTTTTGATGCAATCTAAACCAAGTAAGTGCCTTTTAGCACTTTTAGAAAGAATGCAGACGTTGGAGTTGCACTCAAGAAAGAATTGTTGGTAAATCTGTTTAGAGGCTCTTTCAAACGGACGCGGACAGAGGGAGCGGGAGCAGTATCATGGGTTGCTCTGATATTCGCTCTCTCACATGCTCAAAAATGTTCCAATTAAAAATATTATGAAATTTGAAACAAAAAAACTTTGCCTCATTTGAAATGTCAAGTTAGTGCTTACCTGAATCTGCCTACTGGTAACTAGATTTATGGCGCCAAAAAACATGGAATTTTGCGTTAATAGGTTTCCATAAACACACTTTATAAGTAATTGGATTTTCAAGGCTACATCTATAATGGAGAAGCATGAAAATACTAGTCTTCCCTAACTACTATATACTATATATAAATATATAAATATATATATATATATATATATATATATATATATATATATATATATATTTATATATAATATTTCAGTATAAATTGTTAAAATATCAGAAAAATACTGTAATAAATGTGCATTACATACATACTTTTCGACATTGAACTTTTTCCATGCTTCAACAAGTCCTCTGGCGAGGTTGGTCAGGCAAGTGTTGTCGGGGAGCTGAAACAAAATTCAAAAGTCTACTTAGGAAGAATGCTAGACACTAACAGAGGTAAAATCTTTTGGACAAGGTAAAAAATCTACAACTAAATACCAGGTAAGGGCCAAGGAAAGAATAGGTAAAGGGGTAGGAACCCGTCAGGAGCTGGCTCCTCTCCAAAACTATATTTACTTAAGCGTTATACATCTGATTCTAGAGTAAGTACTAGTTCAAGAAATCATGACTCATGCGAGTCACTCCGATAGTCTTAACCGAAGCTTATAGAACAGCGAGCCCACTCTTCCCTAAGCCACTAGGGTGACTTTTAGTAGAGTAGGCCCACCCCTCCCCCAGCCACTAGGGTATTAATGAATTTGTCTACTCAAATTTATAATTATTATTCAAAATAAATACAAAATTACTCCTGAACAGTAAATTTAAGTTATAAGATATTTTATTTGAATAATTCCAAATGAATGAATGAATTTGAAACAATACATTTCAATTTTATTCCAAACAAGCAACAAAAACAAGATCAAGTTTTTAATAGCCAAGTATTTAAAATTTATAAGTGTATGTCCAATATAGGGGGGGGGGCAAGGTTAGCTCAATGGTAGAGCACTCGATTAATGAACTAAAGGACCCGAGTTTAAATCCCGAGCGCGCACAAAAGATTTTCATTTTTTAGTGTTGTCGTTCGGGGATTGGATTTGGGATCCCAGATCGTACCTAGGCTCATCCAGCCTTTAATTAATTAATTAATGGGTATCTGAAAAGGGAAAATCAGGCAGCCTATAGTATGTCCAACATAGTAGCGATGATTTAAAGAATAATTTGTTCATATAGAGAATACTTACATTTTCCAGATGGTCTTCTAATTCCATTTCCTTCAAAGCAAACCTGGAAAGAAATTTTCATTAAATATCAAGCAGAGAAAAAAGTGTTTTTTTTTTTTTTTTTTAAAATGTTTCCTTACATCGGCACTTAATAATTTGTAATAAAACCAAATTGTTAAGATAACGTATTTAGCAATTTATTAATGCTAATCATATCTTCAAATCGGTCAAGTTTGGATCAATGCTAGAGCACTCGCCTCATGTTCCAGCCAATTTGAGTTCGAAACTCTGGCAAACACTGAAAGATTTTATCTTCTGTAGTTACCGTTTGAGAGTCAAAGTTGGGGTCCCAGACTTCTCCTACGCCCATACAGCTTTCAATCTGAAAATGGGAAAATCAGTCCCACTGACCACAATATCTCTCCCTAGTGTGCTGTTTGGCCAAGAATCAGACTCATCTACAGTATCTGTCTCTCTGTGGCTTGTTAATGGACTATCTTTTTTAAACCATGTTTACCTTATTATATATATTAATCATGTTTACCTCTAACAACTGTATTTAGGGAGTAAATATAATGTGTTTTGTACCTGTGAGCGTCCTCTACTATTGAAGTAAGTCCAGCCATACTAGACGCAATGGTGTTCATTTCTACCTGCTTCAGACTCCCATTTATATCAGGGAGGTAGTCGCAACGGAAGAGCCCGCATGAGTACGTCTGAAAAAAAAAAATTGACTTCTCTTCAACTTAACCTTCTGGATTCCAGACGATATATATATATATATATATATCTACACACACACACACACACATAAACAAACTCAAGAAAAGCAAACATACTTGTGCCAAACCCTCCTTCCTAACGATTGTATAAATTTCAAAAAGCCGTCTCGTGAACTCGTCATACTCAATTGTTCTGAAAAAAAAAATACTATATTTCATAAATGAATGTAACAACAAATAAGCAAATTTACTGGTTGATAACAAAACATTTGTGATGCATGAGCGTCGTAACTAAGCAAATTCCTTAGCAAAATAGGTAGTTTATGCCAAATTGCAGGGGAGTTTAAACTTGCCAATAAATTATTTTTTTTAAAACAGCTGAATCAATTCTTATTTATTTAAATTTTAACGACCATTATAATTAACTCAGAATTTTAAGACGGGTTATCTATAGGTTACCACCCTTTTCTTGCCAGGATAGGGCTGATGCCTTTTCTTTTAGCACTTTCCTCCGAAGGAAAGTAGCTATTGAGGTTGGACTCATGACGGAATTTTTGAAAAATTTCTTCAAATCTTTATCGATCCTACCTAGTAGACACCGAAAATGACCCCCGTTAAAATTTATATATATATATATATATATATATATATATATATATATATATGCATATATATATATATATATGTGTCTGTTAACACGATAGCGGCCAGAGTTTTTGTTTTTTCGTCACGAAACTTGGTATATAGCATTCAATTAGCAAACGATTGAACGAGTTCGTTAACCACCAAAGTCGGTCCACCGGAAGGGGGGGTTTACCCCGAACCCAAAACACTTATTTGACTATGTCAGCCGTAATATTTGTTATATTTCAACGAAACTTGGTATTCGTAGTGTTAATATAGAGAGAAAAGTGAGATATAAAAATGAACTAAATCGGTTCATTAGAAGGGGGGGTTTACTCCGGACCCACAATACCAATTCGCCACTACCAGCCGTGATTTTTGGTATATTTCGACGAAACTCTGTATTCGTAGTGCTAATCCACAGGTAAATATGTGTTGTAAAAATAAACGAAATCGGTTCATTAGAAGGGGGGGTTTACTCCGGACCCACAATACCAATTCGCCACTACCAGCCGTGATTTTTGGTATATTTCGACGAAACTCGGTATTCGTAGTGGTAATCTACAGGTAAATATGTGTTGTAAAAAGAAACTAAATCGGTTCATTAGAAGGGGGGGTTTACTCCGGACCCAAATTCCTAATATACTCATACCGGTCGTAATTTCTGCTGTATTGTAACGAAACGCTGTATACGTCGTGGGTAACTCAAGAGAAAGAAGTGTTGTAAAAATGAGCTGAATCGGTCAATCTGAAAGCGGGGGTTTAATTTGTAATATATTTGAATAGAAAAGCCGGCAGACGTAGGTTCACAAAGCCGCCGCAAGGAGCGCTTTCTACCACTAGAGTGACTGTATCCTGTTCCTGTGCGGGGGGTTTAATTTGTAATATATTTCAATAGAAAAGCCAGCCAGATATAGGTTCACAAAGGCGCCGCAAGGAGCGCTAGAGGGACTGTATCCGGTTCCTGTGTTAGATCAAAATACGATAATACGAGGTTTTTTGTATTTATTACGTAGTGTAGTAGGTACCATGTGTAAACATAACTCTGGAAGCAAATTAATAATTTATCAGTTACTCATTACAAAATTAAAAGAGAACTATTCATGTTTTTATTTTATTTATGTAGGATATTTTAAGCAAATTGTTCTGGAAAGCAGTCTACACTACCCAAATTCTGAGGAAAGTGCTTAGTTATGCAGCTCCTGCGTGACGGACTTTTTTCTAAAGAAAATTCACCACCCCTAGTGGGAATTGAACCCACGACCCTTGGACAGAGTGTTAAGTGCATTACCACTCACGGCCACTGGACCTTCCAATTTTTATTTAAATTTTAACTTAAACATATCACATATTTTTCACAGATCTAAACATACTTGGAAAGTGCTTGTTGGATAAAGTCAGAGTCGTAGGCCAACCAGTGCAAGAGTGCATTGAACGTTTTCTGGAGAGAAACAGCCTTTTTGAAGCCGTCTTTGGGTATCGGCGAAGGGAAAAGCGAGAAAGCAGCGACTGAAAAGTTTTCCAAATCAAAATCGATTTTCGTCCTCATTACCAGACCTAAAAAAAACAAAAACATATTTAATTATATATACACATATAAAATAATTTCAAAACATTAAGAAAAAGTTAGTTTTGAAATTATGTTGTTGTTTTATTGAAAATTATTAATTTGAACATCTATCTCTCTCTCTCTCCACAGGGAGAAAACCTGCTTATGTTTTCGTTACCTTACATACATAAAAAAAAGAAAATGAAATAAAAAAATAGAAAATAAATTAATAAATAAAAACAATTAATTAAAGCAAAATCTTTCTAAGAATGTTTATACTTAACATAACATTACTTAATGTTTATAGTAAAATCAAAGTGAAGTGGATTGTTTGTGATTAATGTACCATTTTCCAGGGTTGTATGCGATTAAAGAAACACACACAAATATATAAATTAGCAAAAAAGAAAAGGGAAATTTCTATTTATTTTAAAATATACTAGGTTTTTATTATTTATATTTAGTGTCTAATATGGTTGAGTATTGTTTTGATTTACAGACTACCTTAAGTCAGTAAGTCGTGAGTAATGTCACTGTCGTCAGTATGTACATAAGTAATTGTCAGGCTCTCATTACATCTTGCATAGGTTGGTTTCTGTTCGTTTTCAATTTAGTACAATTAAGCAATTTTAACACTGAACGGCGTAAAACTAAAATAAATTTATAAATACATATATAAACTTATAAATCTGAATGAAGAAGACCCCAAAACTTTGCCACGATTTTTAAAAAGAACGAGAAAAATTAATCTCTTAATTCATTGTTGACACAACCAAAATTAGACAGTCACTATTTTGTCGACATATCGCATAATAATACATCAAATATTCACAAATTAAACAGTCTCATATGTAAATAATCCTGATAAACTATTAATTAAGTAATCAATTGAGAAATTAATTGTTCATGTAACACAACACAGACGGGTATAAAAATCGAATGTTGCAATCAACTCTGTTTATTTTGTTGATAAGAAAAACATTTTTATACTTTAATGAGGCAAAGCAACAGTTATTTTTGAATTAGGAGAAAAACAACATGTAAATAATAGTTGACCAAATTGGTCAGAATCTCAAATTCCAATAATTATAATAAAATGACAAAATTAACAATTATAGTGCATACGTGAATCACAAAGAGAGACACTAAAACTATAAATGCTACATTAAAAAGTATTTTTCTATTTATTTAAAAAATGGGGTATTTTTGGTTTAATAACCAGTCCTAAAAATCCTTAGTTAATAATAAAAGACATTAAAATTTAAATATATAATTTATTTAAATTTTTAATGTCCATTATTATTAACTCAGAATTTTAGGTCGTTATCTATAGGTTACCACCCTTTTCTAGCCAGGATAGGGCTGATACCTTTCCTTTTTTTTCTAAAGAAAAGCCACCACCCCATTGTGGAAATCGAACCCACTACTTTGGCACGGAGTGTAGTGCTCACACCTTAAAACTCACGGCCACCGGGCCTCTTTAAATATATAAATACTTTAATCTAAAAATAAGCAGTTGTTTTCTTTAGAATAAAAGGTAATACCCATTCTGTAAATTCATTATATGCCTATTATGAAATAGTCTTTTCTTGTAAAGTAGGTCTTTTTTTTTGGTTGGATTTAAGGCGTCAACCTTTGAGGTCATTCCCACCAGAAAAAGGAAATAAAATATAAGTTAAATTTGCAAAAATGTTTTTATATTCATTTATAAAGAGTTTTTTCTTTGTTAATTATTTTAATATTATCGTTTAAATAATTAGATATGAAGTGTTACAGTGACTTATATTAAATTACATACATCTCTCTCTCTCTCTCTCTCTCTCTCTCTCTATATATAAATATATATATATATATATATATATATATATACATATATATATTGTATTTATATAAACATTAATAAAATATTAAGTTTGGTAATTCTGAGCAAGTACAAACTCAGATTTTTGTGGAACTTCACATACTGCTTCATTTCAACCTAAATAAGAATAAAAACACGAAGAAAAAAAAATTTAACAGTATTTATTGTACGCATTTCATTATTATGATACAACTTGCACTAACTACAATTAAATCAAATTATATTAAAGAAATTACACAAAATCTTGTTCTAATATATGAAAAGTTGTCACTTCAGTACCTGGTAAAACTCCAATTTGTAATAAAAAAAGTAATGAGTTTCTTCTCATGACTAATACAATAACACTTGACAATGTATTGTGATATCCTCAATATAAACGACATACTTATTTGCATACTAATAGTACTTAGCGGAAAAGATTCCTGTAATTTTATGAAACAATGCTTATGTCATTAAGTTCACTCATCTAGGAAAGATAATCCCTTGACTTTTTTAAAATCATTGAGCATTAATCCTCTCGGAGATTACAGAGACAACATTCTAATATAAAAAAATAACACAACAAAAGATATTTCAATAAGATTTTTGGTTAATCAAGGCCATTTTAAAGGCACTAAAAATTCTATTGTTTCTAATTAAAGGAAATGCGGTTAAAGTTTTTGGCAACGTTTATATTCTCATTTAGGTCAAAATGAAGCAGTATGTGAAGCTTCACAAAAATCCAACTTTGAACAATAATAGCTCAGAATTACCTTAACTTTAACCTTGGAGAAGTCTTGTAATAAATTAAATCAGGAAAGAATATTAAAGAAAATTCTACTGGGCCAAAAAAATATTATTTGAGAAATATTACAACAATTTTTGTTTTAATTTTTAGAAATTTCACAGGTTTCTTATGCAGATAATTGTATTTTTCAAGTATTATAAAACTGGTTTGTTAGTTTCCATTGTAAATAATTGGCAAAAAAAAACATTTACAGTTGTATACGTCATTTTTAATTATATATTATTTCCCTAGAAAGTAAATTTTGAATGTTATTAATAAAAAATAGTGTAATTTAGCATATTACATACAAACATACCATGCATGACAGCCCAGTCCTTCAGTTTTGACAAGAGTTCACGTTTCCCATCGCTCTTCAACTCATCGAATTTGCTCATCAGTTGTTCGTATCCCATGTTTGTATGCTTAAAACGTCAAAATAAAAACTGAAAGGTGATATTATGGACAAAACATGAATTAGAGAAGGGGGCCGGCGTCTGAATCCTTGAATTCTCCCTGGGAAACTAGATTATAAAGAGGTTATCGCTCTTAACGAAACGTTCAATGAGGTTATACTCTTTGGTTGATCCCAAAGAGGATAGAGAATAAATGATATAATTACGTCGATAGATGAAGGAGCATTTTCTGCTTTTTGAGAATTCACTTTTTTATATTGTCAACATCACGTGCTTTTACCAGGTGCTCACAAATGTAGGTACATTAACGGGTCATGAACTTCAAGCCGAAACGTCGGCACAATAAAACCATTTTTACGATAAAATGTAGTTTTATTAAGTAGCAGTGACCGAACCCTGAAAGAAAGATAGGTTGAAGCATTGAGTTCGTAGATAGTGGAGGGAGTGTTATCTATCTTCCAAAGCTAGAAAAAAAATGTAGGTCTAAAATCGGCCATTTTAGTGTGACCAGTGACAATTTGAATTTTTGAAAATGATTGTAAACAAACTTAATGGACATATAAGAATTTATATATCGTATGTATATGTGTGTGTGTGTGTATATATATATGTATATATATATATGCCTAACATGTGTATAGTAAATCGGCTACTGCATTCTGTCACACAGTAAACATTAATATTATTTTCAGACTTCTGGTTTTGAAAGAAAATTAACTTTCACTGTTGTTGTAGATACATGATTGAGCTATACTTATAAGCGGTTGAACATCTTGGCATCCAGTTCATCACGCACAAATATGTAATTCGAGGTCATAAACAAAACAAGGAAGACACAGTCTACAGAATCATCAAAAGATCTTTGACCAGAGCCAAGAAATCAGGACCTACTTACATAACCGATCATCATGTTTCACTGACGAGGAACGCCAAAAAAAGAAAAGGAAACCATCTGCAAGACAATGAAATGAGTTTTAAAGATTTTTGATTTTAAAGAACTTCATGGTGAGATTGTACCAAAAATTGCCAAGAGCACACAAGGGGATGACTTTAAACTTCAAGATGTAAAATCTTACAATTTCAAAAATGGAATGGCAAATTTTTTTTATAAGACGAGCTATAAACAGACAGAGGGGAATGAGGTTGAATTTTAAAGTAGGAAGAACCGATCTTCAATCACATCTGCCAACACTCTAAAATCGGCTTATTCAAGAAAAATTGCGCTATCAGATAATAAATTACGTGATTAAAATACCCTGTGTATAAACAATTGAATTCCTAAGTTCTATATAGCTTTTTATGACTCCTCAAGTGGAAGTGTGGCGGAAATCTTTCTTTATACATTCCGATTTACAAAATATTTAGGCTGTTTATTAACTGTTTATTGTAAATACACCTACCAATTTTTTTGAAATTGTTTTTTCGTTACTTCAGATTTTTCTTTCTTTCCAACTACTTTCACAGTGTGCTTTACATGTATGGTTTCAATAAAATTGCTTTCAACGACAAAAATGTTATGAAATTGCAGAGAGAACTAACAATTACAACTGTTTGTGTCTTCTAGAACAATAAATAATTTTTAGAGAAACAATGACATAACTGCATTTAAGGGTTGAAATTAGGGTGACTAAATCCTAAGCAATGTTAAGTAAAGGAAATAATGTATTCTACATATTCTCAATATATCATTATTTTCTATCCCTTACATTCTTTTCAATTATACGTTTTATACAATTGCAATTCGTAGTTTTTTTTTTTTTTTTTTTTTTTTTTTTTTTTACTCACTTGTAAAAAATATTTTTTTCCATTTACATAACTGTTCTTCCAGAACGGCGATATTAAATGAGTGTATGGTGTATGAAAGGTTGAAAAGGCAATCCGGGGTTTCTGGCACACTTGACGAAATACAACCACTTTTTAAATTTAAACTTTAGAATAACTTTTTAAAAACAAGCGGACTTTTACCACTCAATTTAAGTAAAGTAAAGTCGGTAGTGGGTGTAGGGAAAGGAGTAGTTTCCTGAGAGGACGAGGTGATGGGTAGGTGCTGGAAGGCTCTTGGGACACGTATGAGATATACAAGACTATCGTCAGAGCAAGCACTACACTTTCTCACAGGCAAACCTCATGTATTGTGTATTCACAAACACACTTTTTCTTATTAAAACCTTTATTTTTGTTAGGTCTTCTCAAAATGGATTTGGTAAGGTAGGATAGACCAAGGACCGAAATAAAAATTAAATGTTTCATAAAAATTCTGACAAAAAAATTACTTCATAATTTATATTTTTAAAGTTAATGAATAACTGTTATGAAATAATTTTTATTTTTAAGTTTTTAAAATAAAAATTATTAGGAAATTGTTTTAAAAAAATAATGAAATATATCAATTACGATGGAATTTTTATTTTTAATTCCCAATAATAAAAATTAAAGGTAAAGTGAAATTCATTTATTAGATATCTCTTATTCTCGGAATAAATAAATAAATACTGGATTTGGAACCTTTTGTTTATTAGAAGTTATTTGTTAATGTCAGTGAATCAAAGTTCGTCTAAATCCAATTAATTTGTATGAGTATATATTGTATATTCTAGAATTTGTTTTTGTGTATTACTTTCTATTATGGCACTAATATTGTTTTTTTTTTTTTTTATTTAAAGTAATGTTTAAAGTTAAAGTAATAAAAAATTGTTATTAATTTTTTTTTTTTGAAATAACATTATTCAAATAATTTTTATTTTTAAGTTTTTGAAATAAAAATTATCAGAATTTTTTTTTAAAAAAAATAATAAAATATATCAATTATGATGGAATTTTTATTTTTATTTCCCAATAATAAAAATTCAAGGTTAAGTGAAACTCATTTGAAATAAAAATTAATAGTTATTTTCGGCCCCTGGGATAGACACATTACTTACGACATAAGTAATTTGTATTTAACTAGCATTAATGGCGCTAATAGCCAAACAGTTGATGCGCCGTTAAAAAAAAAAAAAAAAAAAAAAAAAAAAAAAAAAAAAAAAAAACTAGCATTAATATAAATATAAAATTAACAATTCTGAACTTTGATTAATTCTATACACATGTTTTAATATAACAATTGAAATAAATCACAATGAAGCACATTTTTTTTTTAACTAAATAAAAAATGAGTGATTAATTATTTATATACATAAAATATAATGATAAAAAGAAGATCTTTAAACAGCCATCTTCATGGGTATTGATGGGTAAGGATTGTAATCCACAATTTCAAAGTCGTTCTCGGTAAACTCGTCGATATTTGAAACGGTTCGTTTGAATCTGAGCTTCGGAAACGCCCTGGGTGTCCGTTTCAGTTGTTCTTCTAGTGCCTCAACATGGTTGTTGTAAACATGGCAGTCTCCCATTGTTTGTATCAGGTCTCCAGGCTGGAACAAATTACAAAATCAAATGTATTTTATTTAAATTTTGACGTCTATTTTTAATTTTGAGGAAGGGCTATCTATAGGTGGCCACCCTTCTATAGCTGGATTGGGTTGGTTCTTATTTTTCGAAAGAAAAGCCACCGCCTCTAGAGAGAATTGAAAGACGCCTTACGGTATTGTAAGACATCTTACCTTTTGAAATATTAAATCAAATTATATTAGCACCTTCTGAAAGAATTGTTCAAATCGTCATCCATCCTACCACCGAAAATTACGTTAAACATTATATATATTTTTTAACATGATGGCAGCCACAGTTTTTGTTTTTTTGCCCTGAAACTTGGTATGCATTGTTTCCATAACAAAGGATCCGTAAAATCGGACATTCACTATTAGTCGTGGGTATCTAAAGGAAGCGATGTGTTTTAAAAATAAACTAAATTGTTTCATTAGGAGTTAGGGATTACTCCGCATTTTATTTAAATTGAATTAGCCACGAAACCGCGGGGATTGGTTGTTACTGCCACTACTAGAAACAGACAGTGATGAACAGCTGTATCCGGTTTCTGCTACACATGTTGACACTTTTATTATACATCAAGATCAATAAACAAAAATATAAATTTTTATTTAACTAATAAGTAGTGTAGTAACTAGCATACGCAACACTCCACTCTGGAAAGAAATTAATAATTCAGTCAGCTGCTCATTAAAAATATAAAAGGTCAAAACTATTCTAGGTATTCTTTTTTATATATATATATATATATATATATATATATATATATATATATATATATATATATATATATATTGATAGGTTTTTCTTAATCTTTAGGCTGCGTAATACTTGTAAGGCTAGATGATGCGGTTCAGCCTAGCACCTGTTTTTTTGAAACTTGAAAAAATTGAATTTCTACTGTACTCCCGATCATGCTTGAATTCTGATGGGCACAGACATGAAAGATCAAACAGAGACTATTTTCAACTCAAATGGCAAATACGCAGTTAAAACAAAAATCGATCTGAGTAAATTCAAAGCCAAATCAGAGGTCAAAAATAATATTTTATCAAATAAAAGTTTTGTATTTGTCAACATAAAATCTGAATCTGTAAAAATAAAATAGACATGTTCGATTTGATAAAATGAATTTTCGGTCTGAATAGCCCACTTCTGGTACCAAACTTTAGTGGATTTTACGGTCAATCTTCAGAACATACCTCATTTATCTATAAAACCACATCAGGTTTAGGGAAAAAATATATCTGTCAATTTTTAGAGGGTGAGCAAGTGCTTTTGGACACCCGTTATATATAAATTTTAACTGAGGTTATTTTAGTGCTTATCAGATAGGATCCATGAAGATTTAAAGAAATTCTTCAAAAATTCTATCATGAGTGTTACCTTAATAGCTAAATTACTTCGGAAAGAGCTAAAATACTTTTCCTTTCATAGGAAAGATTAATTTCAAATCCATATTAATAAAACTTACCGTCAAACCAGTAATATGAGCAATCATATACGTCAGAAATGCATAGCTGGCTATATTAAACGGCACGCCAAGACCCATGTCTGCTGACCGTTGATAGAACTGACAAGACAGCTCCTTCCCTGCAACATAGAACTGTGCGAGGAGGTGGCACGGGGGGAGGGCCATCCGAGGGATGTCTATTGGATTCCAAGCACACATCAATATCCGTCTGTCTTCCGGATTGGTCCTTATTTTGTCTATGACGTCTCGGAGCTGGTCGATCCCCTGGCCATGATAGTCAGCGTGCATGTCGGTGTAGCTGGCACCATAGTGACGCCATTGGAATCCATAAACTGGACCCAAATCCCCTGAAAATAATAATTATAAAAGTGCATTTTTTGTTCTAACAAATTGCAACAAAGAATTTATAAGTTAGTGTCTGTCACAGACAACCCAACTGAAGTAAGGTAAGATTGTTTCTGTGTTATGAGCAAGCTAATTTAACCTTATCGATGCGAGGTGGCCTAGGGAGGGTAATGTCCAAGAGGGCGGGGTGCGTCCACTACCCCTCTCCCTCCACAGGCGGACCAAACACCCTCTCCTAGAGCGGCCGTGCACACTACTTTATTTTTATTTTTTTTGTTTAGACTTTATTTTTAAGTCTTTTGACAAATGTTCCCATCCTTTATTTTCATTAAGGCTTTGGACCTTCATTAGCGGAATTATAGGGAGTGCAGGTTTGTCTTCTAACTCCAATTCTTCTGATAACTTGTTGGATACTTCTACCGTTCCTGTAATCTCATTCGCTTACTATCTACCATTTTGACTATGAAGCAAAACAAATAGACACACTGGAAACTAAAGTCAACAAGAATATCAGGAAGTACTGAAGCAAAGCTTCAACAGAGGGATGAAGGGCTGGTAGAGAGGGTAAAGTAAGGACAGAGGTAAAATACGGCACTAAGTAAGGCCGAAATGAATGCTCATGACAATACTGAAATATTAAACTGGAAATTATCCCCCATCCACTCTTTACAAGCCCAACGATAAAGAGGGCCCGCAATCAAGAGATACAGCTGTTGAGAGAATACTCGGGCATCGCCTCTGACTTGCCAGTATATTCGGGCGTCGTATCAAAAGGGTTAAGTAAGCAATTCTGTCTATTAATCTATATACCAAGCTGTGTGGAAAAAAATAAAACATATATTGTTGCTGTTATCATGTTAATACACTCTCACACAATTGAAGTAATTTTTCAAAAATTGTTAATAATTAACCCTCAATAACTACTTTCTTTTGGTACAAAAATGTCACTTTTTGAGTCTAATCATGAATAGAAATTTAATATGTTTTAAAAATAATTTAAAATGGCTTTTAATATTTTCAAATCAATATTTATTTTCTTGATTTTCTTTCTTTTTTTTTAACTAATCTGGCTGGGATTTGACTCCATATCCTCCTGTTTTACGCTCGAGAGCCAATCAGGCTTTATATCTTGTCAGTTATATGAATACACACACACACACATTATATATATAGTAGTATAGATCCTAAGTTGAAGACTAAGATGTTGTAGAAAGTTGGTAACAG
>OX328128.1:73204620-73349620 GCA_946811695.1 Gonocerus acuteangulatus
GTTATAGGGGAGTAAAAATCGGTAATTTTTGCTCGTATAAAGATACACATGGTCGTATATATATATTTAGAGAGAGAGAAATTTTATCTGGGGTTATTTTTGCAACCTTTTTATCTGGTTAGTGCAAACTCAGTAGCCACATTCCGTCAACAAGTGCTAAAAACCAACAAAAAAAATTAATATAATGGAAGAGGGCAAAATGCTTTTAGTTGTAAATGTTTAAGAGGACCCCCCTCCAATATTATTTGTAATCTGTGTACCTCGAGACATTCAGGCAGGTTGTTACCATTTCTTACAGGTTTTTTTTCTGGATTTTCTCCTGCAGTTCTAGTCTGTATAAAACAAAAACAAAAAATAAATAAAATGTTTTAAGTAATGTTTCATTTGAATTTAAAAACTTGGGCAATAAAATAATAAAAAATGTATTTAGTGGAGAAATGGCATGAAGGATCCAGGTTTTGAAAGAGACACTTCTATTATTTTGGTAGTTTATGAACGGATTTGATTGGCATTTTTATTTCTAAGTGGCAACACTGATTTCCACTTAACTGGGAAATCAGTTTTGCCACTTAAAAATAAAATCACCAATCAAATTCTTTCATAAACTACCGAAATAATAGAAGTGGCTATTTCATAACCTTGCTCCTTCATGCCACTTCTCCCCTACTTATTTACTTCTTATCTCTGTAGCATAAAATTATTATTTTTTATTGTGTTTACCCAAAATATACAAACCAAATTTTGATGTGAGTGTACATTTTTCCTCTGGATCACTCACTGAAGAATTTACAAGTAAGCGAACTTTGTTTTTAAATCTGGAAAAAAAGGACAATTACCCTTTTCCCTGGACCCTTGATATAGTTTCTTTATTTAATGTGTTTTCTACATGCCTCTTATATGACAAATGTACATAATGTGTAATTAATCTTTTTTTCTTTTTTTTTTATGATTAAATTTTAAATATAGAACATAAAGGAAAAACAAATAAAATAAACAAAATTTACTTTATGAAAGAAAACGAACTATTTATTTTCAACTATAATGATTTTTCCAATATCCCATTTTAATATAAATTTGTTCGACATAGTTTTGTAAAGCCATATGACACCTAAGAAGGAATATTTTTTCCGCAACACGCCAATGCCCTATGTTTTTGGTCATGGTTGTACTGTAAATTTTGATATGTCTTTGTTGTATTTAAGTTACACTAACAGCTATCATTGGGTCTCCCCGTGGTTTGTGGCTAACGGCTTGGATTATCATGCGGGAGATGGTGGGTTCAAGTCCTATAAGCAGCAGAGATTTTTCTAATTTCAGGGCCCATTGAGAATATATTCGGCTGCACCATGGATGTCGGCGCTAATGGCCCAGATGTCAGTGCGATTAAAAATCTATAAAAATAAGAATTAACCACGTCGTGTTAATAATTGTGTAATGTAGAAATTTGTCAAAGTATTCTAAAGTGTCTGTTTTAAATAACTTTAAGTGTTGTCCTTTTGTAGTTAATGTTCAGTCTTCTTGTGTGGTTTGGCTGTCAGTGTAGATGTTTACTTGTATAATAAGTTCTTGCCTTTGTATGTATAGTAAACTCTCTAGAGAGTTTACTATATACTGCTATACAAGATAGTATCGCAAATTTTTCATAGCATAGTCGTCCTAGTCTGTTCTTTATGGTTTCTTATAATTATTGTCTCTTAAAAACCACGAAAGCACAGCCCACTTTCTTCCCATCTGTGTATATATAAATTTCTGCATCGGCATTGTACTCCATTGATACAGACGGATATTGAGCAGGATGCATCCAGTCATTATGCCTCACAGGTCTTTCTATTTTTTCAGGGGTGTAAATTAGGCTGCTTTTTGTGGTCTTAAAAGAGAATACTGGATTACATACTACTCTGCTATGAGATTAATAGGAATTATCTTGGCACACTGTTTTAAAACCCATTATTACTTTTAATGACATTTATTATTTGTCATCTCCTCTGATTGTATAGTTTGGCGAGTCAATTGCACCAAATATTTTGCTCCTTTGTACAGTATGTGTAGTGCTTCAGAGGGTAAGCCCCATATTGTACAAGCTGCTATGGATAGATTGTGAATGAGGTGGAGAAGTTTGTTCTGCAGTCTGTCTATGTGAGTATTGCGGGTTAATATTTGGTCAAATGTAATCCCGACCCTTCATATACAGAGGCCTATGGGACAAATTTTTGCGTTCAACGAAATTAGCTATATAACATTCTAAACTAATAAGTAAACATAGGTATTTACCAATTTGAGTTTATTGATTCAGTTGGTTAAATAAAAAAAAAAAAAAAAAAAAAAAAACCTATTTTTCAGTTAATTTAAGCTTATTCTTCAGCAATACAATGTAAGTTAATAAAGAATTGAAACATATTGATTTTTTTTTTTGATAGAAAAATAAAACGAAGATTTAATGCAGATTTTTGTTTACAAAAGCAAATAAGAACATACACTAGTGTGCATTAAGTAAGTTTTATAGTTATAAACAATTTTTTTTTAATTTAATATCAATTTAATGACTTGAAATACAAAATTTAATAAAACGTGAAGAATTACTAATTTTGATTGCTAGCCACTTGAATTAAAATCTCTCGATATGTCCACTCATAAATCATAACAACTCGTTTCCAATAAGTGTCTTGTCTGAATACTTACACAACATAAGTATGCAGATAGCATTCTATATGAAAAAAAAAAAAAAATCATCTAGATGTCCACTTCAGAGATTCATAAGTGCGTATCTCGACCTGAAGAGATTTCAATTCAAGTGGCTAGCAATCGAAATAAGTAATTTTGAGTACTACATTTTGTATTTCAAGTAATTACATTGGCATTAAATAAACAATTTTTTGTTTATAATAACTATAAAACTTAATGAATGTCCACTGAATATATTACTTAATAAATTAATTAAACTGCACGCTGTACAACTGGATAAACAAAGAACCGTCTGATCATATTATTTATTATTTTAATAAATTAAAATCACGGCTTCAGGGGTAGTGTGAATTTTGAGAACTGTTGAACGCACAGTTTTTGAGTACATAATGCTTAGCGAAAGCTCAAGATTTCAAAGGCTTGAAGAAAATGCAACCCCTTAATAAAAATTGTTGAAAATTTTAAGAGTACAGAAAACCATATGATATTATCCAAAACAAAATCTCTACAACTGTCATATACCTAAATACAATCTATATTATAAAAAAAGTGTTTTATGTATATGATCATTTTTTTGTGTTAACATTGTTTAAGATTTTAACTGTTGTTTGTTAAATTTTAATATTGCAGGGGATTAAAGATACAAAGGATTGGTTGCCCTTTTATCAATCTCACCAAACAATTAGTTCCTAGCTTTGTTTTAAATCAATTAAAAATTTGATATAAATTCAGTAAATTTCAATGTATCAAATAACTGATCAGTTAACTGTTTGAATCAATAATGAAATTTAATTTGACAGAATCTTTTCTATGCATAATTTGAGATTGTGTTTTTTTTTTTTTTTAAGTATATGAAAATGAAGGAACATTTTTTAAGCATTTATATGTAAGGAGGACCTATTGTTAAGAAATGAATAATAATAATTAATTCAAAAAATAAATAAGCTCATGAAAACAAAATCTTAACAGACACATTTAAATAACTTCCCCTACTTATTTGTATGAGTGTTTCGATATTCATTTCTTAAAAAATATAACACTCATCTATTGGTTTGTCGTGCTTTATTAATGGTTCATAACAAACGAATGCATATCATGACTATTCCAATTCACTCTAAAAGAAAGTTTGATATCCTCTTACCATTTTAAGTAGATTCAGGATAAAATTATACGAATTTAAGCCAAAAACCTAAATAGAAAACAGTAATTCGGTATACTGGCTACAATTAAGCGGTATTATCTGGCGGGAATGGTGGTTCCAAAGAGTTACGCAGAAAACAAAGAAGATACATAGTTAACTGTTAACTTGAAGTAAAAACTATATCAAATTATTTGCCCAATGTGATATTCTTAGGACTCTTCTAAAGGAAGAATATAACTATGTATAAACACATAACCAACTTTTCCAATAAAAACATAGAAACAGATTTTTATACGGCATAAATACTCACATGACAGGGGACCTTTCTGTCCTATCCATAAAAGATTTATAGGAGGCCCGGTGGCCGTGAGTGTTAAGGCGTGAGCACTTAACACTCCTTGCCAAAGAAAACGCATGCCCCTATGAGACTCACAGAACAGACATTACACCAGATCATTTAAAATTATACATTTTTCAATAAATCTAGACACGAATTAAAAGGAACATATTAAATTTGTCTACAAAAGAAACAGAATTCTTACTCAACCATTTTTAAGCATTCTCAACATTAATCAAAAATATTACAATATAATTTTAATGCGTCCCCCTCTCCCCACTTATGACGTCGGCCCAACGGAGTTACTGATAAAAAATGCCTATATTTCAGAGCCCCATATTGACAAAAAAATAGGGGTCACAATTTTATTATATATATGTATATGTATATGTATGTATATATATATATATATATATATATATATATATATATATATATATATAATAAAATTGTGACCCCTTTTTTTCTGTCAATATATTATTTTAATAGGCGGAAAACTCGCCAACTTCACTTTATATGCTTTATTTTTCGCTCGACATGTTTCATGACTCTCGACGCCTCTTCAGGAGAAACTTAATTATATATACATAAATTCCTACCTGTGGAAGGTCTTCTTTAGCTAAGGCTATGTATATATATATATTCACGACCTAAAGTTTCGATCTTCTAGGGTCGTCATTCGAGAGTCAGAGTCAAGGTCCCTGATCGTTCCTAGGCGTACCCAGCCTTTAATGGCTACATGTAATGGGGAAAATCGGGCGGCCTGAGCATAGCACTGACTACACCATCTCCGTAGCGTGTCGTATCGTCAAGAATCAGATAGCTCTTCAGTATCTGTAAGCAGCTCCCAAAATAGTCAGATTTTGATTAAATTTCGTATTATTTTCTCTCAAACGAAATGTCAAGTTTGTTCGCCAGTAGAATCCGCCCACTGAAGCACCGCTTTGAAGCTTATTAAATAATGCAACTTTTGAGGTGGAAGCAAACCTCTAAGTCTAAAAACAGCTGATTAAGAAAATATTGAATAATTTAAGAAAACACTAATATTAAACATTCTCATCTATATGGCTTTTAATATAGCTCTTAATTTAAATGGTAATATTTCAATGACGGGTGTTTCTTATTGGAAATTTAATGTAGATCCTAAAAATGTGGTTGTTATTTACGTTACATTGATAACAAATCTCGAAAACACAGTTTTTATTTTAAAAGAAACCAGTAGTTTTTAAAAAAGACAAAAGATTGAGTAGCTCCTTTATATTTTCAGATAGAACGCTAATTTTTTCGCCACTGAACTACAAATGGAATGCAGAATAAACCCCTGAAGTTATGACATCTCAATGCGGGACACCCTGTATATTGTTTTTGACGAAAAATAGTCGTACATTTTTCTACTTCTAGGTTACAGATATATTTTTCATATTATCAAGTATTCAAATCGACTTATTTAGGTCGATTCGTGGTAGCGAAGGGCGATTCTAGAATAAGAATCGATTCGAATAGAAATTAAATACGATTTTCGTGGGTAATTGTAAGTATCGTGTAATCGATCCATAACGAAGATCGATCTTCTGAATCGATCTGAACTAGCTAATCTTTTTCGTGGATCGATCTTTTCATTTAGATTCGAATCGATTCATATTCGATAATCGCCCATCACTAATCTGAAGGCTGTCATCTTCTGACAACGTGCTTCATTTGCTAATTATTCTATATGCGATTCCTGGATAATTTTATCGTGTTTCTTTGATTGATGAACCTTTTCTCCCCTTATTGATAAATATATATATATATATATATATATATATATATATATATATATATATATATATATATACCGCGACTACTACGTGAACACACACACACGCGTACATAAACGTCGAGTTGGAAATTATATCTGTTTGATTGAGATGACAATATCTTTAATTGCCCTGCTCATCCGAAAAGGCGCTGGCGGACTTTGATTGCTGGGTTACAGTTAGTTCGCCTGTTGGGAATAAACATAAAGCGATACGCCGCCATGCGGAAAATTTTGGAACTAGCGAAGGAGGTATACGTGCATTGTTTATACATGTAAAGCTATTGTGTTGTTCGTGTTTTTCTTGCTATTTAATAATTTCCCAACGGTTTTATGACGAATTTGTTTTTTTAAAGCCAACATAAACCTTTCCCTTTCACAAAGTAAGTATTTTTAAACAATTATAACTATGCACCTAGGACTAGGTAAGGCTTCTAGATAGCCAATGAGGTTCTTCAGTGACAGTATGTACTTTTGTTCATCCATATCTATACCTTCTGAATTTCTAGAAGTAAATTTCAGAAATTAAACAAATTTGGGTAAAATGGGTTGCAAGCTGTTTATATTCACACAAGAGTGAACGTTATATAAATGTGAATTATTTCACTACCTCTTACACCGCAGATGATAGAATGATGTTCTGTTACGGTCCGTCTTGGAGAATATCTCATTTTTCGAAAGTGACAGTTTCTAACATTTCATTCTTCTGCAAGTGTTCGGGCTCACAGTTTCGAACCCGTGACCTCCGAACTCTTGAGTCCTAGACAATTTTTACCTTGCCTATGATAATCCCCTGATCAAGACCTACCTGTGTGCCAAGTTTGGTAATAATCGGTCAAACGGTGTGGATTTGTATAATAAACAACAGTCAGACGAACTGTTAATATCTGAATATATATATATATATATATATATATATATATATATATATATATATATATATATACATATAACTGAAGGGATCAGTGCCAAAGGTGACTAACCCACAATTAGAAATAACTGTGAAAATTGGAGTTAAAGATATGAAGAATGTCAAAAAAATTAGTGTTGGTGATAGAAATGGTTTTAATTGGATGGAATAAAGTCATTTCTGTCATCCAAAATAATTTTTTTTCACATTCTTCATACCTTTAACTCCAATTTTCTCAGTTATTTCTAATTGTGGGTTAGTCACCTTTGGAACTGAGCCCTTCAATTATAACTTGAAAGTAGAAGTACCCTAAAGAAAATAAGTATATATATATATATATATATATATATATATATATATATATATATATATATATTCCTTTTTTATCCTAGGAGGCATGGGGTCATTAAGCAGTCTTCCTTTATTATACTACTTTATTTATAAGAATAAATAATATATATATATATATATATATATTATTTATTCTTATAAATATATATATATATTTATATATATCTTATATCTTATATATATATATATCTTATATATATATATATACATACATATATATATGCATATATATATGTACATATATATACACATATATATACACATATATACATATATAATAGTAGTGGGCGACCTAAACGACAAGGTCTGAATGAAGAGACGTGGAGTTTAAACCTAATTACCCTGAGGAGGGAGTGGTCATGCCCGAGCTATCAGATGCCATTCCGTACGCCGGCTTGTTATTAAGGCGTGCCTCGAAGAGCAGATATCCCAGAGACATCCATAGCTCTCCGAGCTGGAGGATTTCATCCAGAGACTCGTGTTCCCACGTAAGGGATCTCCAGGTGGAAGCGGCGGAGGTGTTCAGACGGAAGATCTGAAACAAAAATCGCGTTAGAAGTGTGGAGATCCAGAAATGCTAGTGGCATTGCTCAAAATGCGATCTGGCCTGTAGGAGTAGCGTCAAATTAGCGTATTTTCATTTATAGCCAGACAAATTGAAAATATTTTCTCGCGACTGTGCCATAAAAAGTCCAGTTCAGAAAATCCGGAACGCGAACAGCATAATTTAACGAGATTGCACTAATCTCTACGGGTACGTTCATGGTAAGGATTCATTTTGCGATGCTACGATAGCTACTCCGATGAGCGCTGCCCCGATGTAAAACAAACACATGTATTAAGGTGGGAGTGTTCATAGTTAGGGTCCTTACTTCCGATGCTATTCTCGCACCGCGTGGAAGAACAAATATTTTGTTTTCTCCTCGCAGTGAGGAGGGAAGCCGCGATGTGGGCCTGACTGTGATTGGTTCCTTCAAAAGGACTCTAGTGCGCAGGTCACCTACCCTCTCTTATCACTTCATCTTGTGTGATTATTCTTTTTTTGTTATTTCGTTGTCGAGATGAAAGAAAATTGGGTCTTTTTGCGAATACTACCTCCAGTTACTTTTGAAGTATTTATTTAGTTAAGTGATTTATAACAGTTACTCGTACTCGCTGATAAGCTTACTGATTAGCTTACAGGTTCTTTGCTGGTTATCTTTTACTACTTGACTCGTTATCTACGGTTATAATTCATATTAGATAATGGCAAGTAATATTTATTAATAAAAAGGTTAATATGATCAAAATCAATTCTATCAACTATGAAAAAAGTTATTAAGCATTAAAGTTGACTGTTTTGCAGGTTATGAAGGGTAACAAACAACGGTATTTGTAAACAAACATATTTTATTCCTATTCTCTCTCTCTCTTTTTTGGATCTTTTACATTTATTAAGCAATACATGATATGCGTTTCCGCTAGCTACGCTACGCTCCACTTGCTTAAGAAGATATAAGAAAACTCTAGCCAATCCAACTCGCAATTAATAGAATTATATTAATTTAAGCGACTCTAGTCTATCCAACTCGCTAAAATTAATAGGATTCCATTAATTTTTCCGAGTAAGAAACCAATCCCTTTTTCTTTGTTAGGAACATCGCGAACTAATTGTAAAGGCTCATTTTTTCTCACTAACATAAGCAGAGCTTTTTCATAAACAAAAGCTAATTCACTGTTGAAGGTTACTTTACTCCCAGCAAGAACCAATGCAATGGTGAGTCAGCATGAACACCCTCCATCGATGTAGAATACATCGGGGCAGCGCTCATCGGAGTAGCTATCGTAGCATCGCAGAATCAATCCTCACCATGAACGTAGCCTAAGAGTTATTTGAGGTGGTTATCGTAAAGTCCTTAACCTTGTTGTGATTTTATTTTTTTATTTATTTATGAGCCCCTGCAAGCCAAGGCGATTCGCTCTACATACCTTTACATATAGATTCAATCATAAACCGAAATATATTCCATTGGACTTATTCATATACGTCCAATTTTACAAATAGTTATAGCCCAAGTGTCTTCCCGTAGTCTAGTGGCTAAAGCCTTAGATTTTCATGGTGTTCGAGTCCCTCCGGTGGCAGGACTTTTTCTGGGCCAATGAGAAGGTTTCCTTGCCGCACCATTAATGTCGACGCTAATGGCTCAGCCGTCGATGTGCCGTAAAAAAAAAAAAAAAAGTTACAGGCCAAGTAATAGGTTTATATAATATTAGACATTCATATAATTGAAGGGCTCAGTGCCAAAGGTGACTAACCAACAATTAGAAATAACTGTGAAAATTGGAGTTGAAGATATGAAGAATATGAAAAAAAATGAGTGTTGGTGACAGAAATGGTTTTAATTGGATGGAATAAAGTCATTTCTGTCATCAAAAATAATTTTTTTCACATTCTTCATACCTTTAACTCCAATTTTCTCAGTTATTTCTAATTGTGGGTTAGTCACCTTTGGAACTGAGCCCTTCAATTATTACTTGAAAGTAGAAGTGCCCTTAAAGAAAATAAGTGTGTGTATATATATATATATATATATATATATATATATATATATATATATATATATATATATCGTCGATACAAATGCAAACTAACGAATATGAAAAAATGCATCTTTCATTGTCCATCTTTAATAATTTCTGCTGGACTTATTTACGGCAAATTCTTCAATCTGACTTCACTCTATTAAAGGGAAAGTATTCTACTATCAACAGGTCAAATCTGCCGAATATTTGACTGTCCAAAAACAAGTTATGAATAAATACTTTTCCACTCTGAAAAGTGTTGATTTTCATATTCGTCAGTTTGCTTTTGTATCGACAATATATACACTTCTTTTCTTTAGGGGATATATATATATATATATATATATATATATATATATATATATATATATATAAATCTAAGTGCGACATGTAAAACATTGATAAAGTATGAGTAATTGCATAATAATTTATGATTTATGCCACTTTCATTTTATATGTCCACGCCACTTTCACATAGTGCTGCTTGCACTATATCAATGAATAAAACACTTCGGGATGCTGTCATCAAGTGGGGCTCCTAATGGATTCCATTTGGAGAGAGGGAGAAACGCGCTAAAAAGGAACTTGACGGAAAAAAGGGCTCATAAAAAAAGAATGATTCAAGTCTTGGTGCAAAGAAAATCAAACATGTCCAAACACCATTAGTTTTTATTCGTGGACCTCTCATTTGAGCCTTTAAGGCAGGGGTGCCCAACCTAAATCGGTAGGAAGGCAATGTAAAAATGTACTTGTACTAAAACTGAGGTGGGCTACACGTATTAAAATAACACACACACAAAAAAAAAATCAAAATATTTTATTATCGTAATACATTCAAAGTATTTTAATACCTTACAATTGAAGGGGTCGGAGCAAAATAGTGCCAAGCAACATTCTTAACAAAACAATTGTAGCTGCTTTATGTTGGATATTATGTGGGACTATCAGTTGAAGTGGTTAGGGGCGACAATATTAAGCAGCATAGGGAGCTTGTAGTCATATTTTAGTAGCATTTGCATCATAGACTGTCCCACATAATATCCAAGATATAGCAGCTACAGTTAAGTTTTGTTAAAAATGTTGCTTGACACTATTTTGCCCCGACCCCTTCAATTAATGGGACACTTGTTTTTGTATTATACTTGACATTTTTTGGGTATCAACGGCTTTAGTCAAATCCATTTTCTTTTCTATCATCTATAGTCCAAATATCTAAAATATTATAGAAGTTTCGAATCCAAATAGAAAGGGAGAGTCCGAAAGAGAGAGAACAGCCTATGGGAAGAGTGCAACAAGAGCAAGACCAGAAGCCGAGTCAGTGCAATAAATCGGAAAACGCGGCGAGCCAACAAAGAGATGTAGATAGGGGAGTCAAGAGGACAGATTCTATATCTCGCTGGCTTGAAGCTCCTTGCCCAACGAGGTACCACCGGCTCCTGTGCTGGAGTCGCAGATCTCCATGGCCCCTCTAGACTGGCTCAAGGAAATGTTTTACTTTAAATCTCTTTAGGAATATAGTCTTGTTATTTCTACGTTTGTTTGTTCGGTAGCTGTTTTAGCATGAGAGTCGGCCAACGAAATTTGCCTAAGTCTTCGTGACCTGACTTTCCTAGGACGCAAATGCAAAAAAGACTGATATACAAACATGTAAATTTAAGTATACTCGAAAGGAAATGCTTCATTTTAGCGCGTTTTCATTCTTATCTCCAGTGCTATTAGTAAATGAACAGTAGCAGTTATTGGTGGGCTTTGATCTTTCGTGACAAATATAAAATATTATCGCCAAGAGAAATTGATTTAAGGAGCCACAACAGGAAACGGAACCAAAATTTAACTATCTTAGATTAGATGGATGTCAAACGTTCGGAGTTTCAACTGAATCAATCATTTCTGAATACCCAAACGATATCGCTTTAAAAATGGTTTCAATCGTGTCCCTATGTTAAGGAACATACAAAATGAGTTCCTGTAAGCATACGTATCAACTTGAAAACGTAATCGTTCCGTTTTTCTTCGCGCGAATTTCGCCCCAAAAACCATGCTCCAATGGACGGATTCTGCTGTTCAACAAACCTGACCTTTCAAATTAGACGAATGATTTTCGTAGCCATTTTCATTAAAATCGGACTATATTTGAGACGCCGGGAGCGCAAAAAGTCATATATATATATATATATATATATATATATATATATATATATATATATATGTGTGTGTGTGTGTGTGTGTGTGTCTATTATATATATATAATAGATAGTAGAAACATTTCTCACATATGAAGCACTACTTCACCTAAATTGGTTCTATCAATATTTATCCTTGAAACTTTAAGCAGTTCCTGTGAGTTCAACTTTTTTTTTTTATTAAAGAATTAATAGTATAATTTTAGTATTTTTTATTATTTACCTTTTGGAAATGCCATATATTTGATTAAACAAATTTTGGTCTCTGTAAAATTTGATATAAAATAAAAATACCTACCCCTTTCATTAAATTTTTTCAAGCTACATATTTACTCTTTTACACGCACTAACTCATTCGAAGGAACTATTTTTTCATGACTTATGGGCTATGAAATGTCGACATTACAAGTCGACTTGATAATTGGAAGAAACGCGTTAAAATGTTCCATTCTAGATTCTATCATGGCTCTCCCTTCAGACTCCTTGCTATTTGCAACCCGATCCAACCCGGAGTCAGCTGAAAGCCGAAGCTATGGCTCGTGGCTATATTTTCTAGGATAGCCTTTTCCATTCATCATTAGATCCTGTTGCCATATAGGGATAGGCGTGGTGTCCGATAGACTCCTCTGCTTGTCTTCTTCGTCTAGTGTCCTTGAGGAGAGATGTTATTAAGGAAATTTTGCTGGTTTCCTTGGGAGGAACAAAAAGGAGACCTCGTGGCATGGGTGTATATAGGAAATAATATGGGGGGGGAGCTGGTAGCATTTGAGGGGCATGGCATACTAAAAATCTAGAACTTGGAATAGTTAGCCAACTAAATCGCTATTACACCCAAAAGAAAAAATACATTTTTTCTGATCTTATTTAATTTATTTTTAAGGATTTTATGACACATTTTTACCGATTTCGGGGGCGGGCTGCAGATGAAGATTATTAATGAAAACAGAAAATAAAGTTGGGGATAACGAGGAGCCTTGGGGTACACCACAGGAAAGAGGACGAAAGAAAGGGCTAGAGGGATTGCTGTCGGAAATTTTCCTGGGGGAAATTCTCGAAAGTGGTAAATAATCTGAGGGGGTAGGTCCGCCAATAAATATACTGCTGACATAGCTGTTAGTGGAGAACGTCCTCACGCGCTGATTGGAGTACTGAGGGCGAGCGCTAGTGACTAGGTGCGTCAGAATCAAGCCACTGTTGAGGGAGTATTGAGTCTGGTTTGTAATGTCAGAATATTTTTACTGGAGTTCAGTAAGTTGTTTAAACTGGTAAGGGTCGGCCAGGTAATTTGTTTATAAATACTCTGTCATTACAAACCAGACTCTGTACATCCCCCCTCTAGTACGTAAGCGTAGAATAAGGTGTAGCTTTTTTCCAGCTCCAGGTTCCAATCCGTTGGGCCTGGAGCTCTTTATGTACAAAATAAATGTTTTGGGAGGGTGGAAAAAAAAAAAATTAGACCCAGTACTACCTCAACAGTGGCTTGATAATGACGTAATTACGTGGAAAGCGCTCGCCCACAGTACTCTCACCGATGCCAGTGACGACGGTCTTCAACAACATCATTTGAACGACGGTCGTTTGAACGGGGTTTTTGTAGTTTTTAATTGGATATTGTTTTTTAATAGCATTTAGCAGTAAAATATTTTTTTTAAGTAAAACGAAGTATGTAAATGCAAAACATGTTTGTAATAGAATTGTCCTAAAGATAGAGCTAAAATCGAAAAGGAGGAGTGAGTAATTTTCAATTGGAGTTGATTACGGTTTCCTGCGTCTTGAGGTGCCTTTAATTCCGCAGTTCCTCGAAATGTCCTTGATTACATTTATCGCAAAATATCAAAAGAAAATATGAATTGTTTCTATTCCAAACTTTCCAAATGAACTTACAGGTAAAAACCGAAACACGCTTAGATGGTGTAGTAACTAGTATTTTTTAAAAAATGTGTGAACAAGAGCCACGATTTTCATTTTTTATATTTAGTTTTTCTTTTGAAATTTATAGTTATTCTTTTTGTATTTTATTTTTCGTTCCATGTTTCAGATTTTATAGAATAATATTTATTACCTACGTTTTAATTTTGTTAAAACATTAAAAGGGGGTCAGGTTAGCTCAGTGGTAGAGTACTGGACTAATCTGCTGGAAGGCCTGAGTTCAAATCCCGAGCAAGCACTATAGATTTTTACCTTCTTGTGTCTTCGTTGATGGGTTGGATTCGGCCTCCCTGACCGTTCCAAGGCCAACCCAGCCTGTATTATTTATTAATGGGTACCTGCAAAGGGCAATACCAGCAAAGTACTAACCACTCTATCTCCCTAGTGTGCCGTATGGTCATGAATCAGGTACTCTTAAGAGACTGATTTTTTTTTAATTAATTTTTTTTTGTAATTCTACATTTACAAAATTAAAAAAAAAAATGTTAGTATTTTTAAGGATTTCTGCTTTCCTAATTTTGCTTGCTTTCTACGGGTTTAATAAGATATATAAAATAAATATATTTTGCTACAAAAGGTGGCCTAAAAATGAAATTCCTGTATTTATGAAAAACAAAACACTAAAATAATTCGAAAAATTTATTCATCAAAATATAATAACCACATAAAAGAACAATATTTTACAAGTAATTATTTTTTTCGTTTTTACAAAAAAGAAAAAAAAAGAAACTTACAATCCCATATAAAACTATTCGTAAAACTTAAATAAGAACATTCAACACTATAATTTGTTTACAAACAGAACGATATTCACATTGTCTCCAAAGAAAAAAAAATCGCAATATTTGGAGATTTATTTTTCAATCTTCGTGATTTTTTCGTATTTTTATTTTTTACGAAAAAAAATAACACGAAAATATCTTAAATAGCATAAAACAGATCTAATTGAAAAATTAAACTACACCACTGACTAAATTCGACTCCACGAACTCGTATAGTGGAGACATACATTTTTCAAGTCATGCAAATATACATGCATAGGGTATAAAATTTATATAATTTTTTTGATTGACTTAATCTAAAATATATCAAACAATAAAATACAATATCATATATACAAAAACATTATTGTGTTCGATATTTGAGGTTTTTTCTGCTCGATTTTTAACGATAAATCGTGCATATTATTAACCATCCTAAAAGGTGGGCTTAAAAATATAAGTGTACAATTTTATATCTTAAAACTAAGCTATAATTACAAGGGCGTAAAAATACATAATCGTTTAATGGAAGATTTAAATATAAAACAATTTCGTTGTCTAATTATCAAATCCTGCCGATGAGAAGATCCTTGGAAGACGTGGATGTGTTTCCAAATTTGATGGAAGACATGTTGTTCGAACGATTGTAGAAGACGTTTGAGAGGCATGGAATATAAGCGATTGGTGGGCTAGTCAGGAATTGTTATGTAGAAAGTCATCTTCAGGTGAGATATTTCAGGTGAGAAAAATGGAAGCAAATGGAAACCGTATCTGACAGACATGAGGTCTGTCAAGGAAAAGACTTTGGATAGAAGATGTCTAAGAGGGACAGAAGCGAATGTTGGGCTAGTCTGGAAGATTTTTAGTGTTGGGCAAGAAGCCATATTCGGTGAGATATTTCGAAGAAATGAAAGAAGTTTGGGAAGCAGATTGAAGATTTGTCTGAAAGATATGAGGTTCGGAGGTTGTGAATGGAAGTCTTGTGCAGAAAATTGTGGATGGAGGATCTGAATGGGATGGGATATTATAAGCGAATGTTCGGTTAGTCTGGAAGATTTTTAGAGTTGAGTAAGAAGTCATATTTCGGTGAGATCTTTCGATGAAGTGGAGAACATTCTGCTAGCAGATGGAAGACTGTTCTGAAAGACTCGAGATTTGGAATATTGTGGATGGAAGACACGAGGTTTGGAAGATTGTGGATGGAAGACACGAGGTTTGGAAGATTGTGGATGGAAGACACGAGGTTTGGAAGATTGTGGATGGAAGACACGAGGTTTGGAAGATTGTGGATGGAAGACACGAGGTTTGGAAGATTGTGGATGGAACTTGTCGGAAATTGTTGAATGTTGTGCCCGAATTGTAGGCTCGTAAGGAAGAAGATTGTGTTGAGTCGATAGTTGTCTGCGTGGGAGCGGGGGTGGGGACTGCTTTGTCTTTGAAGCCGATGGAAGAGTACACGAAAAGATCCTGTTTTTGATGTACCCAAAGGTTGAAGACATATATGAGTACAAAAATTGTAAAGACAATTTTCCAATTAATGTTCTTGGTTGAAAGATTAGAGTGGAAGGCAAGATTACATCGATTTATGGGACTCCAAATAGTATATTTGTTTATTCTTCAACGGAAGAAAAAGGGTATGTTGGTGGTTTTTGAAAATCGCTGAACCGTGGCATGGCAATGTTGGAACCTGATTATGGTTTTGATGGAAGACTTGCAAGACACTGTCCAAACTATCTTTTGATGTAGAAAATGGCAGAATTTGCTGCTTCAAAGGAAGGAGCTGTTTAGCAGGATTTGGATGATGCTTGTCTAAGGTTCAACGAGTATTGGAATAGAACATTGGAGGGCGATGTTGTTGGGATACAAGCAGGTACTTGTCCCAAGGAATTGGAGAGTTTTATGAAACTGAAGTGTCAAAAGTTTTGAGTTGTTGAAGGCAAGAAGAATGAGGCAAGACATTGAGGTAGATTGCTGCAAGAACAAGTTGGTACTTTATGTACCTTTAGATTCCTTATATTTGGGGGAAATTTGTAAAGATTCTGAAGAGGTATCGTGTTCTTGGACTATAAGGCGAATCATCAAGAGCTGAAATGGTCTCTCGATAGAAGATATCTGCGATAGATAGAGACTGTTGAGGCGAAAGCGGATCTGCGCGGTGGGTACGGCAAGCTGCTGACAGAGTCTCTGCTAGGTGCAGGTTGTGTAGCAAGTCTTCCTAACGTCTGCGAGGATGTGGGAGAAGTCACCGGCCTTCTGGTCGTCTTGGACTGGTGGCGGCACTGGCTGTTCCTGCTGTTGGTATTCCTGTCCGCTTACGTCGGCCACGGTGACGTTCTGTGTCTGCTGGAAAGAAGAAAATTAGACGATTAGATGATATGTCGAGAAAGATTTGAAGGCAAGCATGAAACAGGCAGAGCTCCTTGGGATACTGCCAAAGAAGAAGGCAAAGTACTACCTCCAATTTAGAAGGGTAGTGGACAAAACCCACAATAAGGCAGAGAGAAGACCCTACTATACGCAGAGGGTGACCTCAAACTATACGCCAAAACGTCAGCAATCGATACAGGGCGAAAAAAGAAAGAAAAAAAGTCCATTGGCATATCTCTCGTTTTTCCGAGTAAAACCCCCAATGTGGTGGAGGTAAAAGACGCCATGACCATTTTTATATTAAATTGATTTAACAACATGTGCTTAATGTGAATTTCCAGATCCATATAATGGTATATGGCACTATGTCCTGTTCCCTAAATAACGAAGATAAGACAGTGAACAATAAAATCATGTCCGTTTTCATTAGAAGTAAAAGACACCATGTGGAGGACTTGGTTCTGTTTGACTATGATCAATACTTCCAATTACCTATCAATGCCCATAAGAATGTGAACAATTTTTTTTAGACTGTTTCTATAATTAACGAAGAAACAAATTTTAACAGTTCAAAGTTATAGAAAATTGTCTCTCCTGAACAATATTTGACATGGTGTCCTTTACCTCTGTGGTACAGTTATAATTTTAATGATTTTTATATTGGCATTAAGAAATTGTGCCTTTCACAATTGAAGAGGTCAGGGCAAACTAGTGGCAAGCAACATTTTTAACAAAACTTAACTGCAGCTGCACTATGTTGGATATTACGCGGAACTATCAGTCAATGATACAAATGCTACTAAAATATGACTAATAGCTCTGTATGCTACTTAATCTGGCTGCTCCTAACCATTTCAACTGATAGTCCCACATAATATTCAACATATAGCAGCTATAGTTAAGTTTTGTTAAAAATGTTGCTTGACACTATTTTGCCCAGACCCCTTCAATTGTGGTTTAGTTTTTTGCCTTTATTTTTCGGAAACGAAGCATATTTCCCAAAGGAGTTTTATTAGTATTATTTTTTTTCATCCTGCATTGATTCCCGAGGTTTTTCCGTTTCTTGTTTTAGGACATCCTGTATAAATATATGTCTATAGGATATAGGTATAGTAACCTACCTGTGGATAATAGTATTGACTGGAAGCCTGGTAGTTATGGTTTGTGTCCAAGTCCAAGCTCTGCTGACCGCTTCCATACTTGAGATATTTGTCAAGCTCATCGGTAGAATCGAGATCCACTTCATAAAGTCCTGGAACACTTTCCATGCAGCTGGAGCTGGGGGTGTATCGCCGTTCCAGTTCACCACCTCCTGGAGAGATTAAAGGAAATAATGATAATACTAAAATCCAAACAAGAAATCACAATTCTATAGTATAGAGTGGAATTGTATTGTAAAAATGTCAGATTCGCGGGAACTGCGTCATTTTAGCGCGTTTCTGTGACTTTCCTATCCCTAGTGACATTTGGAATGCCTGGAATGGATATAGTTAGTATTTTTTGAATATTTAAACACATCCTCCAATGTAATCCTGAAGAAATGTGAAATTTTAGGTGCCATTATGCCCTTGAAATTTACCGTATCAAAAAAAGTGCTCCTCCTGGAAAGCTCTATTACAAATGAACCAAAATAGTTTACAATTTTGCTCATCTTGTTTTACAGGCAAATACATTTTACTCTCTGAGGAAGATAAACACAAAGAATCTTTATAAACAACGAAACCAACACTTTCAAGCTTTCAAACACTCATGTATCCGACTGAGATTGTTTCATCGAAAATAACTTTAGAACCGTTTTTGTAGAAAATTGAGTAAGCTTTGAAATGGTTACGTTTCACTTACCACGAATTTCTAAAAGTTTTCGAGATGTTTAAGAAAAAACTGCTCATTTCTGTTAGTAAAACATAGTGTTTGTCAGTGTATTCTTGAGTTTCCTAATTTTTTTTATTATTATTTTTTTTGTTTTTGTTTAACGGCGTATCGAGGATTGGATTATTAACGCCGTGCTATCTAATGGTTGCCACTCATTAATGATGCCAATAGCCGGTCGCCCATTCAGGTACTGGCCACACCCGACGTTGCTTAACTTCGGTGATCAACGGGAACCAGTGCATTCAACGTTGCTATGGTCGTTGGCGTTGTTTCGTATTACTTCGAAGTCTGTAAGTTTGTTGTTCAATACTAATTTGGCATAATATTCTTATAATAACATTCCTTCCTCTGAATTTGACATAATTCAGTTTTAGCACTTTCCTCCAAAGGAAAGTAGCCATTGAGGTTGGAAAAATTTCTTCAAATCTTTATCGATCCTACCTAGACCGAAAATGACCCCCGTTAAAATTTATATATATATATATATATATATATATATATATATATATATATATATATATATATATGTGTCTGTTAACACGATAGCGGCCAGAGTTTTTGTTTTTTCGTCACGAAACTTGGTATATAGCATTCAATTAGCAAACGATTGGACGAGTTCGTTAACCACCAAAGTCGGTCCACCGGAAGGGGGGGGGGGTTTACCCCGAACCCAAAACACTAATTTGACAATGTCAGCCGTAATATTTGTTATATTTCAACGAAACTTGGTATTCGTAGTGGTAATATAGGTAGAAAAGTGAGATATCAAAATGAACTAAATCGGTTCATTAGAAGGGGGGGTTTACTCCGGACCCACAATACCAATTCGCCACTACCAGCCGTGATTTTTGTTATATTTCGACGAAACTCGGTATTCGTAGTGGTAATCCACAGGTAAATATGTGTTGTAAAAATAAACTAAATCGGTTCATTAGGAGGGGGGGTTTACTCCGGACCCACAATACCAATTCGCCACTAACAGCCGTGATTTTTGGTATATTTCTACGAAACTTGGTATTCATAGTGGTAATCTACAGGTAAATACGTGTTGTAAAAATAAACTAAATCGGTTCATTAAAAGGGGGGGGGGGTTTACTCCGGGCCCAAATTCCTAATATACTCATACCGGTCGTAATTTCTGCTTTATTGTAACGAAACGCGGTATAAGTCGTGGGTAACTCATGAGAAAGAAGTGTTGTAAAAATGAGCTGAATCGGTCAATCGGAAAGCGGTGGTTTAATTTGTAATATATTTCGATAGAATAGCCCGGCAGACGTAGGTTCACAAAGCCACCGCAAGGGGCGCTTTCTACTACTAGAGTGACTGTATCCTGTTCCTGCGTTAGATCAAAATACGATAATATGAGGTTTTTAGTATTTATTAAGCAGTGTAGTAGGTACCATGTGTAAACATAACTCTGGAAGCAAATTAATAATTGATCAGTTACTCATTACTGAGAGAACTATTCATGTTTTTATTTTATTTATGTAGGATATTTTAAGCAAATTGTTATGGAAAGCAGTCGACACTACCCAAATTCTGAGGAAAGTGCTTAGTTATGCAGCTCCTGCGTGACGGACTTTTTATATTGAGAACTAACTTTTCAGCTGCGCAAAGGCATTCTGGCTTGATTAACGTGTTGTAGTGTCCGAGTTTTGCAAGCATAGAAATTCATTTCTTATTATAAATGCTTTATATTTATTTTTTGACGTGATTTTTTTCCTGCGAAATGGCTACCTTCCACGTACCACGATTTCCCAATCTGTTCCAAGATATTTAACAAACTATAAGAAATTCCCAAAACTGTTCAAGTTGACTCATTGGGTCGGCGTAATTGGCGTGTTTCAATTTTAATCTTCATTTGTTTTTACTGTATATTGTATTTAAGTGTATTCTTCTTTTTCCTTATTACTTCGAAGTCTGTAAGTTTGTTGTTCAGCACTATTTGGGCATAATATTTCTATAACAACATTCCTTTCTCTGAATTTGTATTTGAGGAAATTCGGTTTTTCTATTGAGCTGCATAAAGGCATTCATGCGTGATAACCGAGTTGTGTCCGAGTTTAGCAAGCATAGAGAATAATTTATTATCATAAATATTTTGTATTAATCTTTTAACAACGGAATTTTTTTATTCTCAATTCTTGGGACATTTTATCGACATAATTCATTTGATGAACAGGTTTTCGATTTTCCTCTTTAAACATTAAATTATCTGACAACAGACAAATACGTGTAATCAAAATTAATCTAATATTCTGTTTGCATACTGAAATCTGTAGATTTAGTTGTTATATTTCCTCAGCTTTCGATTGGTTTCACTTCCTTTCTATTAGAACCACCTGGGACGGAGCTACAACGATTATTCTGCTAAAAACAACGTTTGTCTCGAAAAAACAATAAAACGACGTTTTCTCCTTTATGTGTGAGAATTCGGAAAATCGTCACATAACATTTTTGCTCCCATACGGGTCCTCCATCACTTCCCACAATATGACTAGAGATTTACGGGACATCCTATATATATATATATATATATATGTATATGTGTGTGCCAATCCGACCTGGAAATCCATATTTGAAGAAGCCGTATCTTGCGGCGGTCTGTTGAACCCATTAGCCCAGCTCCGGAGTCCAGAGCCCTAAGGTACTATCATATCCCGACAGAGCACAGGCCAGAGATTGGTACAATGTAAACACTATAATTCACCTCAGGGCTAAATACTATATTTAATTTGGGGAGTTTAGTGAGCGAGGCGGAGTCATTAAGATGTGCGATAGTAGGGGCGTGGTCTGAGGGCATAACAGCCTCGAACCAAACACACACACACAGACACGAAGATCGAGCAGGCTCAGCTTGTTGGGTTATGGTCCTCTGCATAGCTCCGCATTATTTCTGTGCATATATATATATATATATATATATATATATATATATATATATATATATAAATATATATTCTCGTAACTTGACCACTTCCATATATATTTTTCCTCTTCTTTTAATAAAGGCCTTATAGGTCAGAAAATTGCTTGAAGGTCATGGCTGGTGATTGTTCCCTTAAGATTTAAAAAAAAAACTTTGAATTTATTTTATGTTTGTTTTTGACTAAGTTATTAGATGAGGACTTCTATGTATAAGAAAGGTTTGTCTGTGAACAGAGGCCAAGTTTGCCAGAAACGAGTCGACATAAATAAAATGGTTTAAATGATGTTTCGAAGCGATTTTGTGACCTATAAGGCCTTTATTAAAAGAAGAGGATATATATATATATATATATATATATATATATATATATATATATATATATGTATATATATATATATATATATATATAATGAGAGCCTTCTGATTAACACAAATCATTTTCAAGAATACTTTTATGCTGGTGAAACGTTAGTTCTCCATAGAAAAACATTGCTAGATCACATTAAAATTATTATTATTAATAAGTGATCGCTACTATGGCGACTTCACTCTTCCCATGTGGTACCTGTATGGTCCAATGAACCAGCATCGTGATTCACTTATAAACAGAGGTATGGAAATGTCTGTAATATGCCAGAAAGCCAATGGTTATTCAGCAGATGTCTTCAAATGAGATGGTATAGTTTATTGTTGTGTAAGTAGGTGAATATTGTGTTGATGTACTGGCTGCTGTCCCTCAACAATTCGTTCATATCATGTGGAATATTTAGTTTGTGTCGTCTTCTGCATTCCGTAAGTAGTTTGTTAAGTCCTGTCATGAGATATTCGTGTGTTAGTCTTGTGTGGCCAATTCGGAGTCGAGCACGTACAACTTCTCGTCTGTTGTCTCGGTAGCTAGATTAAAATAAAATGTAACCAAACGTAACCAACGTTGTTAACCATGCCATGGTTTAACGTCTTAAAACGTTTTCAACTCAGTCTGAAATTCTTTCTACTTTTGTCGAGAATGGTTATAGATATGACCTTGAAAATACTTTTATTCGATTTCACAAATCACTTATAAACCTGAAATCGTATAAAAGCAATACCCAAAAAATTTAATATAATTTCATCCAAAAGACTGTGTTCCGGTTGAGGGAAACTTCTGGTTAACGAACTCGATTTTCCATTTGAGCCAAAGACTTTTTGTAACAAATTTCAGCCTAACAGAGTCCAAAGTCCCAAATATGTGCACAAATTTGAAAGTCCTTTATATTCGTGCTTTATGATTTTTTAAAAGTGATATTTTCTTGTAGACACTTCTTGATTTCATAATTGACGGGATAGGCGGATTTGTTCACTTAAGAGTGAAGGAGGAAATACGCTAAAAAGGTCAAAAACATTTCCAAAATAAATTAATTTTAGGAACGTACTAAATTGTTACAGATGGCCTTTGAAGAACCTTGTTGGGAAACACACCCAAATATTAATGTCCGTTGGCCGGGAGTGTTAAGGCGTGAGCACTTAACACTCCATGCCAAAGGTCACGGTTCGATTCCCACTACGGGATGGTTTCTTTTTTTTTTTTTTTAGAAAAAAGCCCTATCCTGGCTAGAAAAGGGTGGTAACCTATAGAGAACCTGTCCCAAAATTCTCAGTTAATAATAATGCTCGTTAAAATTTAAATAATGTAGTAGTGTGCAAAAAAAAACAAAAAAAAAACAAGTATTAATGAAAATTGATTGATCAATAATTTATAGTTCTATATATCCGGAGTTTGATATAATACTTAATATAAATACATATTCGTATAAAAATGAAATTTAGCCATCTTTTGGGTTTGAATTTTAAGTCTTCATTAGGACGGCAAAGAACCGATTCGTAGGGCAGTCGCTACATCTCTGTTATAAAGACTTTTCTTATCTGATAAAGCTTATCAATCAAGGCCGACAATTCTGGTATTATGGACACTCAATCAACATGTACACGTGAATGTTAACATTAATTGCCCTCTTATCGCTACTTAGGTATGAAATAAACCTCCTAGTTGTAGAACGACTCCCGGACGTCGTGACGGCGATGTTACGTAAAAACGGAAACCCGTCATGGGAGATCGCTCTATTGTTCTTGGATCGGAGCTGGGGTTCCTTGAAGGGAACTCTCTAGTGAATCTCTTAACAAATAGCCAGTCATTTGTCGCGAAAGATAATTTAAAATATTTTTTGTAATAAGTCAATTAAAACCCCGAATATTTCGCTTTTAGTGGATTTTTTCGTGTTCTCTATCTTCACATGGTGACGAGAACAGAATGACGCTTTTCGGATGCGACATTTTCTCATGAGAAATTTCCACGACGGGGTGGGATCGATAAAGATTTGAAAAAAATAGAAATGCATAGAATATTTGTTTATGTTAATTCAAAATGGCGGGTTGAGTAGGATGTGCATCAAGACGTTTGACATTCACCCAAACAACAAAAATTTTCTTCGGATGAAAGTGCTAAAATAGGCTTCTAGGTTCACTTTGTATGAATAATTTGCTTTACAGGATAAGTGTGACAATTATGAAGGCTTCTTTATAACAGTTTTTGAGAAAAATGGGAAAAACTAGGATTTCCTAGATTCAGTCCCGTAATAGGCCAAAAAAAGGAGCAGGTACTATAGAGGTATCTTATTCTCGACCAAACGGCCCACTACGGAGATAGAGTGGTCAGTACTATGCTCCGGCCGCCTGATTTTCCCCTTTGATGCTTCGACTGCTAGAGACGTTAGAACCAAGGTACCCAATTATAAATTAATCGAAGGCTGGGTTGGCCTATGGACGGGCAGGGAGGCGGAATCCAACCCATGAACGAAGACACTAGAAGATAAACATCTTTAGTGCTTGCTCGGGATTTGAACTGTGGTCCTCCAGCATATTAGTCCAGTGCTGTACCTCGCCCCTAGAATTTCCTAGAATGTTCATTTATATTAAAAAAATGGCAGATTGATTTGGACATTTTTCAAACAACGATTAAAAAATGTTGGTTGCATTTGGGTTCGAGGAAGTAATAGAAAAAAAATATTAACAGACATGAGTAGTTTAGAGAAATTCCTGTATTTTTCAAACAATTATTAAATTTTCTACATAAACGGCTCACATATAATTTTTAAAAAAGATCTTTCAGAGAAATCGGTGATTAAAATTCGAAATTGATGGTTTTGAACTGAGGTTGTCTTTTTCTGTTTGCCTAAGTTTTTAATTGGTTGTATTTATGTTTAAATCGCAATTAGCAGTAACTTTTGTTTTCAGTAAATCACAATAAGTAAATGAGTAATTTTTCAATAATTAGGCCAAGAATAGCTACGAAGGTGTTGGTTTAGATCCTTTAAAAGTGAACGATTACGATTTCTATTCTAAACTTTGCAATTCACAAGAGGAAGGGCCAGTGACCGTGTTGTGTATTGTTGGTTCGATTCCCACAAGGAGTGATGACTTTTCTTTCGAAGGGAGAATAACCCACTTGACCGCTTAAAGGCTACACACTGCTTTTGGACCGACTAGGCAACCTCCGCACGCTACGGCCGGGTATTTTTGGACAAACTAACTGGTGGCACTAAATTTTATATGCCTTATTATCTGCTCTCTATGAGTAGTCTATATCATTCTAAGATACATGTCTAAGATAGATTCTAACCAATAGATGTCGTCGGTATCACTTCTTCCACAATTCAGTAATAATAACATTTATGTCATTCACTGGATCGTACCATTACTTAAGCAGGCTACACACGATCAGCCAAGCCTGTCAGTTAGACCTGAACAGTCCGCCTGAAAGCCGGTCGACTGAACGTGTATATATTCCAGCCGCCTGAACAGTATTCACTGACAGGCCGACTGAGGCATTCAGGCGGACTGTCCTGATCGTGTGTAGCCTGCTTTATTTATTCCTGGGACATCCCGTTGTTGTTGACATTTCAGCTCACGGTTTAAAAAATGCGTAAAGAAACGCACTAAAGTGCACGTAGAATCTACGACATAGCTTACCTGTATAGTCATGCGGCCTGGAATACGGCTGGTAGCTGGCCGGTGCGGGATAACTGGACCTCTGCAAGCTGGATGTATAGAGGCCTGCAGGACTGCCTAGCGACTGCTGATCCTGGCTGGTTGCTATCGGCGGGTAGAAGGTACCAGTCACTATGCCGGAGTGTTCATAGGTACCCAACAGCCTCTGGTTCGTACACATCATCACCATACCTGCGGGTCACACCATAAACCATTATGATATATGAAGGCAATATCAACAAGCAAGAAGCTGCAGAAGAATCAGAAGTGATAAGGTCATACCGGGAATGAGATTCGAATACTTTGTCGAAAGGAGAGCCAACAAAATGCCCGACAAGTGACCTTGAACATAAAACACATTACCATCCAATGCAACCAAAACAGAAAAAAACTAGATTATCAGAACATTCCAGAAAAAAATGAGTATTGGAAGATGACAGAAAAATGGGACATTTTACCGTGTATTCGATTCACAATTTCGCAAAGGCAACATTTACATATAACATAAAAAACGACTTTCTGTTGATAAATATATTTTTTTATAGCAGGTATTTCCTCTACTCCATGCATGATCAAAATTTATATATCGTAGTTTGGATGAACTTAAACGTGTGAAAACATTTTCAATTTAATCCGTCGCTTTGGATGACCCGAAGCTAAAATTATAGTTTTTTTCACTCTTTCTCAAAAACGGTTAAAATATCGAGATAAAGATATTTGTTTCCTGACATGAAAGTGAACATATATTAAAAGTGTAAAAATCACATTTATTTCCATGGACGAATTTTTCATATTATTTTTGTTGCCAAATTAAAAAATAAAAATATCATCTTATTAAATTGCAGAGAGCTAAAAGACAAATATATATTTAACTCCATGTGTTTCTTTTTTAAGTAGATGAATATTGAATAATAAAATTTATAATATACTGATTCCTGTACCTTTGTTAACTAGACTACACACATGAATGGTTAATTTAGCATCTAAGTGGACTCCAAGATTTTTTACAGATTTTGACCAGGAAAATATTTGTGCATAGAAAACAATCTCATTTGGTTTTATTCTTCTTTTATTAAAATTCTTAAAACTTAAGATGATAGAAGAGGAGTTGTATCATCAGCAAATAAAACAATATTGCAGTTGGTATTCATTTTGGTTCAATCATTAAAAATATATCTAAGAAGGTTGGACCAAGCTTGGATGTAATTATATTTTAGAGAAATAATTAATAATCCATACCTTTTGCTACTCCCATAGCAGAAATTGTGTTGTTCTGAGGGTAGTTGTAAGGTCGGTACGACTGGTACCTGTAAACAGAAGTACAAATGAGCAGAAAAACTTAAGATGGTACTAAAAAAAATTAGGTTGGTGTTTTGTAGGATAGGGAGTCAGGTTTGGAATACTTTGTGTGTTTTGTAGGATAGGGAGTCAGGTTTGGAATACTTTGTGTGTTTTGTAGGATAGGGAGTCAGGTTTGGAATACTTTGTGTGTTTTGTAGGATAGGGAGTCAGGTTTGGAATACTTTGTGTGTTTTGTAGGATAGGGAGTCAGGTTTGGAATACTTTGTGTGCTTTGTAGGATAGGGAGTCAGGTTTGGAATACTTTGTGTGTTTTGTAGGATAGGGAGTCAGGTTTGGAATACTTTGTGTGTTTTGTAGGATAGGGAGTCAGGTTTGGAATACTTTGTGTGTTTTGTAGGATAGGGAGTCAGGTTTGGAATACTTTGTGTGTTTTGTAGGATAGGGAGTCAGGTTTGGAATACTTTGTGTGTTTTGTAGGATAGGGAGTCAGGTTTGGAATACTTTGTGTGTTTTGTAGGATAGGGAGTCAGGTTTGGAATACTTTGTGTGTTTTGTAGGATAGGGAGTCAGGTTTGGAATACTTTGTGTGTTTTGTAGGATAGGGAGTCAGGTTTGGAATACTTTGTGTGTTTTGTAGGATAGGGAGTCAGGTTTGGAATACTTTGTGTGTTTTGTAGGATAGGGAGTCAGGTTTGGAATACTTTGTATGTTTTGTAGGATAGGGAGTCAGGTTTGGAATACTTTGTGTGCTTTGTAGGATAGGGAGTCAGGTTTGGAATACTTTGTGTGCTTTGTAGGATAGGGAGTCAGGTTTGGAATACTTTGTGTGTTTTGTAGGATAGGGAGTCAGGTTTGGAATACTTTGTGTGTTTTGTAGGATAGGGAGTCAGGTTTGGAATACTTTGTGTGTTTTGTAGGATAGGGAGTCAGGTTTGGAATACTTTGTGTGTTTTGTAGGATAGGGAGTCAGGTTTGGAATACTTTGTGTGTTTTGTAGGATAGGGAGTCAGGTTTGGAATACTTTGTGTGTTTTGTAGGATAGGGAGTCAGGTTTGGAATACTTTGTGTGTTTTGTAGGATAGGGAGTCAGGTTTGGAATACTTTGTGTGTTTTGTAGGATAGGGAGTCAGGTTTGGAATACTTTGTGTGTTTTGTAGGATAGGGAGTCAGGTTTGGAATACTTTGTGTGTTTTGTAGGATAGGGAGTCAGGTTTGGAATACTTTGTGTGTTTTGTAGGATAGGGAGTCAGGTTTGGAATACTTTGTATGTTTTGTAGGATAGGGAGTCAGGTTTGGAATACTTTGTGTGTTTTCGTTATTCGACTTATCAAATAAATAAACCGTTTAATAAGTCATTGAACTATGAAAAGAATACCGCCAGTAAAATGAAAAATCACCCAAACGAAAATATGTCAAAGCATTTTTCTGTAGTCGATAAAGGCCAGGATTTCTTTATCCGGCCTGCATACTATCAAATGGCATTATTATTTGATTCAGGTCTTAAAATCAGCATTCATCTTGTGTGCATCAGCTCAATTTCTGATAGATACCCCCCCCCCCAAAATAGTGAATATATGTCCAATTTCAAACGACCCCAAATATATCCACAATAAAAATGGGATATTTAGGATTTCTAATGTCCTTTGTTGTGAGGTTGACTATGAAAAGTTTATTTTTAGTTGCCAAAAAATAGAATTCTATCAACAACTGGTACATAAGGTAGTCTATTATAGGCCACATTATAGGTGACGAAACCAGATACGTCAAAATGGGTAGATATTACGGTCAATGCTATGTTCCGGCCACTCTACTCTGCTTGATCAACTATCTTGGGTAGCTTGACTGACCACAATACTATGATCCGGCCACCCGATTCTACCAGTTCAACTGTCTTGGGCATCTTCGCTGACTCCATAACTATGTTCCGGCCAATCGGTTCTGAATGATCAACTATCTTTGGAATCTTGATAGACTACAATACTAAGTTCAGGCTACCCAATTCTGAGCGTTCAACTCTCTTGACAACCTTGACAGACCACAATACTATGTTGTGGCGACCCATTTCTACGAGGTCAACTATCTTGGGCATCTTTGCTGACTCCAAAACTATCTTCCGGCACTCGGTTCTGAACGTTCCACTATCTTGGGAACCTTGACAGACCACAATTCTGCGTTCCAGCCACCCAATTCTGAGCGTTCAACTCACTCGAGCACCTTGACGGACTACAATACTTCTAACCTTGGTTGATTACAATACGATGTTCGGGCCACCCGACACTCAGAGTTCAACTATCGTAGCTTCTTGGCCGATTTTAATTCTATGTTCCGGCCAGCCGATTTTAAGCATTCAACTATCTTGGGATATTCAGCTGACTACAATACCTGTAGTAATTCTGCTCTTGGGAAGAGCCCCCGGGCTGTGGTTCCATCTCCTCCTTCCTGTCGTCGTGTAGTCTAGGACTGCAGTCAGGACTTGAGTCTGGAGTCTGTGGATAGTAGGAGTACGGACCAAGATCACTTCTCGTTGGACTGCTACTGCCGCTAGGACGCTTCGTCTGCTTTCGTCTTCTGCAACAAAACATGTGTTAACGCTTATTGTATAGAATTGTCAGAATATCTCGAGAAAAAAAAGATTAAAAAATCTTAATGTTTCGCATCAAATAGATTATATGATGTCACACGGGTGCACTTGTGCGTTTTGCCCTACGGAGATAGGAAGAGCGACAAAAACGTAGGCACTTACATTTTAGCCAAAAAAAATACAGCTCTACGGTGGGTGTATTCTGCTTCTTAACCAGCTGGACTTTTATAAATGCCGGACCCACAAAATCCGGCCAACGAAGACTGTTTCTTCGACAGCCGCAAGTAAGAGCGAACAATATCGTATCGCTTACGGCTTCGCGGTTATAGGCTTTCAGGTATATGCATATTTAGACGTGAGAAATTGAATAACCATTTAAACAATTATTTTAAAAGAAGTAGAATATATATATATATATATATATATATATATATATATATATACACACATATATGTGTGTAATTATATCAGAAACCTATACATATTTTTGTGCGGCTTTTAAACAAATTTATGGGCCATTGTTTTCAAATTACTTCCCACAGTAATCTTATTTTTTTATTGTACAAAATTATTTAATTGCCTAATAGACCTTGGTGCAGTTTTGATGCGTATAATTAATGATGGGATAAAACAAAGATAATATAATAACATTAAATAAGCATACATATTTGGAATCATTTACGACGCATATTAGAATATTTGTTTAATTAAAAAAAAAAAAAAAAAAAAAAAAAAAAAAAATTTTGGGATTAATGTAGTAATTATTTATGTATAAAGTAATATTAGTTAAAGCTTATATGCAAATGCCAATTCTAGGACCAATCAAGAATGATAATAAAATAATATTGTTCTTTCAGGACCCATTTGTCACGAATGTATGGGGTAACTCGGAACATTAGTCAGTTTTATATATATATATATATATATATATATATATATATATATATATATATATATCCAAAAAAACTGACTAATGTTCCAGGCCTGTCCCTAAAACAGTTCGCCTATGAAAATTATGATGTCATAGTACCAGGTCATTCAAAAAGTCCTGTCGTTTTTTTGGGGGAAATTATAAATAAATAAATATTTTCAAATAATCACCTTTATTCATCAAAATATCCACCGTTACAGTCGGTAACCTTCTCCCAACGAGATGGTAAAGCCCAAATTCCTTCCTTAAAAAACTGTTGATTTTTACTGCAAAAATAAGTGGTCAGTTCGTGAATTAGGTTGTCACGGTCTTGAAAACATTTCTGTCTCAGATTGTTGTCGAGATCTCTGAATAGGTGATAATCAGTGGGTGACAGGTCAGGGGAATATGGTGGGTGAGGCAAAACTTCCCAGCCTATTTCTGTCAATTTTTGACAGAAATTTGAAAAATTGACAGAAATTTGAAAAATTGACAGAAATAGGCTGGGAAGTTTTGCCTCACCCACCATATTCCCCTGACCTGTCACCCACTGATTATCACCTATTCAGAGATCTCGACAACAATCTGAGACAGAAATGTTTTCAAGACCGTGACAACCTAATTCACGAACTGACCACTTATTTTTGCAGTAAAAATCAACAGTTTTTTAAGGAAGGAATTTGGGCTTTACCATCTCGTTGGGAGAAGGTTACCGACTGTAACGGTGGATATTTTGATGAATAAAGGTGATTATTTGAAAATATTTATTTATTTATAATTTCCCCCAAAAAAACGACAGGACTTTTTGAATGACCTGGTATTTCTCCAAGTTTTAGGCCCTTAATACCTTGTGCCAAGTTGTAAATGCACAAATAAGTGAGAGGGTGTATTTGGGTTCTTGACAAGGTATTGAGGTCCTAAAACTTGGAGCAATATTATGATACGTATCATCACATTCATAGGGAAATTGTTCTTGGGAGGGGCCTGGAACTTGGCCTGTTTTTTTTTTCAAGGAAAATTTCGTCACACTACTTATAACGAGCAAATTACAGATTTTTCCGAAATTCGATAGTTTTTCTTAGCTGAATCCCAAATATTTCTTGACTTATTATCACCTCAACAATAATATCTCATTATGAATTCTCTAGTTACTAGTTCTTCCTTCGAAAACGGTTAATGTTTTCTCCTTGAAAATTAATTCAATTTTATTTTCTAGCATCTAAATTAGTAACTCGTCAGAACAGTAAAATGGTACTTCATTTACACTTTTAGACGTCAAGATTAGCTAATTGTTGATATTTACTTGACGCTTTCTGTAGAATAGGTACTATTTAGTTGGTGTTGTAAAAAAGACGAATTAGTTTATTAGAGGATATCTCATTTTCCCGTCGCTTAGTTATAAAATGGGAACTTATATAGTGGCCAATAAAGACATCTGCGGCTTGACTTAAAATTTCTCAAAAAAACCTGATTAAAAATGCTTTGATGACAAGTTTTGATCTCTTGTAAACTAGGGTTAATAGAGCTTACACGACCCATTATCCTTTTTCTCAATCGTTTTCTCCTGATATTCTTGTGAGATGACCAAATGAATGAAATCTTTTATTATTTTAATAAGCATTAATGTGGTAACCACGCCCTCACCTCCCCCGTTTGAAATCGAAACGGAAACATGAGAAACGTCCCAGGCTTTCTGAAGAAACCGTGTGAATGTAAGAGTCGTCTAAATGCAAAAGTAATTGTTGGTTACATGCTTTTCACCAGATCAAAATTATAATACGAATACATAATTATGTTTTTGTTATATAAATCTTATATATAAAACCATATCTTTTGAAGTTACGTTCAAGCCCATTTTAATAATGATTTCAGCAAATTCTGACAGACTGCAAAAACAAGATATTTTACTCATAAGGCAAGACTTACACACATCACTCTCTGAAGGTAGCCTCACATATACACTATATTGCATTATTTCCGCTTTGTAGTGATTTTAAATTAAAATTGTTTAAATTAATAGCTTATGAATCTGATATTATTATGCTAACGTATTTTATTTTCATTGGTTTTTTATACATTGAATAATGAATTGTGTTATATATATATATATATATATATATATATATATATATATATATATTATTTAGGTTTAAATGTTAATTGAAACAATATTAGGGCTCGTAGCCGTACCAGCAAACTTGCAAAGAAAAAATGTATTTATATATTTAATAATTTATCCCACCTGAAATACTGAAAGTGAATATATATATATATATATATATATATATATATATATATATATATATATATATATACATATATCACGACACAACTTTTCTCAGGACATGGCTCAATAAATTCGTATTTACATTGTTCCAGAATAACCAACGGAAACACTTGTCCATGTGTATCATATCAAGACTAACTTTATGAATTCCGACTACTAACACAGCAGTTATAATACATAAATAAATTTGGCCATCAACAGAGCACCACTTTTTTGTTTGTCAGAATAGGGCATTAAGAGAATTTGATGAGCAGATTTATATGAAGATGGAATTCATATTACAATTAAAATACGTTATTAAGCATTTTACAGTGGTCTTCTTTCGCTATATTTTATTTGTTCTTATTCAATTTTATTGTTTATTATGATTTCCATTGGTATGTTTCATTATAGTTTTTTTTTTCTTGTGTTCTTTCTGTTTTATTTTTGCTCTTTTGTTGATGTCTTTGAAACAATTTCAGTTTGATTGGTGGTAATTCTATTTAATTAAAATCAATCAATAATGAAGTAACAAAAATATATTAATCAAAAGGAAATGATATGCTATTATTTCATGGGACTTGCGGTCAAGGATAAATTCCCTCCATGCAGGATTACAGTAAGGAAGAAACAAACGAATGTATATATATATATATATATGCATACCTGGGCCGATATTTGTAGTTGGGATGCTCCTGCATATGCACTACCCTCAGTCTCTCAGCCTCTTCGACGAACGGTCTTCGATCTTGGGGAGTCAGAGACCGCCATTTTTTACCTGCAATCAAAAATGTACTGGTTAGACCATAATAAATCTCATCTTATTCCGGATATATTTAAGCATAATATTCTATAATAAAGTAATAATTATGATATGAGTAATAATAGCTTAAGAAGAATTAGAAGATTCTTATACCGAATTCATTTAGACCACATCTCTGGACAGTGAAAGATTTGTATTTTATGTATTTATGATATACGATGGCAATATGATATATGTTTATATATTTTTCTTTAAGCGCGTTTCCTCCCGTCCTGGGGACACTACGTTACGTAGTCGACCGGATGACTTAATCCGGAAATGCCGACTAGAAAATTTCATATTTCAGAACTCTGAGATGACCAAATTAACGGTGGTTCAAATTTATATATTTGTATGTATTTATATATATTTACAAATTTGAACAACCGTTATTTTGGTGATCTCGAAATAAAATATCTCGAAAACGGGTGGTAAGTTGAAGGCGACCATTCGATAGCTTACTCTAGAAAAAAAATCCGAAGTAATTTTTGACAAGGTGATTTCGAGTGGAGATATAAGTTGTTTAAATCTTCGAAATTGTTAGTCTTGTTCTTTTAAATGTTTTTTTCTGGCTGCCTCACTTATTAATTGGTGTTTTTTTTCAAAATGGGATTTAACAATAAAATTAGTATATTAGTAACATAAGGTATGAAAATGAGAGAAAACGTCGAGAATGAGGATTGCTTAATTTCTGCTTATGATACTGTGAGTTTCCTGTTATTGTGCCTAAATTCTTCTTCTCTTTGAGATTTTATTTTATATTTTTGACGAAAGATCAAAACCTATCAATAAATGCGTCTATTCCTTTACCAATGGCACTACAAATAAGAACTGAAAGGCGCAAAGATGACTCGTAATAGATATAACTTCTAGAATGAGCGGAAGTGAATGAGGAGTTAGTAATTTCCGCTAGAATTGGCTATTGCTAGTTTCCTGTACATTTTGGCTCCTAAAATCTCGCTTGTCAACGAGATGTTTTTGCAGGGGGTGTTTATATTTTCTACGAAATCCCAAAATAAAGTATTGATAAAGTTGGTCTCGTTATTGGACATGTCTAAGTTTCTTCGTTGATCCAGTTAGGAAATATTTTATAGTCAAGTTTGTGTTAAGGTATCATCATACAGGTATTTCTTGTTTCGTCATATGATCCGTTTATTTGCTTCTATTAATTATTGGCCATTCACGTATTCTACTTTTCATTTCACTTCGATTGTTGTCCGTCGTGTCAGACCAAGATGGATGCCATTTTTGCAGGAAAATCTTTGTGGCTTCATGGTTGCTTTGTCAATTTGTGGCAGTCTTTACAAGAATGTCAACTGCTAATACATAACAGTACTTCCACACCAGTCCAAACAGTCCAATGAAGCTACATATAACAGCTCTCCCCCTATCGTCGCGGCAGAATTCCTCTATATCCGTCCAAGACCGCTAGGCCCCAAGGCGCTATTCATACCGGCGCTCTCTTCATTAGCAAGAACAAAGCCTAAGTAATTAATCCACACAAAGGCTCTTCATTATCTGGCTAATGAGAGAACGAGCCGTCTATGAGATGTAATCATGTTTTAGAAAACGTCACCACCATATTGTAGGGCGACCTGGCAACACTAAAGGCATCCGACGCCTCGATAGATTTCTCGCCATCGGCGACTAAAATAGATCAGAAATCTTCGGATGAAAGCAGCGAACTCAATGTGAGTTCAATCCAGTACAAAGATTGCTTTGAATAGCGACGGTGACAGCGTAATTTATCTTCATTTCAAAGTTTGGCCAAGTAATACCAAACTACATTCGTTAAATACACGAAGAGACATCAATGTTAAAAAAAACAAAAAAAAAAAACATGCCCAGAAACCACCAGACTCCAACAAAAAGGCACCAATCAATTTTGTGAAGCAGGAATTAAAAGTCTGGATTTATCTGAAACCCACCACTTCGGATGAACTTATTAGAGGGCGTAATTTTTGTCGTTCCAATTGCCACGAAATTCGCTGAGAAAATGCATTATTATTATAATCATACCCGGTAGATAGGCAGCGAAAAATTCCAAAATCAGTCCATATAGATTCAGGGGAAAACAATGTTATTGATTTTCCCGAACCGGGCGATCTTTTTTCTTCCTTCTGAACAATATAATTTTATATGGTATCTGCTGTCGTGTAGGGCTTAACTCTTTGGCACTATGTTTTCCAATTCTCATTTTAACATTGCTACTTAAATTGTTGTTTATTGATCAATAAATTAATTAAATAGCCCTCAATAATTTAATTTTGTCGATATTATTAGTTATGTTTACTTAATATAAGCAAAATTGTGGCATTGGTAGTCTGCGTTTTCCTGGCTTTCGTAGTTTCCTCCAGTCGTAATATTGGCATATTATAAAATGTCTATATTGAAACATCCTACTCGTAATCAATCTTAAAAATCATCGATTAATTCCTGTATTTGATCTCCCTAAATCGAACGAACGCTTATAAACTTGTTATAAGAGAAAAAAATTATTTCCGACGAATAGCGCAAAATCTATATTAGTTTCTAGAGTTGAAACACGATGTCAATATTGTACAATGAGAATCAATATTGAACCCAGGATTAGTATTCCACTCGGACCCAAAGCTAGAGACGCCAAGGGCTTGGCCCAGCAGGGCGTCGGGCCCATCCATCTATTGAATCATTAGAGATGGTACCTGGTGTCGCGCAGGGTTTACTATTGGGCACTATGCTTTTCAATTCATATTCCAACTTAGCTACTTAAATTTTTTTAGAAATTGATTTAATGTTATGTGAATATAACTTAAATGGTCTGTAAAAAGTTTATATAAAAAAAGTATATATACTTATATATGTATATGTGTGTTTGTGTGTGTCTGTGTGTGTGTGTTTATGTGTGCATATATATAAATATGTCATTCACTTCAAAACGTATTCAAATTTTATAAACTGTTTATTCTATAGACGTCGATCTTAAAATCACTTCATTCAATTATTTAATTGTTGTATGGTTTCCAAAAAAAATCTAACTAGTTTTTCACTACCAACATTTTATTGTACATTTTCAGCTGTTAATGACAGTTTTTAAAAAATTGTAAGATAATATTGCCCTTGTTGATTTAAAAGAATAATATAAATTAACTTTTGTTGATAGAGCCTGTTTTTATGGATTTTTTTTTGTATGTCCACTGTAGGCGCTATTTCACTTTAGTGCGGTACACGGAATCCGATAGACGATATTCCATATATTTTTGAGGGATTGGGTTTACAAAAGTCGTATATAAGATGCACATCGGGATGCAAATTATCATTCTGTATTTATTCATTTAGTACCAATTTTTATGCTACCGATATTTTATGTTTTAAATCCATATCCATCTGCCTTTAATTTAATCTCTAACTGTAACTCACATTTAGAGTCTGTATCATCATCCTTGTTTGCAGCCCTGAATATTACCGTATACAAATATAAACCACATTTAATTATAAAAAATGCAGTTTTATTATCGAACCTCGACGATATCTATCTTCGCAATCTTAATGATCAACGATCTCGTCTCAAAACAATTGATTAAAAATGAATAACCGGTATATATTTACATCCCAAATGACATCTTCATGATCAAACTGATATCCCCATCGTGAAAAATCAGGCAAACTTTAGATGACCTTTTCATGGCAGGACAAAGGTGATACCGGAAAAGATCAGCCCCCCTGTGGAAAGACAAGCCTCAAACCTTGACTAGTTTAATTAGTTTATTAGTAATTTAATTTTTGTTCAACATTCCATAAATTATTTAAGAAAATATTGGCTATTGAAATTGATTCCTTTTAACTATTGACAAGAGCTATTGTAGAGGCAAGCTGACACTCAGACATAGTGTCTCGAATTGTTATATCCCCTCATCATGGCATCAATTAATATACAATAATTTAGATTAACATCTCCGAACCTTCCAGGTCCCCTTAATTATTTTACCACGAAATGGTTCGTGATCCAAGAAAAATAAGTAGGTTGAGATCATAATGAGTTTTGAATGACTTGCGTTTCTCCGAAAACCCTGTGTTGCGCAGGGGTCTATATTCGGCACTATATTTTTTATTCCATACGTCTTCTTACGGATTAGAATTTTTATATATATATATTTTTTATTATTATTATTATTTTATTATTTTATTTTTATTATTATTATTTTATATATATATATATATATATATATATATATTATATAAAGGGTTAGTCAAATAATGAAAATAGAACTCTTGATAAATGAACATTAAGTTAGCATCAAGATAATACAATATTTAAATGTATAATATAATATTTTTCTGTTCCCCCTCTTGGCTGCTCAAAAATTTAAAAAACAAAAATCAACCAATTTTAACGAAAGTCTGTTTAAAAAATTGTTTGATGCGAAAGGTCAAGTTCGTTAACCAGAAAAATCCGTCGACCAGAACATGATTTTTTGCGTGATATTCTAGAGAAAAAAATCATAACGCTTGCGTTTTCTCTTTACTAGGATTCCATATATACGTTTTATATGTAATGGGTCGTGGGGAATCTAATGAAACCATGCCCAAGGTCCTATCTATAATTGTTGTCGAAGAAAATGTTCAGATTTATTCATATGAAATGAAATGAAATAGCCTTTATTATACAAACCAAAAATAAACATCTTTGATATTTTCCTACAAAATAAAACTCATAATTAATTTTTTACATTTTTCTAAAAAGCTTAATTAACTGATTAATAATTTTTGCTTGTAAAAGCCTTCCTCCTTTGAGGAGTAATGGTCTACACTTCCCAGGGGGACCAGCCTTAACGGGAAGCGGGGACTGTGAGTTCCTTCCATGTTTCCCACCAGAGCTTCTTGTCCCGTGCTTTTCTCCACCATGTCGGGCCTGCTGTCTTCTTGAAAGAATCACTCCACCTCCTGACTTGTCTGCCTCTACCTCGAGTACAATCGTATGGAGTCCATTCAGTCACATAATATGACCATCTGTCATCCCTGCATCTCAAGAGGTGTCCTGCCCATTTCCATTTTGCTTTTTTAATTAACTTGGTTAAGTCCTTCAACCCAGTTTTCTTCCTAATGTCAGCACACTTGATCTCTTCTTCTGACATTAGCGATGCTTCTTTCTAATGAGTTTTGCCAAACCATGATTTTATTCTCCTGGTACTTTGTGAGGGACCATGTTTGGCTTCCATAGGAAATTGCAGGAAAGATGCAAGATTCAATGACTTGTTTTTTCAATTCCATTGCTATATTCGCCTTCAAAATGTGTCTCAAAGACCAGTATTTTCTCCAGCTCTGTGATATTCTTCTTTGAATTTCTTTGTGGGTTCTGTCCTTAAATGAAATTAGTTGTCCCAGGTAGTTATGCTCATTTGTGTATTCTATGGAATTATTGTTAATTACTAATTTTATTTCTTCTCTATTGGTCATTAATTTTGTTTTTCGTAGTTGGGATTAAGGCCTATTTCTTGACTGTGTGTAATAAGTTCTGTTAGCATAGCGGTCATTTCCTCGATATTTTTTGCAACTATTACTATATCGTCGGCAAAACGAAGGTTATTAAGCCATCTTCCATTCACACTGATTCCTTTACCTTCCCATTCCAGCTTCCAGAAAATAAGCTCTCGTGTGTCATCCAAAAAATAAGGATGACACACGAGATTTATTCATATATATATATATATATATATATATATATATATATATATATATATATATATATATATATATATATTATTGACAACGAATTTTAGGACCTGTTATCTATAGGTTACCACCCTTTCATAGTCAGGATAGAGCTGATGCCTTTTCTTTTTTTGACGAAAAAGCCACCACCCCTCAGGGTAATCAACCCACGAGGCTCGGAGTGCTCACGCCTTAGCTGTCACGGCCATCGGGCCTCCGGGAAATTGTAGTAAATCTGAAGCATCTATTTGAAAGATTATTAAGTTTCCTACAATTGCAGTTTTGATAGAGCAATATTATTAGGATAAATCGTTGCTTAAAAGGTGAATGCTGTCAGTTTCCTGTTCTGGCGCCTAAGATCCTCTTTCACTTTGAGATATAATTTTACATTTTTGAATTTGTTTACATTTTTCACTAATGATGAACTGTTTCTATTCTAAGCTTTCCCAGTGATACTGGGGATAGGAACAAAAACGTGCTAAGATCATGCAGTTTCCGCACAATTTTTTTTTTTAATTTTCGAATCATTTTTATTTGTTTTATCGTAATAGCAGTCTCTGTTTATTCCAAAAATTACAAGGTAATATTATAAAATGTTATTTTATTATTAAGCTTGCTTATTTCATAATTTGTTTTTCCCAGAGGTTGTACAAGGGCATACAATAGGCACTATACATTTTCCATTTTACACCCGACGCTCATCTCTTCGGATGAAAATCTTCTCCCCCAAGGGTCTTAACGTGTCTCTTTTTCTTCCGGATTGGAACCTCCCACACCGCTACGCCCTCCACGGTCCCATCCTTCCAAATAACCCCGAGAGAGAGAGAGAGAGAGAGAGAGAGAGAGAGAGAGAGAGAGAGAGAGAGAGAGAGAGAGAGAGAAAGACACCCCCGTGGCAGGATGATGATGATGATGTGTGTAAGAGAGAGAGAGCAATAACGGTCTCGAGACACAATGAAAGGTGCGGCATACGCCTACACTAACGACCGGAGTGTATGGGCTCTATGCCCCTTTTTTATTGGCATCTTTTTATGTGCACGTCTCCATCTCTTCTAAGGGACACAATCAGCTCGAGGAGCATCCTCCTACATTAATATCATATATATATATATATATATATATATATATATATATATATATAAAATATTTGGTTATGGAATTTATTTATAGATTAATTTAAGGAGCTCCACAAGATGATTTGCTTGAATATTTAGTAAAAGCATAATATTAGTAAAAAGAAAATAAACCGATTTTAATAAAGTTTACAAGTTATATAAAGTAAACACTAACATACAAAATAAATTTAATTTAAAACTATATAACATATTTAAAAATAAAGCAATACAATAAAAAAAAAAAATTAATAAAAACAATTGATTCGTTAGGTTTAATGTGAGGCGATGAATTTCAAAATGGGTAAAATCCACTTTTTCATCATAATAATTTGTTTTCTAAAACTAGTCTTGTTGTTTTTTTTTTCACAAAGCGAAATATTTTTTTAGAAATTTATTTAATCTCATCAAACACAAGGAAATGAATGTTATTGTGAACTTGTAAATATTAATTTCGTATTAAAATTATACTACCTTATACATTTCTTGTGTTCCCTGAAAAGTTGTACGATTTGGATGTAGGCTGTAGGTATATTAAATTAAAGATTTTCGCCGAAAAACTCAGTGTCCCTTTGAGCGGATTCTGCTGGTTAATGAACTTGGCCTGTTTCGTTTTAGACGAGGTATTCTTGTGCCTGATTCCTGCAAAATTGGGCCGGTTTTGTGGATAGTTGAGGCAAACAGGAATACTTAAGAAAATATACCGGAAAAGTTTTCATGTCCATTAATATTTTTTTTTTCAAATACTTCCTTAACATGAAACGCAATCAAAATTTAAATATCTTAGATTAGATGAATGTCGAACTTCCGGAACAAGTTCCAGCTGAATCAAGCGTTTCTGAATATCCGAAATGAAAATTAGTTTGGAAAAGTAGTTGTACCAATTGTTATCGGAAACGGTTACAGATATATAACTCTAAATATGGTTTCATTCGTGACCCTACTTTAATGAACCTTTTTTTTTCTAGACGGTACTTCCGGATTGCATCATGAGCTCAACCCCATAAGTGGGTTTCCCCTCTTTAGAGGGAAAGAGGAACCGCGCTAAAATCAAAAATGATATCTAAGTGTGTCTTTGCGAAGAAAATTTTTTTAAATGGACAAAGAATAGGTTTTTCCGGACGAAGTCCTAGCGCTGAGTGCACGCGATCCTGATTTGAAGAATAGGTTTTTCCGGACGAAGTCCCAGCGCTGAGTGAACGCGATGCTGATTTGAAGATTACGTTTTCACCGAGCCTCCATTATTTTAATTATTAAGTTTTTTTTTGCTCCTCCATCAATACATTTCAAAATGAAAACCCATTTTCTTTTACCTTTATTGCATGAAAGTATGACACAACAATCAAATAGGAAAAGGTGAACATTAAACTTTAAAGTCGTTTTTTCGAAACTATGTTTTTCAAATCGGGCGATTCTCTTGCATTTTTGCCCGATCAACTTCAAATTTTAATTGCAGCTTCTTAATGATATTTGATTGTAAAGTGCGTAGGATTTTTTTCGATTCATTGAATTATAACGATTTTATGACCGAATTTGGACGGATGTTTTAATAGAAAATGAATAATTGTCCATAATTTTCGAAAAAAATAATATTTCATAAAAATCCTACGTCCTTTGATAGATTTAACCTGCTTCATTCGAAATAATTGTTCGTTCTAGATTAAAAATTTCCGCCTGCAGACTATCGCCCGTGAAAAAAGAGGGTTTCCGTTTTACTTATTTTTTATGGGGGGGGGATACTTTAACATCCCATATAAAATGTTAGATTAAAAGAACTGAAAAATATTGATTTATTTTTATATTTATAAAATTCATGAAAATGATTTTGATTTTGATTTCACAAGGTAGCGTTAACCCTTAAACAAGGGGATTTCTCGTGACTTACGGGCTATAATACGTCGAGATTTCTTTTCGGCACTTCCTGAGTTCGTCATCAGGCATCTTTGACTCCAGGGGGGAAGGATGGCGAAAACAGGAAATTCAACACCTCAAAAGCAACAAAGAAATCCTTATGTTTCCTGAACCATTGTAATTAGTTTTAAAGTATTTGCGAGATTCGACTGCCAATTGGAGAGCCTACGGTCCCCGCTGATTGTGTTTATGGCTATGAGCGGATTCTTCGAAGTGGTTCTGCTGTCTTGGCAGATTATTTGCTGGCATCGCCTGCTATCTGGGTTACTGGGGATCTCGCCTATCCGCTCGGATCTGAGGATCCACTGGCCAATGGTAAAACCGGATATTAAAGTGTACCACTTTTGAAGTTGTTTCCTAACATAGGAGATCAGAAATATTCGTCACCGGTCCAAACTACTACATGGCGGAAATTATGTTCAATTTATTGTAATCTTGAATCAAATCAAGTAGAGAGATAAGTTTGAATTTACGCCCTCTCCCTATGACGTGGAAATTCTGCTTAAGATGTCGACATGAAAATTCAATCCGGAAGTGCTGACAAGGAATGCCAAAGTTTTATAACCCATTAGCCACTGGAAAAAACGACTACCTACTTAAATGTGTTTATTTTTTTATTTATTTAAGAGATCTATAACTGAGATGATAAGCTCTAATTTGATTTAGTTAAATGTGTTTATATAATATAAATAGTGCAATTCTGATAAAATTTCAATTAAAAATATATTTTTCTATATCGAAAAGGCCTGTTTGTTAAAAAGGATACTCCACCAACCAAAACGCTGAAATTCCAGCGAAACATAATGACCTATGTTTATAAGTACGTAAATTTATATTTATTTAACGTTTTAGAAAAAATTAGAACAAAAAAAAATGTTAACAGTTATTATAAAGGGTGTGTTCAAGTAACTTGAGTGCAATTAAAAAAAAGTCTCGCAAGAACTGCGTCATCTTAGCTCGTTTCTGTTCTTATTTGTAGTCCCATTAGTAAAGGAATAGATGCAGGTTTTGATATAAAATAAAATATAAATATATATATATATATATATATATATATATAAAATAAATCTCAATGAGAAGTAATATAATATTTTAAGTGCCACAATAGAAATCTGATTGTATTCTAAGCGGAACTTACTCCATCCTCTTTCTCAACGTTCGCTCTTGGAAACAATATAACAACGTTTCTCATTTTCTTACCTTGTTTTACTGAAATAGTCATTTTACTGTTAAATGCAAATTAAAAAAAAAACTCAACAACCAATTAAAAAATTAGGTAAACAGAAACAAAAAATCTTTCAAAAGAACAAAACTTACAATTTCGAAGTTTCAAGTCCTTATTTCTCCTATTGACGTCGCCCCATCGATAATTACATCACAACTTTCTTTGTAGAAAATGTAGTATTCTTTCCACTTACTGCGATTTTTTAGCCCTTTTGGAGATATTTAAAAAAGTCCGATTCGCAGGAGCTGCGTCATCTTAGCGCGGTTCCGTTCTCATCTCTAGTGTTTATGAAGGCATAGAATAGAAACAGTTATTACTTTGTTTAGATCAATAGCGAAACACTTATCCAAATGAAATCTCAAACAAACCAGTTTTGAAAGGTCTTGATTTACAATCTTACCTGTATGGGTCAGCTATCCCATAAGTCGGCCAGAAAGGCCTCCGCTCAGAGGCATTAGGAAAGCCTTGGGATCTCTCTCTTTGAACGCTACATTTTAAACAATAAATTGATCTTCTTATTTTACTTAATCTGTTTTATTATACGACTATAAGCAATTTAAAAATAACAAGGAATAAAACAGTCAAAGAGAACCGCTCGAATAAACGAAATCAATTACTTTAAAATTTTAAGCACTTATTTCTCCGATTGACACCGCCTAATTAAAACTTTCTTTAGAATCTTTTTTGTAGAGCATTTAGTAAGCTTTCGAATGGTAACCTTCTGCTTCGCAAGATTGTCAACGGTTTTCGAGATACTAACGAAAGTATACAAAGTTACCAAAACTTTTCTTGTCTGTTAAAATATTTTATTCTAACCTTTTCTTTACTCCAAACATAACCAAAATTTCAACATATTAGTGTTGATGAAATTCGAACATGCAGAAAATGTTTCAACTGAATCCCATAATTCTAAGTACCAAAATCAAAGACAAAAAGAACAGTTCGAATAAGCGAAATCAATTACTTTAAAGGTTAAAGCACTTTTTTCTCCGATTAACATCGCCTAATCAAAACTTTCATTAGGACCATTTTTGTAGAGCATTTAGTAAGCTTTCTAATAGTAATCTTACGTTCCGCAAGATTCTCAACCTTTTTCGAAATATTAAGGAAAGTATACAAAGTTACCAAAACTTTTTATGTCTGTTAATAAAATATTTTATTCTAACCCTCCCTGTACTCCAAACGTAACAAAAATTTCAACATATTAGTTTTAATGAAAGTAGAACATGCAGAAAATGTATCAACTGAATCCCATGATTCTATGTACCCAAACCAAAAACGGTATTCCAATTTCCCAATTTCCAAATTTTTCCAATTTCCTCGAAAACGGTTAAATCTATCGTCTTGAAAATGGTTTCATTCGTTTTCCTAGCCCAAGAAGCCTATTAAACGAGTACTTACAAGCTTATGAACTCAAAAACGTAAGCGTTACGATTTTTTTTGCGCGAATTTCTCCCCAAACGCCATCGTCCAGTGGGCGGATTCTGCTGGTTAACGAACTTGACCTTTCAAATTGGAAGACGGATTTTTGTACGAAATTTCATCACAATCGGACCATTAGGGAAGCCAGAAATGAGCCAACAGACAAATATATATATATATATATATATATATATATATATATATATATACATATATATATACATATATATATATATATATATACATATATATAAATATATACATATATATATATATATATATATATACACAAATTTGAACCACCGTTATTTTCGATTTCTAGGGGTTCTGAAACGCGAAATTGTCTAGTCGGCACTTCCGGATTGTTTCATTGTATCAACCTAATAAGCGGGGTTCCTCCCTATGGGGGAGGGAGGAAACGCGCTAAAAATATACCAAGATCAGAAAATGTTTAATTATTTTTGTATATTAATTACTGTTAAATGAGTAAAAATATTAAACATTTAATGATTTTTTTCATTTTGTGTCACTAATATTTGAAAAAAAAATTATAATTTTTTCTAGTAATGCTTTGCACGGGCTTTTTGGAAATATTTTTCTTAGTTCTTATTATTAAATTTAGAAGTGTGGTGTTGTTTGGTTTACAAAGCGCTCCAGACATACGCGACCTATGAAACCACCTTAAGATGACGTTTTTTCCGAGAGTCGGATTTTTTATGTAAATTATATAAATGAAAGGTTGATAAAAAGAGACCGTTGCTCGACGAGTCCACTGATCGCGACCATCCTTCTGCGAGGTTTCCTTCTTTTTGATTGGCTCCGGACGAAGCCTCGTTGAAAAAGTCTGTGGAATTCGGGGCCGATCGGCTAGAGGAGCCTTTATTTTTTCCGAACCTCAGAGATTTGTGTGTCTGTCCGTCTTTCGCCGCTATTAATGGGCCTCGCTAATTTTTTTTTTATCTGTGCGATCTTAACTCACTCCGGCTCGCGCTCTTCCTAAAAGATGCCCGTCTTAAATAAGGTGGACTCAGTAAGCATATAAGGTATTAACATGTAAAGTGCGCTTGTACGTAAATTAGCCTAAGGAGGTGATACTACATTGTGTGTTCAAAATCAAAGTAATTTTTTTCCAATTTATGAATAAAAAATATACAAATATTTTTCAGTTCTTTTTGTCACAGGTTTTATATGGGATTTTAAAGTGTATATATATATATATATATATATATATAAATAAAGAGTTTAACTCTTCGAAAACAAGATGTCGGCGCTGTGACTGACGAAATAATAATTGTTTTCGAAGATGGTGTACAATTTATAATTTTCTTTTATCAAATTCGTTGAAGATCGTTCTACTGAAGCTTCCTAAGGATATTTAGTGGTAAAGGACGAAGGATTGTTTCTATTCATTAAATTATAACGATTTTATGATCGATTTTCGATTCGATTTTTTAATAGAAAACGAGGAATTGTTCAAAATTTTCGAAAAAAATTAATTTTACTTAAAAATCCTACGTATTTTACTAGATTTACCTATCTTTTTAAAAATTGGCGTCTGTCGACTATCGCCCTTGAATAATAATAATAATTGTATTTGAAGAATTAGAGCTTATTTTTTTTTTTGTTACTTGACATATATATATATATATATATATATATATATATATATATATATATATATATATATATATATTTATATATATGTGTGTGTGTGTGTGTTGTTTCATTAAGAAATTCGGTAAAGAAGATTACGATAACGAACGATTTAACGAGTGTATTAATCATCATTTAGGGAAAGTACCTAGTTGCCATTAAGTTATTATGAAAAAATATAGTTATTGAGGTTGCACTCATAAAAGAATTTAAAAAATATATATATTTCTTCAAATTTTCATCGATCATTATGTCTTCTGAAACGTTTGTTCTTTTGTCACGATGTTTGTGATTGACACTAAATTTTGCGATTTTATCTTGTCTATCTTCTTTTAAATAAAATTGTTTTTTTTTTATAAAAACAAAGTTCGCAGACATTATGATAAGGAAAACATGACGATTGCCAACCTTACGTTCTTTCTCATTCTAACAATAGATTGTGGCAACACTGATGTACGATTGTGCGATATAATAATTATTGTAGAAACCTGAGAAAAATGCCTATTAAATCATTATTGTTGTATTTTTTGTATTTTTATGTTATCATGCCAGCTAGATAAAATTATTTAATTAACCATTTAAAAAATTCCTAAAATGACCTCTTTTATCCGAGGTCATTTCCCTTTTCAATATACGCATAAATTACAATAATAATAATTAAATGCTTTTTTTTTTGTTAAAATTATTACTAATTAATTTAAATATGCGTCCAAATTCAAAATGAGGGATCCACTAAAAGCAGAATACAAAATTCCGTCACGCAGAAGCTAAATAACTAAGCATATTCCTCAGAAATGTGGTAAAGTAGACAAAATAATCTATATAAAGACAAAATAAACATAAACAATTTTTTAATTTCATATTTTTATAATCTTTATATTGATCCACCATATACACCTATTCGTAATGGGCAGATTTTCCTTATTTTTACAGCAAATATTTATATCAAATTTAGTTGTAGTTGATAAAAAAAAAAAAAAAATTAAACCGTTAGGGATACAGTCAACGACCATAGGCTCGTTGAATACACCGGTTCCCATTGATCATCGAAGTTAAGTCAGGACGCGTGGCTGGTACCTGAATAGGTGACCGACCACGTGTTTATGGCATTATAAAAGGGTGGCAACCTATAGATAGCCCGGCGTTAATAGCTCAATTGTCGAGAAGCCGTCAAACCAAAAACAAACAAAGAAAATCGTTTGGGAGACCTTAATATTTGGTGTCCGGAATAAACTTTCCTTTCGGATGGACTGATGTATCTGGTTAACAAATTCGATCGCCATCGTGTTAACACACACACACACACATATATATATATATATATATATATATATATATATGCTTGATGTTTATTTTTCGTCGCTGGGATGATATTTTTAGATGGAACGGCATTTTTCTCCAGCGGTGGTACTCCTCTTCACTTCTTCCTGGGATATTTCGATGGATTCATCATCTCCATCTTCGTCAGCCAGGTACTTGTTGTTTCTTCCTCGGTGGTAGCCAAGGGAATGAAATTTTTCTCGATCAGGGTGCCCTTTCGAGGGCCAATCGATAAACACTATTTTTCAACATCTAAAACACACACAGCTATACAACAAGATTTAATTTTAGGCTCTAAAGTTACTTCTGATATCTGGTAGCATTGGAGAAAAAGTCAACTAAACCTTATTTGGTAGCATTATAATTATCATTATAATTATTTGTTAATTTAAATTAATTTTATTTTCACTTAATCGTGATTTATATGCGTGAGTGTATGAATACGTATGTATGTACATGTGTATAACATGAATTACACAAAGGGTATAAAAACAATGTATATGCATGTGTTGTGCACTTGCATATACATCTGTAATGTATATAGTAATGTTTTTATGTATGTATATATATATATATATATATATATATATATATATATTATATTATATATATTATAGTGTACATACTTATAACTTTTATATCAATTTGTAAAATACTTTTATTGTAAATTAATGCTTTTTACTTTATATGAAATATCCGCTACCTGGGATTAATACTAGAGAGCAGATTCACTTGGAACCCACACACCCGACTGAAAAGACAGGAACTGAACAGGAGATACGGACTTCTTCGACGACTATTGGGACCTTCATCAAAACTCACAACACAGAACAAACTCACTATATACAAAACCATAATCAGACCTATTTGGACGTACGGACTTGACCTGTGGAGAACAACCAAAAGATCAAATATACAGAGAATCCAGGCATTCCAATCCAAAGTCCTACGCAAAATAGTTAATGCCCCTTTTTACGTTTCCAATAAAACCCTTCATCGTGACCTCAATATCCCTTTCATCCATGAACTAGCTAAATCCCGATTCCTAACCTTTCACTCCAAACTATCTGCTCATCCCAATCCCAGAGCTCAATCCCTCTCCTCTCAGTCCCACCCCGAAAACCCTCCTAGGAGGCTAAAGAGATCTTGGCCTCGTGATCGACTTCGTACTTAGGACGAATAAAAGTGTTTAACTAGGAAGTGTCAATTATGATTGGCTCCTTCCAAATTTCTATTTAAATTATATTTTATCATTTCATTTATTCTTTTTTCTTATTATTACTTTTTATTTCCCCGCCCTTTTAGCTATGATTATTATTTATCTTTTTTTTGTAATAATTTAAATATGTACTATTTTTTTTTCTGTAATCTCATTATGTGAAATCATAAAAATGCCTTTATTTATCACAATTAACCAATGTACTATATTATTTGTGCAGATGTTAATAAACGCTTTATTATAAATATATATATATATATATATATATATATATATATATATATATCTATATATGAAATATCAATAAGAAATTGTAACACATTTGTAATTATCGAGCGAATCATCTGCGTTATGAGAGTCTTGATAATAAATAAATCATTTTACTTCCTTATCTGCCAGCGACCTCTTGTTTTGAAACATGGCTCGTCACGCTTCTGCTGGTCTCGAAAATTGTGTGCGTCTATGATATGAGGTTGTTGAAACGGCTTCTCGCTCATGTGGTGCAGCTCCTCTACATATTCAGGGTGTCCAGTATATGTGTCCACCCCCTTTTCCTCCTAGAGTTGTTGGAATTTTGATATGAAAGTTGGTAGGTCTTAGTTATGTTGCATGAGGTTTCTTTTGACGGTTTAGTTGACTTTGTAACATTCTCCAGTTTTTCTCCAGCGCATCTAACTCTTGATTTTACAATGGCAGCAGGTATTTTTTATGACGAATTCTGATAGAAAATTTAATTTTAAGACTAATTTATTCCGAGACATCTTTTGATCCGACGCACCGTTTGCGCGTAAAACGCAAAAAAACTGAAACATATCGCCCTTTTGTATACAAATTCCCATTTATCACTGAAACCAAGCCTTGTACGTAAAAACACCTCGATACAAACGTTGTAGCCTATTAATTTTCCTTTCAGATGATACCAAGATCAAAGTTGTAGGTTAAATATTTAACGGGATATTATGAATGGAAAATATACCTTAAAAGATACGAAAACAAGGTATAGTTGGGATTCGGCTAGGAGAAAAACGTCAGACTTTCAGGAAGAGATCTGTATTTGGACGTTTCGGCTGCACATTGGCAGCCTTCTTCAGCTAAAAAATACAACTTATAAGTAAAAAAATAAATATACAACTTGTAAGTAAAAAACAGGCAGAAATGAGTGTAGTATATACATAAAGACAATAAATTTTAACCAATCTTATTTTTAAACAATGAAAATACGGTAGTTGGAAAGCTTAAATACGGTAGTTGGAAGGTTTAAAAATAAGATTGGTTAAAATTTATTGTCTTTATGTATATACTACACTCATTTCTGCCTGTTTTTTACTTACAAGTTGAATATTTATTTTTTTTACTTATAAGTTGTATTTTTTAGCTGAAGAAGGCTGCCAATGTGCAGCCGAAACGTCCAAATACAGATCTCTTCCTGAAAGTCTGACGTTTTTCTCCTAGCCGAATCCCAACTATACCTTATCTTCGTATCTCTGCAACGGCTAACTATCTCCATCTTCACTATATACCTTAAAAGTTTAAAAAAATAACAAATCAGAAAATCGATATGAATAGAAAAAAGTAGCTGTCATAAACACTAAAAAAAAAGTACTTATTTACTGTATGAAAAAAGTAAATAAAAATTATTATAAAACAGAACAGAATAAATTTCTTTTTGCATATGAAATTAATATATCATAAAACTAAAAAAAAAAAAATTTGCCTTTGTTTTCATTCATAATATCCCGTTAAATATTCAATCTACAACTTTGATCTTGGTATCTTCTGAAAGGAAAATTAATAGGCTACAACGTTTGTATCGAGGTGTTTTTACGTACAACGCTTGGATTCAGTGATAAATAGGAATTTGTCTACAAAAGGACGATATGTTTCAGTTTTTTGCGTTTTACGCGCAAACGGTGCGTCGGATCAAAATATGTCTCATAATAAATTAGTCTTAAAATTAAATTTTCTATCAGAATTCGTCATAAAAAATACCTGCTGCCATTGGAAAATCAAGAGTTACATGCGCTGGAGAAAAACTGGAGAATGTTACAAAGCCAACTAAACCTTCAAAAGTAACCTCATGCAACATAACTATGACCTACCAAGTTTCATATCAAAATTCCAACAACTCTAGGAGGAAAAGGGGGTGGACACATACTGGGACACCCTGTATAATATTTCGAATCATTTTCTACGTCATCTTGAGACTCTTATCCTTGTTTGGTGGAAGGCAAGGGAAATTTATCATTGCGTGTTTGTGTGTGTGTGTATATATATATATATATATATATATATATATATATATATATATATATATATATACATAATCGAATCATCATCGATGAGGGGATCATGATCATCCCTTGATCTCTTCAATCATTTATCATCAAATAAATTCCAATACTAATAATTAAATATCTTTTTTTCTAACAATTATTAGTAGTCGACTTTAATATCCGGCCCCATTAAACAAGAAGTGAGGAAACGCGCTAAAATGGGCTGAAGTTTGAATTGATTATTTAATGCAGACGGAAAATTGTCTTTCATCTCAAATCAGTTGTTTTTGCTGACCACGTGACATTGTCGCTTCCGTTAATTTCTTCCATTTTACGTGATTTCCGCCTTGATCACGTTTCCAACTTTACGTGATATTATTTGAAATCAGGACATCTATTTTACGTGATGAAAGTTTTTTTTTTGTTATACTTGATTGAATAAATTTGTGCTGTAAAATTGGGAGGGTATGAGCTTGTTCTAACTATTGGTATTAGCCTCTCGATCCAATCTACGAGATACCAAAACTGACCACACCCGCTTAAAATATATAAGTATATATTTATACATATGCATAACCCTACAACAAATTGAGATCTTACAAAAAATTGCAGAAAAATAGATCTACAAATTAGATGAAAACTACACAAAATACTTGACCAATCTTGAAACTTCCCCTAAATATAAGCAAAATATGGAAAAATCAAAATAGTTCAACAAATAAAGTACCTCGGTGAATTTATTCACGAATCTGGTATAGACAAATTATCAAATAAAGCGAGTTATAAAAAGATGATGACAGCTTTCAGATAAAACATTTATAATCAGAAATCAATCTATTAGGAAACAAAACTCGGACACAACATAGTAATCATATCATGGATTGTGGCAGTCAGAAACCTCAAGACGCCACACTTCCTTTCATCGTACTAGTCAATCGCCAATCAGAAGACTCGTACGACGGTCACCGAATCGCTCCCCTACAGAAATGCGATTGCTTTTCCAACAGAAGCAGAAAACTAAATTTGGTTGAGTCAATCTTCAGTGCCAGAAGAAGAAATTAGAGTTGCGGTCATATGAAACCTTATAACTCCAGAAATCTGTAATTCTCTTCTTGTGCCTTATTGAATCAGTGAACAGATGCCATTTAACGAAACTCAATACATCAAACCGTTCTTCCGTACCTTAGAATTGTAGTGTAGTAGCGATGAGACGCGTCATAACTCGATTTAGTTCTTCTGTATCTAACATTCTTGGGAAGTGACGTCCGAAGGCCCGTAACCTGAATTCTTGGGGTACTCTAGATAGCCGTGTCACTTGATGTGTAACGCTGATACGGACATTCTCAACTCACTTTTTCAAGCTGAGATTTGGCACCCTAGAGTTAGTGCAGCAGAAACAATCCTAGCAACTCGATTTTTTGAGTCACTACAGGATGCCTTGGCTTTGTGAGTAACTCTCCACAGAGGTCTCTTGTGTCGGTTATTCCATTCTTTCTTGTGTCTTAGAGTAAGTGCAGCAGCGATCACAAGCCTCTTGTCAAAACTTGTTGAGTCACACTGGACTTTGCGTTTCGTGTAACTCTACTCCGAGGTCTCTTGAATCGCTTACTCCATTGTTTCTTGTGTATCCTAGGGCTGGGAGAGCAACCATTACAAGCCTCGTCTCTAGAGTTCTACACTACATTTGCTTTCTGTGTGACGCTCTTCAGAAGTCTCTTTACTCGGTTATTCCATTCTATCTTGTTTATTATAGAACTGGCAGAGCAACCATCAGAAGCCCCTTTACTCGATTTATTGTGTCACTCTAGACAGCCTTCTCTTACTGTGTATCGCCATGAAAATTCCCTTGACTCGCTTACTCAAGTCTTCCGCCGGTACTTCACAGCTAGTGCAGCAGCAAGAAAAGCCCCTTTACTCGATTTATTGTGGCACTCTAGATAACCTTCGCTTACTGTGTAACGCTCTTCAAAAGTCCCTTGACACGGTTACTCAAGTCTTCCGCCACTACCTCACAGCTAGTGCAGATACAAGAGAAGCCCCTTAACTCGATTTATTGTGGCACTCTAGATAACCTTCGCTTACTGTGTAACGCTCTTCAAAAGTCCCTTGACACGGTTACTCAAGTCTTCCGCCACTACCTCACAGCTAGTGCAGATACAAGAGAAGCCCCTTAACTCGATTTCTTGTGTCACTTTAGATACCCTTCGCTTACTGTGTAACGCTCTTCAAAAGTCCCTTGACACGCTTACTCACGTCACGCCTGTACCTCACAGCTAGTACAGCAGCGATCAGAAACTCCTTAACTCGATTTCTTGAGTTACTCTAGACATCCTTCGCTTAATGTGTAACGCTCTTCAAAACTCCCTTGACTCGCTTACTCAAGTCTTCCTCCGGTACCTCAAAGCAGTGCAGCAGACACCAGACACCTCGAGTCGATTTGGAGCAGGCTAAAGTCAGTATATTAGCGAACAGTAGACTCATAAACTCGCTTGCTCCTCGCTTCGTACTAGTATAACGGCGATCAGGCGCCTCGTATCTCGAGTCGATTTGGAGATGGGTAATGTCAGTATATTAGCGATCAGTAGACTCGTAAACTCGCTTGCTTCTTGCTTCTTACTAGTATAACGGCGATCTGACGCCTCGTATCTCGAGTCGATTTGGAAATGGCTAAAGTCAGTATATTAGCGATCAGTAGACTCACAAACTCCCTTACTTCACGCTTCGTACTAGTGTATCGGCGATCAGATGCCTGGAGTCTCGAGCCTAGAGCTAGACTATCGGCGATCAGGAGCCTCGCAGCTGGATTCCTGGAGACACACCCTGGAGCCCTGACTCAGCCAGTAATTACTGTGCCTACACAGCATTACCATAGCTCCGCTGTGTGTGTCACAGTCCTGTCACCATCGGTGTAGGCGGTCTTTCTACTCCTTTCTTCACAACACTCTTCCCCTACAGTTATGAAAATCTTTCTATACTATAATATACTCCACCCAGGAGATGTAGGTTCGAATCCCGTTTGTGACAAGTCGAAGGGTTTCCTCCAAATTGCCCTGGTCTACCATGTTTTGGAACTGGGGAAACCAGAAAATACTCGCAAGACAGATGAAGATGCGCCGTAATTTTAATGAGCTCACCTATGTATTTGAGCCAAATCATTTACGGGTTTATTTTATTAAAAATATACAAATATATATAAATATATATATAGTATATATATATATATATATATATATGTATATATATATATATATATATATATAATTGTAGTGGAGGTCTTAAATAAATAAGGTTTGTCAAAATCTAGTGGGCCCTGTTGAGAGTACATCAGATTCACAACTGGGAAAAAATCCTGTGTTACATAAATCTAAGTATTTTTTTTTAAATTAAAATTTGGCAAAAAGTAACAATAAATTTATATTTATCGTAAAAACATTCGATTTATATTTTTTCTAATTTTATATTATTCATTTATACAGTACGGTTATTGCTTAAAATAAGAATGAAAATATATTGTACGCAATAATTCATTTAAATGGGTTTTCTATTATATTTTAGAAAGTGTCTACATATTGTATGTATTATGTATTATATATATATATATATATATATATATATATATATATATATATGCATGTATATTCATTAAATATGAAGGCACAGGATCTCTGACTTCCTTATGTTGAAGAATATTATTTCTCAACCTTCAACTAACAAAAATTATTATGATCGATAATAAACAAATAGAAAAAAAAAATGATGGAATATTAATTAGCCTTATTTATCTTAGTCTAATTACCATAAAACCTAAATCTTATTGTTTGTAATATTAAAAAAAATTTAATTTTTCATAAATCATTATCATATGAGAAATCATGACCAGATTAGTAAACATGTTGTACTGATGATTCTATAATTGTTAGGATTTTGATCTGCTTACATCGTTTGTGAATCTGTTTATGTACTGTTTAAACAGACTGTAATTTTTCTTGTTTGTAATTATAATGAGAAATATATGTATTGAATATTTTCACTAATTTGTTTCTTTATATTTATAGAAGCTGGAAAAAATCTAAGAAAAAGTCGGAATTCTAGCATTGTAAACAATTTTTGTAACCCATATTTTGTTAACTCCACGGCGTCAACGACATGGGAGGAAGGGTACGCGGCCAAAATTTCTGAATTTTGACAGTTTAATTTAAATTAAAAATACAATCAAGTGTAATCAATATATATCACACAAATAAAACATATTTTTATATTTAGGACGGGAAACGCCCTCAATTATTTAATTTTCATGATCTTATTGTTTAGAGAAATTTAACTTTCCAAGGTGAGATTTGAACCAAGATCCTTTTATTATTCAATCACTCAATCTGTAAGAAATCTACAGAAATAAAGAGTAAAAAACAAAATTATTCCAATGTACAGAAGTTAATTTAATTTTGTCAACACTAAGTAAAATTGGCGGCGAAAACTTTAAAGTTATACTTAAAACGTATTTTATTTATTAAGATATCGAGGAATTTTATATAGATAGACTTTTAATGATCGAAGAGAATTAAAATGTACAAAATTAGTATTTGAAAACATGCTAGATTTGGGTATCAAAATATTATAGTTCTCATACTAGGAAATAAGAACGGTCCAAAAAGATTGCCCTTGCAGAACACCAGATCAAACAGTTTAGCATACGGAGGAAGAGAAAACTATGCAGTATTAATTTTCGACCAAAAAACAATTAACTAGAAACGTTCATCTGTAGCCAATAATTATTAAGATAAAAATGACTGAACTGATAGTAGTGGAATAAACTTCTATTATTAGTAGTGTTTAATCGTCTTTTTCGTGTTTTCATAAATACATTTAAAATAAATAAATTCTTTAAATAAGTAAAATGTAATCGAAACGTTTGATTTATAAATAATGTCCTTTATTTATTTACATATCACGACTTTTCTTTTTATAGATTGACTTTTAATGGTCCATGGGAATTATATAATTTAAATAAAGTCGAATAAAACACACTAAATGTGCGAGTGAAGTTAATATAGAATTTAATTCATATAGAAAATAGGAAATAACAACGGTCTTAACATATTGCCCCTGCGAGACACCACAATTCGTCGGATTATTTTATCATCGGAATTAAAATATAGTTAATCCGTGATAATTACCTAGCATCATTAGTCTAAAACGGTCTTACATGGAATTAAATTGTATAAGTCGAGTGGAAAAAACACGTTAAAATTATGTATTAAGATAAAATAGTTCTGAAAATATAAAATAACAACAGTCTTGATACATTGCCGTTGCGAAACACTGCATCAACGTTTAATTTTACCACCGGAATCAAACTAAAACGTATCATTGTTATATATTGACAACACAATCATTACCTGCAACTCGTGTACCTTCCAGCTATGGCGTGTTGATTTCTGTACTGCGCTGTATTCTGTAGTGCGCTTGATTCTGCTCGCCTGGAGAGCGCAAGGAGACTGGAACTACACGGGGTACCGCCCACTTAGAAATCTCCGCATAAAATCTTTCCTGTGAGAATATTCCCACAATTCTTTCTTGCGATGGCAAAAGATAGGAGGCTAACAGTACTAGCTTCCGCTTTTCTTGCTCTACCTTTGGTAATTAGCTTCCGTTATGGTTAATTACGTTTTAATTATGGTGAAAGAGCCCGGCACCGATGGATGGGTTGAAATCGGGAGGCTAAACAAGGAAGGAGATACGACGGTTTTAGATATTTTCTGGAATATGATTAATTTTATTGATCTGCTAGCTGACATACAGGGTGTATTGATCTGCTAGCTGACATACAGGGTGTATTGATCTGCTAGCTGACATACAAGGTGTATTGATCTGCTAGCTGACATACAGGGTGTATTGATCTGCTAGCTGACATACAGGGTGTATTGATCTGCTAGCTGACATACAGGGTGTATTGATCTGCTAGTTGACATACAAGGTGTATTGATCTGCTAGCTGACATACAGGGTGTATTGATCTGCTAGCTGACATACAGGGTGTATTGTAAGTAGATGACAATACTAAAAAGGGTTAAACTAGGTAAAAAATGTAGTTAATTGTTGCCAACCTCACGTTCCTATCTAGTTTTGTTCCAGACTTATGCCGTTCAAAAGGCTATTTAAGAAAACCAAAACCATGTTTTGGGTAGAAAACCCCCAATTTTGTCTGCTTTTACATATTATTTTCGAACGCTACATTACTTTTTTTGAAATAAGAATTAAATTTTCTTTAAGGCTAATGCACTTCTAATGTTTACAATTGCATTTTTCAAATCGCAATAACTTGATATTAATAAAAAAGTCTAGTTAGTGCCAAACTTTCGAGAATCACTACTCTTCCAAAAAAATAATCTGCATACTGCTAATTCTCAGAATTTAGATCTACTCTCAATTTCATGTAATTGGAAATTTATGTGGGAATACAACTGACAAATAATGTGCATTAGCATTAAAGGAAATGTATAGCTAATTTAAAAAAAGTAATGTAACGTTGGAAAATAATGCGTAAAAGCAGACGAAATTGGGATCATTTACCGAAAACACGGAGTCCCTTACTGAGATGTCATGACTTTAGGGGTTTATTCTGCTCGTCATTTGTAGTTCAGTGACGAAGAAAATCTGAACATGTAGCAGAGCTACTCAATTTGTTGTCTATTTTCAAAACTGTTTTTTAGTTTATGAAAATCTGGTTAATTTATCGCAAATAAACATTCGTTATTAAAATATTACAATATAAATTAAGAGCTATACTAAAAGCCATATAAACGAGAACCATTGATATCAGTGTTTCATATCAATAGCTGATAAAGAAAATAGCTGATGAAGAAAATATTTAATAATTATTAAATATTTTTGAAGATGAAGATAGTTAGCCGTTGCAGAGATACGAAGACAATATATAGTTGGGATTCGGCTAGGAGAAAAACGTCAGACTTTCAGGAAGAGATCTGTATTTGGACGTTTCGGCTGCACATTGGCAGCCTTCTTCAGCTAAAAAATATAACTTATAAGTAAAAAAAATAAATATTCAACTTGTAAGTAAAAAACAGGCAGAAATGAGAGTAGTATATACATAAAGACAATAAATTTTAACCAATCTTATTTTTAAACAATGAAAATACGGTAGTTGGAAAGTAAACATCATGTAGAAAGTAGTAAGTAAACAGTACAAAAAACTAATCAGTACAAAAAAGGAACATTTTTCATATAGTGAGAAACAAAAATCTATTCTATAAGTGAATACCCTATACATTAATTACTAAAAATTGTATTCACTTATAGAATAGATTGTTTTTTCTCACTATATGAAAAATGTTCCTTTTTTTGTACTGATTCGTTTTTTGTACTGTTTACTTACTACTTTCTACATGCTGTTTACTTTCCAACTACCGTATTTTCATTGTTTAAAAATAAGATTGGTTAAAATTTATGGTCTTTATGTATATACTACACTTATTTCTGCCTGTTTTTTACTTACAAGTTGAATATTTATTTTTTTTACTTATAAGTTGTATTTTTTAGCTGAAGAAGGCTGCCAATGTGCAGCCGAAACGTCCAAATACAGATCTCTTCCTGAAAGTCTGACGTTTTTCTCCTAGCCGAATCCCAACTATATATTGTCTTCGTATTAAATATTTTCTTCATCAGCTATTTTTAGACTTAGAGGTTTGCTTCCACCTCAAATGTTGCATTATTTAATAAGCTTCAAAATGGTACATCGTTGTTTTAGAAGAAAATAATTATTTGAATATAATTTGTTCTCATTTCTAAGTCAAAACCAATAACCAATAAATGTTCTTTAGCGCGAAGGAGCCATTATACTCACTTTTTTTTTCATTTCTCAAGATCTGTTAAGAAAATAGACAAACGTTTGAGTAGCTTTGCTAAATGTTCTGATATAAAGCTTATTTCTGCGTCACTTAACTAGACTTGAAGAATAAACGGTAAAATGAAAATCGTAAAAATTCCTTCACAACTATTTTTACGCGCTACGCGCTTTCATTAGCTCCTGCTACCATCTTCAGAGCTTATAAAGTGTTCAGCTTCACTGCTGAAGGCTGGGGGTCAATGAAGATAGCAGCAGGATCTGATGAACGCGCTTAGCGCGTAAAAATAGTTGTGAAGGTATTTTGACGTTTTTCATTTTACCGAAAATCTTCGTTCTCTGCCAGCGATAACCCCTAAAGTTATGACATCTCAATGCGTGACGCCCTGTATAACTTTTAAAACGGGATATGTCTGGAAAATAAACAGATAGGCAGAATTTAACTACATTTTTCGTCTAGCTTGAGTATTTGTCCTCTACTTACGATACACCCTGAATACTGCTGACGAATTTATAATGGAAATTTGAGAAAACTTAAAATTTGTACAGTCTAACCAAATTATTAGTACTTCAAGAAACTGAAAAAACACAAACTTTCTCAGTTCGTTATTTTCTCAAACATCCATCACTTCTATAGAACTCATAGAGAGGCCAGATAGATTGTAATCATGGTTTGCATCATGGGCTACTCTCGAATATGAATCGAAATGAAAAGATCGATCCATGAAAAAGATCGACTAGTTCAGATCGATTCCAAAAAATCGTTTTCCTAGGCTCAGAAGATCGATCTTTGATATGGATCGATTTCACGATTACTTACAATTAGCTACGAAATCGTTTTCCTAGGCTCAGAAGATCGATCTTCGATATGGATCGATTTCACGATTACTTACAATTACCTACGAAATCGTTTTCCTAGGCTCAGAAGATCGATCTTCGATATGGATCGATTTCACGATTACTTACAATTACCTACGAAATCGTTTTCCTAGGCTCAGAAGATCGATCTTCGATATGGATCGATTTCACGATTACTTACAATTACCTACGAAATCGTTTTCCTAGGCTCAGAAGATCGATCTTCGATATGGATCGATTTCACGATTACTTACAATTACCTACGAAATCGTTTTCCTAGGCTCTGAAGATCGATCTTCGATATGGATCGATTTCACGATTACTTACAATTACCTACGAAATTCGCATTTCATTTCGATTCGAATCGATTCTCATTCGATAATCGCCCATCAATACTACGCAGCATATTACTACTGCAGCATAATTAGTTTCATTCTTCTTATCCACGGGATGTGTTTCCAACTTTTTTCGATTGAGCTATTGTACAATTGGAACATCCAAACGCCGAACAAGTAGACATTGTGCGCTGAAATGTCATTCCCAATTAAAATTATTATAATAGTAAACCATCGGCGCTAATGGCCAAGATGTAGATGCGCCGTAAAAAAAAAATAAAAAAAAAAAAAAAAAAAATAGTAAACCATTAAAAACAAACTCAAACGTCTTGATGGATGTGGCCAACGAATATGCTCGCCATCGGGTTTGCTTAGGTGATGGATGTGGCCAACGAATATGCCCGCCATCGGGTTTGCTTACGTGATGGATGTGGCCAACGAATATGCCCGCCATCGGGTTTGCTTACGTGATGGATGTGGCCAACGAATATGCCCGCCATCGGGTTTGCTTAGGTGATGGATGTGGCCAACGAATATGCCCGCCATCGGGTTTGCTTACGTGATGGATGTGGCCAACGAATATGCCCGCCATCGGGTTTGCTTACGTGATGGATGTGGCCAACGAATATGCCCGCCATCGGGTTTGCTTACGTGATGGATGTGGCCAACGAATATGCCCGCCATCGGGTTTGCTTAGGTGATGGATGTGGCCAACGAATATGCCCGCCATCGGGTTTGCTTACGTGATGGATGTGGCCAACGAATATGCCCGCCATCGGGTTTGCTTACGTGATGGATGTGGCCAACGAATATGCCCGCCATCGGGTTTGCTTAGGTGATGGATGTGGCCAACGAATATGCCCGCCATCGGGTTTGCTTAGGTGATGGATGTGGCCAACGAATGTGCCCGCCATCGGGTTTGCTTACGTGATGGATGTGGCCAACGAATATGCCCGCCATCGGGTTTGCTTACGTGATGGATGTGGCCAACGAATATGCCCGCCATCGGGTTTGCTTACGTGATATTTTTTTCCCCAAAACATCTCCTCTCCTTCTTTTATAACTCCATGAACCGTCTATGAGTTAGAAAAAATATAACATTTGAAACGATTCTAGACAGATCGATTGTTTAAAAGATAGGCCCTTGGAGATCGATTAAAAAAATCGATATATCGTGTTAAAAAGATCAATCTTTCTAAATATCGATTGTAAGTATGCATTATAAGTAGGGCTAGGCTGTATCACTATTATTCATTTTTATATAAACTATTTTAGAAATTATTCTTCAAGTAAATTTGTGCTTCCACATCTATCGGAGTTGGAATGTTATTCAATTTATTACGAAAGCTTCTTATATAAGGATTGTAAAACTTGGTGAATTTAACTTCCTTACACGTTGTTTAATGAGCAAGGGAAACAAAAAACAAAAATCTGATAAGACAAAGTTGTTCTAAATTTGATTAGCCTTCATTAAAAAAAAAAAAAAAAAAAAAAAAAAAAAAAAAAAAAAAAAAAAAAAAAAAAAAAAAAAAATGCATTGAAATCGGTTAAGATTTAGAGGATGTAGCTCCTTTGGCTGACGGTACGTCGTTTGCCCCCACTGTGCGTCGCCTGCTGACGAGTGCCCCCACTGTGCGTCGCCTGCTGACGAGTGGTCGTGATGGTAATGTGTTTGCCCCCACTGTGCGTCGCCTGCTGACGAGTGCCCCCACTGTGCGTCGCCTGCTGACGAGTGGTCGTGATGGTAATGTGTTTGTCCCCACTGTGCGTCGCCTGCTGACGAATGCCCCCACTGTGCGTCGCCTGCTGACGAATGCCCCCACTGTGCGTCGCCTGCTGACGAGTTGTCGTGATGGTAATGTGTTTGCCCCCACTGTGCGTCGCCTGCTGACGAGTGGTCGTGATGGTAATGTGTTGGTAATGTGTTTGCCCCCACTGTGCGTCGCATGCTGACGAGTGGTCGTGATGGTAATGTGTTGGTAATGTGTTTGCCCCCACTGTGCGTCGCCTGCTGACGAGTGGTCGTGATGGTAATGTGTTTGACGTGTATTCCCAATGCGCAGCATGGTTATTATCACTGCGTCAAGTCGACAAAGGTCATCGTAAACAAACCTGGAGCGAACTGAACTGCTTATTACAAATAGAAAAGGCGAAACTATTTGGGTTTATTTTGCATTTATTTCGGTAATTCCAAGCAAATGCTTGAGAATTGAAACGTAAACTAAACAAATAGCTGACGAATATGCTTAGTTACGCAGCTCCTGCGTGACGGACTTTTTTTATGGCCTTTATCCATGGATCGAAGAAGACTTTGATAGTCCTTTCAAAATCTCCTTCCAATGAGCGGAGGTTTTCTGACAGGAAGAAGGCGGGTTTTCTTGTACCCTTTGAAGCGTGTAGTAGTTGCGAGTGTAGTGGATCTCGAGATAAGCAGCCTACCGAGACGGACGGACTGGACTAGAGGATTGAGTAAGGGGTGATGGTTATCTTCGACCCGTCTGCAAGAACCGTACTCTCCAAAGTGGTGCCGCAAGGTTACATCTTACGTTTTCGCAGAGCGGTTGCGTTGCATTTGCGCCTTTTCGTAATAATATATTTAAAAAAGGTAAATTCCTACAAAAACTTTACGGCAACAAATTTTCATGAGAATAATGCTAGTTGTCCATTTGTAAGTGGTATATTTTCTTTTTTTAGCGGTTCTCCAAACGAAGAACACCCCTTTTAGCGTGGTTCCTCCCTGCCTTCATGGATAAGAAACCCGCTTATGAGGTTGACCTCATGACACAATCGGGAAGTGCCGGCTAGAATATTCCATGTTCCGCAACCCATAGATCAACGAAAGAACAGTTTTCAAATTTGTTGTTTAAATTCGCTCTCTCTCAGCGAATCATCTAAAAATGGTCCGATTTTGATGAAAATTAGCATAAAAATACTTTGTTTAATTTAAAACCGTCAACTTTGTTAACCAGCAGAATCCGCCGACCGGAACACGTTTTTTTCGGTGAAATTCGTGTGAAAACAATTTTTCCTCTTAGCCCTTTTTGTCTGTAGGCTTCCACGTACACTTTTTATAGGCTATAACGCCTAAGAAAACAAATGAAACCATTTTAAGGCCATATCTGTAACCACTTTCGAGAAAAGTGGAAAATATAGTGTTTGTAACTAATTTTCGGTATGGGTACATAGAATCATGGGATTGAGTTGAAACATTTTCTACATGTTTTAAATCCAACCAAACTAATATTTTTAAATTAGTGTTACGTTTGGTGTAATGTAAGTATTAGAATTGGGATCTTCCTATATTTTCCTTAATATCTCAAAACGGTTGTGAAATCGTCATAAGTGGTATGTGGTTAACGGAAGGTAACTAAATTGTCTACAAAAAAAAATTCGGAAGCCTTACTATAGATTATATTTTAGCTATGTAAGCCTAAGATCAATAACAAGATATTAAAATTTACACGTTCGTCATTATATAAAATTGTTTCTATATGTTTCTCTTGCTTTGGATTCCCATTCACGCGCATAAAAAAAAAAAAAAAAATACAACTTTATATGTATGTAGCAGAAGTATTAACAGCTTTTTTTTAGGTTGTATTTATTTTTAGGTTCTAAAGAGTCATCAAAAGAATGTAAAACATGTAGAGAAGTATCAGGAAATTTACGAACCACGGTGAGAACTGGTCACTAACAATTTTTTTTTAGTGCACCAGCTAACCTCACTAATAATAGCGATAAAAGAATATTTGTTTGGATTTTCATTCTGCCAACTAAAATGTGGTGAAAGAATTATGACCGGCATTCTAAACTACAAGGATCAAAACGGCGCTCCCGCCGATGTTTATTAAAGAAACCCAACCAGTGAGTGATGCCTCGCTGTCGTATAGACCTTCCCTGGTGAATGAGACGAACCCAGCGTGGGTGGGGTACTCCCACACCCCAATGAATGGGGTAGGGCCAGACCCCAAAACACGGCTATCAAAACTAATCATACCCCTCGGAGGAGAGGTGTGTCGCCTTTAGTACCGGTCCCCGACACGGGGCGCGCTCTAATAGCACTCCTAGCTCTAATGAGTGTCTCTTACCTCGGTGTCCACTACCTCTTTGCTGGCTACTATGATACGCCATGATTGTATGTTATCTTTCCTTATCTCTTTGGCAGAGAATATGTAATTACACGAGGCAATAATCATCATCAACAGAGATATTGTTAAACAAAATGATTATAATAAATAAACAAAATAATACACAATAATTTAGTGTATAGTAAATAGAAAATGATAATAATAACTTAATTTTATTAACTAATTATCATTTGCTATTAATTTAGTTTTTTGCCTGACACCAACCTATCCTTTAGTTGGTCTATTTTCTAAAACATCTCGAAAACGGTTGGGAAATTGTGGTAAGTGCAGGGCCGCCACATCTCAGAGCCGGGCCCGGGACCAGATCACAGGCCCCCCAACTTCTCACAGCCGGGCCCCTACTTCTCAGAGCCAGAATGAAAATTCTAGTACTTTTTTATAGGATTTTGGGCATTTTAAAATTAGTTTCATCTTGAGTTTTGAGCAAAATGAGAATAAAAGCCGACAATCGGTGCTGCAAAGGTCACTTTCGGTACTTTTTTTCCAACTAGCGAGGATCGGCCCGGGCCCCCACGGTGCCCGGGCCCGGGACAACTGTGCCCGGTTGTAAATGCCCCCCCATGTGGCGGCCCTGGGTAAGTGGAAGGTTTCCATTCGAAAAATTACTGAATTTTCTACAAAAGAGGTTCCGATGTAAATTCCGATGTGGCGATTTCAATAGAAGAAATAAGTGTTCTATTTTTTAGAACGGGTTATACATTGTTAACCACCCTTTTCGAGCCAGGATAAGGCATCAGCCCTAACCTGGCCAGAAAAGGGTGGTAACCTATAGATAACTCGTTCTAAATTCTGAGTTAATTATAATGGACGTTATAATATAAATTTAAGTAAGTGTTCAAAACTTGGAAATTGTTAGTTTTGTTCTTTTAACAGGCTTTTGTCTCTGTTTACTTATCTTTTTAAGTGATTGTTGATTTCTTTTTAATTGAATTAAACAGTAAAATGAGTATTTTAGTAAAACAAGTTAAGAAAGAGGAAGGAGTAATTTCCGCTAAGTATACTGTCAGTTTCCTGTTGGGGCGCCTAAAAGTTTCTTAGCTTTGAGATTTTATTTTATATCTTTTACGAAATATCAAAACCTACCAATAATTGCTTCTAATCGATTACTAATGGCACTTAGGATTTGAACGGAACCGCGTAAGATGACGCAGTTCCTACGAGTCGTTTTTTTAAAATATATGATCTTCTACCATTTGAAAATACCTCATTAGCAAAATTTACGGCCACAAACAGTGATCGTCCTTCGATATGGACGTCTTGTTTTTACAGTCAACTCTCTTATTGCCCTTAAATAGTATGAAGCTAAGATACTGCCTTGTTACATAGAGATCAGCTCCTGGATTTCTAGGACTAGATAAATTTCTAGGTATCTGGAAAAGTGCTTGTTCTCCTGAATGGCATACTTCTTGTTGCTGACCCTCTCGCTCTTCCAGGAAGACCCGGACTGCTGACCAAGGGTACGTCCGTCCTTTAGAAAGTGAATTTAAAGTGAAAAAGGATTCCTCGCTCTTGCACATTGCTCAGGAAACACGACATAGTACAAAGATAGTGTAGATCATCAAGTAGTTTCAAAGATTGTTTTTTTTTTTCGCGTTTCCATTCTCTCTAAACGGTGGAAACACGCTTGCAGCGTCGCACAGCGGTGCCGAACGCCCCTATTTTGTGTAAAAACCTGTAGATACTTGAATCTTTCTGACTCTTGTATCATTTTTGGAGTGTTTTTTTTGTGCCGAGTCAAATGAGACCACAGCCAATTCGATATAATAATTATTTTGGAAGATAAACGGATTTTAGAAATCACCCAAATTGCATACATTTTTTTAAAATAATTATTCCCCTATACTAAGTAGGTGAGTTCAAACCTGCAGTAAACATGTTTTCTGGCTGATAGTTGTTTTTTTCCCGGCCATTTTAATTTTGCATTTTTAACTAATTATTGGCTGAAAAGAAGTTTTACGTAGGGATTCTTAATCCTGCAAAATTATAATAAGAGAGAAAGACTCAACTTCAATTTTTTTACCTTAAATATGCTTTAGCGATGACTAAACTGGAAAAAAACGTTTCAAAAAAATGTCCGCTGGCATTTGCGCATGCGCAGTGGCCATGTACAAAAAATAAGACTGTATGTCATCCAGTAAATTACATAGGTTTTTCGGGTGACCTAAAGTATCAACAGAAATAATTTTAATGTTTTTACTTTCAAAGCTTTATTTTAGGGCTACTTGCGGAAGAAGTTTCAAGCTTGAGAACTTTTTACTTTTTTTAATATAATTTTCGAAGTTTACCATAAACGTACTTTTCGCAATATCTAAAGTACAATATTTCAAAAGGGTCTAAGTATTTTTTTCTTGGCTAAGAAATGAAAATAAATAGACTCAAATAATTTTGTATCTAAGACAACGAGGTTCCATTTTAAAGCTTATTAAATAGGGCAACTTTTCAGGCGGTGGGAACCCTCTAAGTCTACAAATAGCTAGCTGATTAAGAAAATATCATGGGCCTATTTTGTTTAGATGAGAACATTTCATGTAAAAAAAGCCTATAACGACGAAAAATGTCTTCTATATTTACCCTGGTCTACTAGGTGTCCAGAATACCTTAAACCCCATCATTTTACGCTAAAATTTTTAAAACTTTCCCTACACCCCAAATGCCTATTTGCTCCCCCCCCAAGTTATTTACTATAGACGCTAGTGGAAACTATTGAATAATTTGTGAAAATACTAATACTACTACATCTATATGGCTTTTAATATAGCTCTTAATTTACACGGGAATAATTCAATAACGGGTGTTTCTTATTGGAAAGGACCCCGCCCTTTCCTAATGGAAAATGGCTTTCGGTCAAATTGAACGAAACTATGCTCGTTGGATAGAGAAAGTCTTTCTGAACAAATGTCTCCATGGGCACAAAACCCGAAAGTTGAAACTTTTGGTACTTTTGGGTATCCGAAGTTTTCCATTTTTAATTTTTGCAAAATCTCGAGATCTCTGGTTGGAAGGTTTCCCAAGCCATTTGGCCAGTAAAAAAATACCTATCAATTATTTTTCGAACAACACCACATTTGACACATTGGGGGGGGGGGGGGTAACAATGTCAAATGTGGTGTCGTTCGAAAGGTCTTCGAAAAATAATTGATAAGTATTTTCTTTTCCTGGCCAAATGGCTTGGGAAACCTTTCAACCAGATCTCGAGATTTTGCAAAAATCAAAAATGGAAAACTTCGGATACCCAAAAGTACCGAAAGTTCGAACTTTTGGGTTTTGTGCCCATGGAGACTTTTGTTCAGAAAGATTTTCTCTATACAACGAGGATAGTTTCGTTCAATTTGACCGAAAGCCATTTTCCATTAGGAAAGGGCGGGGTCCTTTAATGCAGATTCTAAAAATGTGCTCATTATTAACCATTCATTAACTAGAAATCCGGGAAACACAGTTTTTCATAAAAAAACAAAATAATAGTTTTTAAAAATAGATAAAAGTTTGAATAGTTCTGCTATATATTGAGATAGATTTTTGCGTCACTTGACTACAAATGAAGTGCAGAATAAACCCCTTAAGTCATGATATTCAATGCGGGATACCCTATATATATATATATATATATATATATATATATATATATATATATATATAATAGAAAATAGTTTTAGCAATATTAAGGACAAAATTAAACCAACAAGTACAAAGAACAATATATACAAAATTCAATGTAACGATTGCAACGCATGCTACATTGGGGAATCGGCACAGCTATTGCAACGCATGCTACAATGGGGAATCGTGCAACACGCAAAAAGCAGACACAAACGAAAACATGACAACATTGACAGAACACGCACTAACTTTAAAACATAACTTTAACTTTAGGGACGTTCACATTTTAAATAAAGAGAGGAACACTTTAAAAAGAAAAATCAAAGAAAATATTTACATACTTAAAAATTCCAACACTGCCATAAATAAAAAAACAGATTTAAAGAATGTGCACCAAATTTTCCGTAGTATAATAAATTAAACCTCACAAAACAAATTTCACCAATAATCGATACCATAAAAATAGCTAAAGAATCGCAGCCATATTAATTACCGCAGATGACTTTTCAGTACTACGCCTGACTCAAGCTAGACAACATGACGGGAGGACTTCTTGATAAGGTAGGATTAAGATTAAGATAAAATATTATATGTTGAAATGTAAATTATTTAGGGAAAGGATATGTATATTAGTGCAAACAATTTAAAGTTTAGGATTTACAAAAAGAATATTGTTACATAGGAAAGCCCCTGAAGAGGTGCGAAAAGGCACGAAACATGTCGGGCGAAATATAACAAATAAAGCAGTTAATGTGAACAAAGAGTGTACTGCTTTATCGACCCCCTGCCAGAAAAACAAACAAGAAAAAGTGGAATATATATATATATATATATATGTATATATATATATATATATATATATATATATATATATATATATGTTGTAGATCCTAAGTTGAAAACTAAGATGTTCTAGGTAGTTGGTAACAGCTTATTAAGTCTTCAATAGTTTTGTATTTTAATTACATTTTTGTTGTGGAAACGTTTCGGCTATAAGCCATTTTCAATCCAATTGTCTGTATGACTTTTGCATTATTTTTTTATATATACATTATATCTTCTGATTATGTTCTTGTAAATTTGATATTATTTAATTTGAGGAGGAAATTTCATTTTTTATAAAATTGTATGGTTCATGTCTCTATTATTTCATGGATGATATAATTATTACCTCAATTATTACATATTATTTTATATATTTGAGTCTGCTTCTGTAACGGAGGACTAGATGTGCAAGACTGTATATATATATATATATATTTACTCGATAGAGATCACCTTAATTTAGGAAGAATGTTTGTTTGCTATGGAGTTTGAAGATAGGCGATCCTCGACCCTCCGGACGAAGCTGCCACTCGGTAGATAGTATCAGGCCGGCAAAAACACTAGAGTCACGGTAGTTTAATCCAGAAATAGGGCCCTGCTTCGGCTCGTCGGGCAAAAACCATAAACCGATTATTATTAATATCTCTCCGGACTGGGAGGAGGACTCGTGTTAGGGTCGGCTGGTCCTTCGTCAGCTCGAGAATTCGGTGAAAGGAGCAAGAATTAGTAGAAGATTGTCGTAACATGTATCTGATGGGAGGCGGGCTCGTTAATAAAGCTCTTACTAAAATGTTAATCAAATGATTCAGACCAGTAACACATAGAAATACATACATAACAAATTTAGAAAAAAAAAAAATTAAAAAATCCAAGATACTAATTTCAGAGCTAATCAATAACACTGGTCTACATCAAATTTGCCTTTTACATGATAATATACTATATTGATACTATTTCACTTGCTGATGATTAATAAAAAAAAAAAAAAAAAAAAAAAAAAAATCAGTCCCGTAACAGGCCACGAGGGCCTGAGGGGCAGCTACTATAGAGGTATCTGATTCATGACCATACGGCACACTCTGGAGATAGTGTGGTCAGTACTTTGCTCGGGCTGCCTTATTTTCCTCCTGGCTGCTTTGACTGCCTAGAGTCATTAGCACCCAAGGTACCTATTATTAAATTAATTAAAGGTTGGGTTGGCCTATTGGATTAATTAATTAATGGGTGTAATTAATGGATGATTAATATACAAGTTAAAATTCATAATTTGCTCTTATTGTTTATTTGTGCCATATTTAATATAATACGAGAAACACGATATATTTATCACATTAATGATGAGAAGGGAGCTTTGAAAAAGAAGCATGGGGATCTTTTAGTGCAGTCATTCCTAGTTTTTAGGCAATAAAAAAAAATCAGTCCCATAACAGGCCATTAAGGGCCCAGAGGGGCAGGTACTGTAGAGGTATCTTCTTGACCATACGGCACACTTAGGAGATAGTGTGGTCAGTACTATCCTCCGGTCGCCTGAGTTTTCCTTTAACGGATACACATTAATTTATTGATCAAAGCCTGGGGGTGCGCCTAGGGACGACTGGGACCCCAAATCCATAGGGTTGGATTGGACACTATGACACTAGAAGGAAAACTCTTTAGTGCTTGCTCGGGCTTTGAACCTGAGTCCTCCAGTTCATTAGTCGAGTCCTCTACCATTGAGCTAACCTCGCCCCCATTTGGGCAATAAGAGAAATGAAAATTATGTAGAAATTTTGAACAATCTCCTTCCAAAGTATCAACAGTTGGATAGCAATATGTCCCGTAAAAATTCCTTTTCATGTTGATTTTTTTCGTTCTAATTGCTGTGATAGATTCCAGGGTCAATGGAATGGGTCAATGTTAGCGGACTACTGCTGGAATTTGAGATGAGATACGCCTAAAAGCAATTACAATTGACAAACGAGAAAGAAGGGGAGTTCTTAATTAAACATGTTTAAATGTTTTGTTAATATTATAACAAAAAGTAAAAAACAAAAAACAAAAACAAACTATAATACGAGTACCTGGAAAGCATATAAACTCGATAACGTTAGTGTTACGATTTTTTTTTTGCGCGAATTTCGCTTTAAAAAGCATCTTCCAGGGGATGGATTCTGCTGGTTAACGAACTTGACCTTTCAAATTAGACAAAAGATTTTTGTACCAAATTTCATCAAAATCCAACCATTTTTGAGCCACCTAGAGAGCGAACAGACATATATATATATATATATATATATATATATATATATATATATATATATATATATATATAGCGATGTTGCTTATTTATGTTTTATTATTCGTCGCATTGCTCTCCAGCTTCTTCTGAGTGGCGAAATCTCATTGTTCACCAGGTGAGAATAAATTTAAAGAAAAGTGACCATAATTCACTCCAACTCACCCTGAAGTTGAGGAAGGTTCCTATCTGTTGCATATCTCTGGCGGAAACTCATTTCAGAAGTATCCCGGTTGCTATTTCGCTGTATTTAGCACTGATGAAGCCCAATAGAGTTTTCGCCAAAATATAACACTAGCAACTAGAACACCGCTTGAAAGAGATGCCCGAGAGATGTGCGAGACACAGGATACCACTGGAGATGTTTAGAGGTAAATATAAGAAAATGCGTCCTCAAACGCACTGCACGCGTAGAAATGTATTTGTACCATAAGTTCTTGAAAATAAACTTGGAGCCTCATAAGCTAGTTTGTAAATAGAACAGCTGATATGTTAATTCGTCCGATTAATTCAAGCGGAAACGGTAAATGCAAATTAGAGGTTAAGCATTGGAGACATGTCAATGACGTATATTCATATTCAAAAACATTTCAAAACTCTCAACTTTTAGTATTCCTGTATCTAGAGCAGTGTTGGTCAAAACTAAAGTTAGTTTACTAAACTCACGTTATATTATTAGTTTTAGTTTAGTTATAGATTTGTAAAATTAGTAATGTGTTGGAGTATTTTCTTAATAAATAGTTGTTTTAGCGCGGTTCCTCCCTTAGGGAGGAACCCCGCTTTATAAGGTTGATCTCATGAAACAATCCGGAAGTGCTGACTAGAAAATTTCGCGTTTCAGAACCCCTAGAGACCGAAAATAACGGTGGTTCAAATTTGTATATATATATATATATATATATATATATATATATATATATATATATATATATATCTTGACATTGATTTGGCTGGACGGTGGTGGTACTGCATCATAATAGGAAAACCAACAAACTCCAAGGTCTCCACCACAAATCATTTGTGGTGGAGACCTTGGAGTTTGTTGGTTTTCCTCTTATGATATATATATATATATATATATATATATATATATATATATATATATATATATTTGTCTGTTCGCGGATTTCCGGTGTCCCTGATGGTCCGATTTTGATTAAATTTGTTACAAAAATCCGTCGTCCAATTTGATAGGTCAAGTTTGTTAACCAGCAAAATCCGCCCACTGAAAGATGGCGTTTGGGGCGAAATTCGCGCAAAAAAATCGTAACGCTTACGTTTTTGAGTTCATATGCTTGTAAGTACTCGTTTTATAGGCTTCTTGGGCTAGTAAAACGAATGAAACCATTTTTAAGGCGATAGCTTTAACCGTTTCTGAGAAAATCGGAAAAAAAATTGTTAAATCAAGTTTTTGGTTTGGTTACTTAGAATCATGGGATTCAGTTAAAACATTTTTCGCATGTTTCATCAAAACTAACATGTTAAACTTTTGGTTACGTTTGGAGTTAGGAAGGGTTAGAATAAAATATTTTATGAAAAGACATGAAAAGTTTTGGGAACTTCGTATAATTTCATTAATATCTCGAACACGGTTGGGAAATCGTGATAAGTGGATGGAAATTATTTGAAAGCTTTATAAATCTTCTACAAAAAAAATTCTGAAACAATTTTTGATTAGGTGATGTCAATCGGAGAAATAAGTGCTTAAACTTTGAAGTAATTGATTTCGTTTATTCGAACGGTTCTTTTTGTCTGTTTTTATTCCTTGTTATTTTTTAATTGCTTATAGTTGGATAATGTATTTGACAATAAAACAGATTAGGTAAAATAAGAAAAACAATTCATTATTAGAAATATAGCTTGTCAAAAGAAAGAGATTCGATGACGTCTTTTGAATATTTTCAATTGCCTTCATGCTGTTGTTTTTTTTTATTTTATTTTTTAATTGATTTATTTGTAGAATTATTACTATAGTAAAAGAACACAGGAATATGTGAAAAATTTTGATATTTTCCAATTCATTGAAACATCATCATTGGTCTGGCGGAGCCGACCAGGTAAAGCCATAAAACCATTTGAACTAAGGCCGAGGAAAATATTATCTGTTACTATTCTAAGCTTTTCAAATGACAATAGGGATATGAACAGGAACCGCGCTAAGATGATGCAGTTCCTGCGAGTCGGACTTTTTAGTATGGTAATTAGTTTAATTTAAGCAAAAGTGACCGTAATTTACGATTTTAGTTTAGTAAATCCATATCGTAGATCGATCTTCTGAGCCTAGAGGATCGATATGAACTTGCCGATCTTTTTTGTGGTTCGATCTTTTCATTTCGATTCGAATCGATTCAAAATATCCATTCATTTTCGAGAATCGCCCTTCACTACCTGTATTATTCAATTTTCAACCGACCGAAGACCCGTTATATTTTGGTTCGTTTGGAGAAAGTATTTTAAAAACAAAACATATTTTAATATTGGTGAGTTTCCTCCTTCCCTCCATAGAGTGGAAACCTCCTTATGAACATTTCGGAACTCATAGATCACGCTAGTAAAGCTGGTTTAAATTTGTATATGTATATATACGAGTACATACCGACAGACTACCAATTACACAAACACTGTAGCAAGCAAGAAAACTCATTAGGATGTCGTGTTGTTTTATATAAACAAGACATACTCATAGACAAGCTAAAATATAGGCTAGGAAAGGACTGTACGAACAATCAAGCAGAACAATTAGGAATACTAAATACATTAAACTTTATCAGCAAACAAATAGAACCAAATTCAATAGTTCAAATATTCACAGACTGTAAATCTTCACTTTACAAGCAGATCAATAGAAAACTACACGAACCAATCACTGAATTAAATGGGTCAAAGAACACGGCGGACTTGAAGGTAATGAGACAGACTCGCAAGATCAGATTCTAAAGACGGAAAGTGGTTTAAATTAATGTGTATATATATATATATATATATTTATATATATAGGTATATATATATACATAGGTATATATATATATATATATATATATATATATATATATATATATATTATTTTTGAGATTTCTTCCCTGTGGAGAATTGTTAGTGTTGGTACGGCATTTTCCAGCGGTCAGTTTATTTTGGTAATATTTCGCAGAAATCCCATTCTGCTTCTTCAGACGGTCCAACTATTTAACTTTTTAAACTTTGATATTTTATAATAACCTGTAAGATTATGTTATCTTTACATATCGCATATTTCAATGCTCATTTTTGTATCGGGGCTTGCCGACACTGCAAGCAAATATATATATATTTGTCTGTTCGCTGTCCCACTGGCTTAGAAATGGTTAAATTTTGATGAAATTTGGCTCAAAAATCTTTCGTCTAATTCGAAAGGTCAATTTCGTTAACCAGTAGAATCAGTCAACCGGAACACATGTTTGGAGGGAAATTCGCGCGAACAAATCGTATAGCTTACGTTCTCAAGTTCATATGTTTGCAGGTAGACGTCTTATAGTTTCCTTGTTGTAGGAAAACGAATGAAAATATTTTTAAAGTGATATCTGTAATCGTTTATGAGAAAAATTGATACCAATACTTTTATAAGCTAATTTTCAGTTTGGATATTCAGAAATGCTTGATTAGGTTGAAACTTATTGCAGACGTTTGATATTCATCTGGTATCAACGCGCTACGAAGAATCTCTTCTCGTTAGAAGGAATTTTCCAAATCGAATAGTTCATAGCATTCCAGGAATCATGTTTTCTGGGTGTTTTGAGTGAAAATTATTAGTTTCTAACCACGACGGAATACAAGGGAACGAAACTAACAGATCCCAGATGGAATCCAGTAGCTACTCAAGAAGAACTATTTCAGTAGAAGCAGTTCCATCAGTGGAGCAGCCAGCAGCACCAGTTTTGGACATAGTTTCCTCTCTGGAATACTGCTGAATTTGTCCTACCCCGGCAAAAACCATAACCACCCGGTCGGTGACCATCAAGACAATGGGTCTCGTCCTCTCTTCCAGTATCAGAAACCTGATACTGTAAACGTCTCTGTCTCGGAGGAGGGACCTCCAGGTCTGCAGCTGTGCAGCTAGGAGGGTTTCTGTTTGGGTGAATACTTTTGTATAAATTTATAATAAGAAGTACATACAAATATTAAACATATGCCTATATAAAAAAATGTAAGCTGCTTCAATCCAATATTCGCTGTGCACGCATATCCTATATTTAAGCACTGTTTTCTACAAATTTGTGTCGTCCCATGTATCGTCTCCACGCACCTAAGGAAAAATTATGCCATTTGATACACGCCAACCTTCTTTTATCTGAATTTCGAATGTCTAAAGAATTGTATCAATTGCCAGAATCAGGGAGAGAGCCTTTTTTAACGTTTCTTCCAAATGCTCATTAGAAATTTCGTCGTTTGATACTCCGTAGGTCACGTTTAATTATATATATATATATATATATATATATATATATATATATATATATATATATATATATATATATATACTTTTTTGAGATTTCTTTGCGGAGTATTATTTTTGTTGACACGTCATGAAAAATTATGCGATGTGGTTGTAGGATTCATTATTCTCCTTTAAAAAAAAAAAAAAAAAAATCAATATTAACGAGAAATTATGAGGAGAAATACCTTCATGAACGTAACATAAACGAGAGAATGTTGTGACTTTCTGGATACGTGAATATATCTGGAAACTCGGAACGTAAAAAAATTGCTTCTCAGAGACGGAGGTCCAATAAATCTACACATCTAATAAATTATTAAAATTTACTCGACACTACCAACAAAAAATGAAATAAATGTGAGCGTGTATGATTATGTTGACATGGAATAGTCAAACAATAACTAGGGAAGAAGTAGTGTTTACGAGGCTACGGATAGGTCAGTCATTACTTACTCTTGAAGATCAAAGAGTCTAGATCTTTGGTGGCCTTTTTCAAATCAAGTGCATAATGAAAACTTTTAACAGTGCAGTGGGTCTATTTGTTATTTACGTGGATAGAAAAGGCAATAAAAATAAACATGCATTAGCTTAGCAAAAAAGTAATAAAATGATTATATTATATGGTAAGTGGTAATAATAATAAAGAAATAGGTTTTTTTTTTTTTTTTTTTTTTTTTTTTTTTTTTTTTTTTTTTTTTTTTTTTTTATACGGCGCATCGACATAAATCAATAAAGAAATAGTAAATGAAAACTCAATTTAATCAAAAAATACTTTAAAGTAACTAGCAAGAGTTGCTCTCCAAAATGTTTGAATCCATTAAGTTGTAATTGCGACACTTTCATTCATTCATTCAATTGTGACGTTTCGAACCTGTTTAGGTGCATCTTCAGGGATTTTAAATAAAGTCCTGATAAAACCTGCCAAACAAGATTTAAGGTGAATCTGACTTGTCCACCCTACCAAATATGAGATTCTTAACCCGGTTTTAAGTCGCAATTACAACTTAATGGATTAAATCATTTTGGAGAGCAACACTTGCTAGTTACTTTAAGGTATTTTTTGATTAAATTGAGTTTTCATTTACCATTCCTTTATTATTATTACCACTGAGAGACAACTTGCAAATACCACATAACTTAATTGATACATTATTACCAGGTAGCCCTTACATCGACACAATACTCCAACATTTAAAGACTAACAAAATTTACTCTCAAATTTAAAAAAAAAACCTGAATTTAAATATAATAGAATCTCAATTTAAGTCTTAAATTCAACAACAAGCTTTAAATTAACATTTGTCCTGAACAAAAGTAAAATTTGTATTTATATTATTTATTTTTAGGCACTTATTTTTTTAATTTTTTTATATTATCTTATTGCTTATTGTTTTATCTCATTTTTTGTATATTTTTTCGTATTGTTGATTATATATTTTATTATTTTTTTTTTAGTTATTATTATTTTTTCTTTGTTATTTTTTTCCAGACTGACTGATTTTTAATATTATAGACCTATGAAAAGAGACCATCGCCTAAGTTACGGGTCTGAAACAAATAAATAGCCCGGTTTTAACGCCTTATTCTCAAATTTAAAAATAATGGATTTCACAAGATTATAATTAAAGTTACAGTAGACCTTATCATGACTATTTAAAATGCCTGAGGATGAACAAATTGAGGGGCAACTCCTGATAGTTATTTATAGAATAAATTAATCCTTCCCCCACCCTCTCCTACAACTTACATAAAATAAAGCTATTATTTTCTTTAATGAGAATGTTAAGACTGTATTAAAGGAATTATTCAAATTTTCATTCATAAGACTTGATCCAAACTTATTTTAACTCAATTAAAAGAATGAAAACGTGGCTTCGCGTAGATAAGTCGATGAAAAAAAAAATATATTTTAGCGTCAGTGCGCAAATTTTAATATTCCTCATTGTATATATCACAGCATATTGGCAATCGATCAGTCATATGTTATTATCATTTGTTTATTGTTTTGAACATTGCAATTCTTGTTCAGTAAATATTGACATTTTTTTTTCTTCTTCTTTTCTGAAAGCGTACCAACATTTTTGGTTATTAACGCCACTGAAGATTGATAAAGTTGGAAATTTATTTTATAATTGTATGCTTGTAATTACTGTTATTAAGCCTTTATGAGATAAATTATTGCCTTCAAAATGTTTTATTATTGAATATTGGAATTTTTAAACTGAATTTATAAATAAAATATTTATAAATTAAAAAAAAATTAATTTATAAATTAGATATTTATATGTAACTTTAGTTTCTTAATTTTTATATTAGTTGGTAGTTAATTTAACTACCTTGAGCAACGATATCTGTTTGTAGCACATAGCCAGGTTTTGGTTTACTTACACCCCTTGTTGGGCTATGTGCTACAACAATCATAGTTTATTTAGGAGTTTTGTATATTTTAAAAAATTAACATTTTTGTTTGTAGATTTGCAATATGCCCTAACAACCAAAATAGGTTAAAATAAAATGATTATTACTTATTTCAATTTGGTTGAGAACATTTTTAAAAACTTGGTACTTTTAAATTAGTATTTTGGAAATATTGCAGCGGGCGCATTGCAGATCAACCTCTGGCGCACACGCACCCGCAGGCGCGGGATCGGCCACCCCTAGTTCAAACGAAAACCTGAGGATGAACAAATCCAAACCGAATCCAAACCTTCCAGTCCAAAGTCCTTCGCCGGATCCTTAATGCTCCCTTCTACGTCAACAATAATATCATCCACCGAGACCTCGAAATTCCTTTTGTCGCTGAATTAGCTAAAACCCGCTTCTCCACTTTTCATTCCAAGCTATCCTTTCCACAGATGCGATCCCTTCCAATCCCCCGAGACGCCTGAAAAGAAAGTGGCCTAGGGATCAACTGTAATAAATAAAGCATTACTAATTGCTTAGGGAGTGTCAGCAATGGCTGCCTTCTCCCCTCTGTTCTTCCTTGTGCAATAGTTATCATGTATATATCTATTTACTTATTGTAATATATGTCATATGTATACAGATTGTAAATATTAAATAAAAAAAAAAGAAAAAAAAAAAAAAAACTTCAAACGAATTAGTATGCAGAATGGGAAATAGAATGCAACACAATCAAACACATACTGACAGAATGCAACTCAATCAAACACATACTGACAGAATGCAACACAATCAAACACATACTGACAGAATGCAACTCAATCAAACACATACTGACAGAATGCAACACAATCAAACACATACTGACAGAATGCAACTCAATCAAACACATACTGACAGAATGCAACACAATCAAACACATACTGACAGAATGCAACACAATCAAACACATACTGACAGAATGCAACACAATCAAACACATACTGACAGAATGCAACTCAATCAAACACATACTGACAGAATGCAACACAATCAAACACATACTGACAGAATGCAACTCAATCAAACACATACTGACAGAATGCAACACAATCAAACACATACTGACAGAATGCAACGCAATCAAACACATACTGACAGAATGCAACGCAATCAAACACATACTGACAGAATGCAACGCAATCAAACACATACTGACAGAATGCAACGCAATCAAACACATACTGACAGAATGCAACACAATCAAACACATACTGACAGAATGCAACTCAATCAAACACATACTGACAGAATGCAACACAATCAAAAACATACTGACAGAATGCAACGCAATCAAACACATACTGACAGAATGCAACGCAATCAAACACATACTGACAGAATGCAACGCAATCAAACACATACTGACAGAATGCAACACAATCAAACACATACTGACAGAATGCAACACAATCAAACACATACTGACAGAATGCAATGAGACAGTTCATACGACATCCATGACTTACTCACTACAAGTAGACGAAACACATAAATTATAATAGAACCAAAATTATCACAACACGATAAAAAATGTTCACAAACAGAATTTTTGATTTCATTCATGCAATACTTTTTTTTTTTTTTTTTTTTTTTTTTTTTTTTTTTTTTTTTTAGGATATATCAATAATCAAGGAGACATATATTTTGCAAATGGGTGGAAGAAACGTTAAAAAAGGATCTCTCCCTGATTCTGGCAATTGATACAATTTTTTAGGCCATCGAAATTCAGATAACAGAACGTTGGCGTTTATCAAAAGTCATAATATTTCCTTAGATGCGTGGACAAGATATATGGGGCGATCATATTTATAGAAATAATTGCATGAAAAATTGAGGTAATCGGTTTCCTATATTTGAATGATTCTTTTTGAATGTTTCCATAGGTTTTTCTTTATAGCTTGTTATCTCTGTAGTAGCTTATTATTGTAGGAAAATGTATATGCCAATAAAACAGGATACGTGAAATTAGAAATAATTTTTTGTTGTTAGAAATATAGCTTTCTGAACGGTATTCGAAGATGTCGTGAGAATATTATCTATCTGTACTGCCGTTAATTTCGTTCTTTAGAGCTTTTTTTTTGTCTCTATTTACCTTACTTTTATTCGTTTTTTTTTAATAAATAAATTGAATTGTAAAATGAGCATTCTATTTTCTCCATTTACCTCACTTTTTAATTAGTTGGTTTTAAAAAAATAAATTCAACAGTAAAATGAGCATTTATTCGAAAACTGTTCGCCTGCTTTTTTTCCCCGTCCAGGATTTAACGGAGGCGTTAAAATGAAGCAGTTCCGCGGAATACATATATATACCACCTTCATTAATAATTTATATAAAGAAAGCTGCCTCAAGAGGATCTCCAATAAATATCGGATCCCTGGATAGACCCATACAGACGATCGTATATATCGTCCAAGGATAATCTAAATAAAATCGTTTTTTTTTCCGAACTTTTTTTTTCCATCGCCAGCGAGATCCATCGGAATTCCACAACATGCCTCAAGAAGCTTTGGCCTCTTTGGAATCCTACCTCACTGAATTCGCACACTCCCCAACTCAACTCACTCAGCAAATTTCTCTAGGTGCCAACTCTCTCACCTTGTGTTTGTGTATGTGTATATATATATATATATATATATATATATATATATATATATATATTCTTTCGAAGTATTATTTAAATAGGCGGAAGGTCATGCATATATAAAACTCGTCAACCCCACATAAAATACTTTATTTATCGCTCTTCAGGTTTCGTGTCCATTGACGCCTCCCCAGGAGTAACTTAATTATATATAAATACATTTAGCAATAGCTAAGAGAGACCTTAAGGGCGAGGTTAGCTCAGTGGTAGAGCACTGGACTAATAAGTTGGAGGACCTGAGTTCAAATCCCGAGAAAACACTAAAGATTTTTTCTTCTAGTGTCTTCATTCATGGGTTGAATTCGGCCTCCCTGTCCGTCCCTAGGCCAACCCAGCCTTCAATAAATTTATCAATGGGTACCTTGGGTCCTAATGACTCTAGCAGTCGAAGCGGCCAATGGGAAAATCAGGCGGCCGGAGCATAGTACTGACCACACTATCTCCCTAGTGTGCCGTATAGTCACGAATCAGATACCTCTATAGTATCTGCCCTTCAGGGCCCTCGTGGCCTGTTACGGGACTGATTTTTTTTTTTTTTTTTAAGAGAGACCTTAGCTAAGATAGAGCCAAGTCCATACTGATACAATAAAGCTAATATGGCTGTTGTCCATCAGCTGTTTATAATTGATAGTTTTTTTGGCTTATATCGATTCCAGAGAAAGCTTTTGTAATCAGGACTAAAGTTATAATAATATTAAAAGAAACAAGAAAAAAAAAATTGATATCAATACTAGACGGTAGTTAGGAATATTGACATCAATCTTTTTTTTGGGGGGTTTTTATAACTTTATTCGTAAGCTTTCGCTAGAATCGATAAAAGCCAAGAAACGACCGATTAGTAACACCTGAGGGACAACAGCCATATTAGCCTTATTGTATTAGTATGGACTAGGAAGGTCTTGCTAAGGCTAAATTTAGCCTTAGCCAAATTGGCTAAAATAGGCAATAGCTAAATAAGCAATAGCTAAATTGGCTAAATTTAGACTTGCTAAGGCTAAATTTGTTTATGTATAATTAAGTTACTCCTGAAGAAATAAATAATATATATATATATATATATATATATATATATATATATATATATATGCATATGATGGCACATTTCAGACAAACACAAAATATTTATGAGAAGATATAAATCTGTAAGCACGCAAAAGTCAGGAACAGCAACACGATAATCAAGACAGACTGCCTTTATGCACCTGATAGATAAAATTCAACAAAGAGAAAGGAAAATTATTAGGCACAATTAGCACCGAAAAACATACTAAAGACATGAAATGTAAGACAATGAAGAATACATTGACGTAAAAAAAAAAAATGTTCTTTTCTGTGTCATCTTAGCGCGTTTCCGTTCTTCTGTGCTATTTGGGATGCTTTGAATAGATATAGGCGATAAAAAAAAATGTATATATATATAATGTATTAATTTTACTGCTAAAAAAATACAATAACAACAACGGATTAAAAAAAAAGAAGTCTTATCTTTAAAAGTACACAACATTTGAATATCTCTGCTATCATGAATGTCGGGAGCAATTTTCAACTGAATAAATCATTTCTGTGTATATATTTTTTTCCTTTTTTTTTTACGACGCATCGACATCTGGGCCATTAGCCCCGACATCCTGCTGCAGCAAGGAACGAGCTGTGAAATGAGAAAATTCCAGCCGCTGGTGGGACTCGAACCCAGTATCTCCCGCATGAGAGGCTGAGGCGGTAGCCACTAGACCCCGGGGAGACCCTCATTTCTGTGTATTCAACTGAAATTTAGTTAGAAAAATAGTTGTATCAACTTTTATCGAAAATAGTTAAGGATGTTCCCTTAAAAATGGTTTTAATAATTTCGCTACGTTTCAAAAACCGATGATAAAAAAGCCTACCTTGAATTCTATTAACACAAAAACAAACAACCTCAGATCAAAAATCCATGCTCCAGTTTAACAGAGTAAATCGTTTATTTAAAATGAAATAAAATTTACAAAAATATAATATAATGTATCAATAAATAATATTAGAACCAAAAATAAAATAAGTGAAACGGTTAAAATCTATTCTATAAATCAGCTGACTCACATTATATCAGCTGATCTCGTGCCGCCATAACTTATCCTTATCAAAATGCCAACGTCCAAGTGATATATTATCAAAACAGCCTTAAATTTTTATTTAAATATTTAACTTAGAATTTTTAATTGATGAATGACATACTCGTAAACATTAGATGTGCATTAGCATTAAAGCAAATTTAATGCTGATTTCAAAAATGTAATGAAACATTGAAAAAAAAAAAAAAAAAAAAATGTATACAAGCACGGAGTGAGATAGGAATGTGTGGTTGTTGAACTACATTTTTTGTAACTAGGATGCAGAACTGTTCAAACACCTACACGTTAAATTTCCTTTATTTGACAGAGCTTTTTCGAGATCACAAAACCACACCTCGGTGTCGTTTTAACAACCATCGAAAATTGGAAAATTACAGTAAAATAACCTTAGAAATAGTAAAAAAAAAAAAATAATAAAAAAAAATAAAATAATAAGAATTCAACAATTAAAAATAACTAAAATATCATAATGTGCAATTAAATCGCAATTTTAAAATTCAAAAATCTTAATTTTAACACATACCTCCCAGGAGGCGAACATTATATTTTTTGTGTAGTTTCACCCCCTGGAGTATTGTTATTAACTTAACGGTACACCCTGTATACACATATATGTATATGTATATATATATATATATATATATATATATATATATATATATATATATATATTATTTAATGCGTTTTGTTCTTTTAGGCTTAGGGTCGGAAAAAGTAGCACTTCTATCTATAGCTATCTATTAGTATAGCTATGCTTGTATATGTACATATATATATATATATATATATATATATATATATATATATATATATATATGTATATATATATATATATACATATATATATATTATTCTTGTAGATGACCCAAAATATTTCTTAATGCGTTTTGTTCTTTTAGGCTTAGGGTCGGGAAAAGTAGCACTTCCTTGTGTCACACCACTTTATTTTGCATGCCCTACATGTTTCGTGCTTAATTCATTCGCACCTCATCAGGGGCATTTCTACAACAAAATCCATTTTTGTACCTCCCAATATTAAGCATATTTAAAATATACAATATTTTAGAAATCCAGATGTTAAAATAACTTAAAAATATAAAATCTGGACTTCTAAAATATTGTATATTTTAAATATGTTTAATATTGGGAGGTACAAAAATGGATTTTGTTGTAGAAGTGCCCCTGATAAGGTGCGAATGAATTAAGCACGAAACATGTAGGGCATGCAAAATAAAGTGGTGTCTCTCAAGGAAGTGCTACTTTTCCCGACCCTAAGCCTAAAAGAACAAAAAGCATTAAGAAATACTTTGGGCCATCTACAAGAATAATATACATATACAGGCATAGCTATACTAATAGATAGCTATAGTATGAATGTGATTGCTTCCCATTCTTGAATGAATACGGTGGTGAGAGTAGAATGACAGCTGACTGTGTGGGAGCACGTGGAATCCCGTGTCCATCAATGGCTATTGTAGTTTCATTCATAAAGACACGGGGCATTCATCTGACATTCCTAGAAGGAGGCTGCGAATAATCAATCTAGGAAATAAAATATTCATTCATGATTTTACCGAGATAATTATTATACTTGTCTTTCGCGGGGGGCAAAAATAATTATAGCTAGCGGTTGATGTATGGAAAGACCATTAAAACGAAATAAAGGTATAAATGTTAATATTCGTCGAGTTTGAAATATATAGTGGGTATACAGGGTATACCGGATGGCGATGACAATATTTGTACTCAAAGGAGTGGAAACTATAATATGTTCAGATAGTCGGAAACGTTTTATTCCGCATGCGCGAAATTTTAAGAGAAATATTCCCGGTGTCTCACCGTCTGCAAACTTCCACTTCAAGGAACAACAGGATACGTGAAACATTATAAAAACTGATTATGTCTCGTTTTAGAGAAGGCTTTAAGAGGGCAGACAAAGAAAATAGTGTCTAATATTTATCAATACTTAGCCAAAGCTAAGACTAAAAACGTTTAAAACCTCCTAACGATAAGGTTATAACAGAGAGAATTTTTACCACCAATTCCTTGCACTGGGAATATAGGCCATGCCTTTTTCTCTCCACCGAAACCATCTATTTAAACAGGCTATAGCTTAAGTTGTTTTTAGCCTTAGGTTTAGGCTAAGTATTGATAAATACTAAAACACCATCTCCCTTGCCTGACCAAAGTCTTCTCTGGTCCTAAACGAGACATAATCAGTTTTTATTGAGCTTAAAGTAGCCTGTTATTTATTGTAATGGAAATGCAATTGGCTAACCGTCGGGAATATTTCCCTCAGAATTTCGCGCATGCGGAATTAGAACTATTCCATCTAACTGAACGGGCTATAAAACAAAAACGTAGTTAAATGCTCAAAACGTCACGTTTTATCTATATTTGCTCTAGTAATTTCCTTTCGTTATTTCGAAAAAAATCGTGTTTTGAGAAACCCCAATTTTCTTTTGTTTTTCTACAAAATTTTTAACGTTTCACTAATTTTTCTTAATTACATAAATGTTATAAATAAGAAGGAAGCCAGTTACAGAAACGTTTATAATTTTCGAAGTAATTTTACTTTTTTATTCAACTTTAAGGGCAAACTTGTAGTAATCATTAGGAATATATCAATTCCATAAAGAATCATTTTCATGTATTTCTGATAAGATTAAAAAAAAGTAACATGATATTAGTTGTATTTATCAGTTGTTTTCCCCTTCCACTTACATTATGAAATTGAGAGATAATCTTATTTCTGAGTATACCATTGCAAAGGTAATTAAATTTTACAATTTTTGTGAGATTCGGCAGATTGCAGAATTTTGGTAGTTGGAAGAGAAGTGATTTTCAAAACTTTGTCGCTAACTAGGCTTTTTTTTTTTTTTTTTTTTTTTTTTTTTTTTTAAATCGACTTTTGAAAAGTTATTGTAGTATTAAAACATATTTGTGAACATCGAATGTGCCTTAAACCTTAAATTAGATGCAATGCTGATTTCAAAAATGTAAAAAAAAATTTTGTAGTCTTGTGAGAGGTCACTACATGTACGCTTTCTTATTAAGTAACATTGTATGTCGGGGATAAATGAAAAGAGAATACGTCCTTACATATTTTGATGTATCTTTCTATATAAATATATATATATATATATATATATATATATATATATATATACATATATATATATATATATATATATATATATATATATATATATATATATATATATATATATATATAAGCTTTATTTTATATTGCCTCCATTTTTATATTTTATGTTTGTAATTTTATGACTTAGTTGCTTACATATGTTGGATTTCCTAAACCCATTGTAGACAACACACACACAAACACACATATATATATATATATATATATATATATATATATATATATATATACACACAGACACATATTTATTGCTTCCGGAGTGGACAATGGATTCCCACAGTTTGGCCAATAAAAAATGACTAAATTTTAATTTCTTAACACAAGGTATTTGGAAGTAACAAAACTAGATTCCAAATTTTTTTGACAAAAGGGAGCCAATCGTTCAATTTATCCCTCAATAAACCTCCACTTCATCTGCATAGATTTATTACTTACTAAATGTAGACGTTTTCGTGTAAGCATTGAATCTGTAGTCCGTTAGGGGGCTGAGGAAAAAAAAACGTGAAAAAGCTCATTCATGATTCATTGATTAAAACAGAAGTGCGTTATTGGACGTCCAGAAAGTATCTTTTAATAATGGTTTTATTAAATTATTATTTTTTTTTTTTTAAGAAAATTGTGTCTATGGCATAATTAGAATTTAATTATCTCGAATAGGTTTTGATAAATCACTGAAAATTGGAGATAGCTACTTTTCCTTTCTGAATAGGACTATACTTCAAATGAACTTTTTTGCTGGAAATTATGTCTGCAATCACCACCTAGGGTTTGCTACTTAGACCTGAATCACCCTATATATAAAAATTCAGCTGAAAGATGACCCAATATAAAATTCACCTTTTCTTTTCGAAGGCAGGGGGTCAAGAAAGTAAAACACCATTCGTTTTAATTTATTTTATAATATTTTGCCCAACATGTTTCCTCATTAAAATAATTTATATACTACTTTGTTGTCCCCCGGTCTTCGAAAAGAAATAATATATATTAATCGCCTATATGCACACTCGTATATGGGCAAACGGTTCCCCAAGACAAGTACAGCGCCACATAGCTCAATGCTGCCAACCTGTTTTATTTCGTCGGCAGTATGCATTTATTGTAAGACCCAACCATTGCAAGATGGCGGAGGGTGACTTTCTTTTTTCCACTTGTCACCGTTCGTAAGCCTGCTCTCCCGTCGGTAGGGGGGAAGGTAATTGGCAAGGCTGGAGGGAGGAGGCTCTGTCATTTAGCCTATATATGTATATATATTGGTGTATGTAGATGGGGATCGCCGGCTCTGTGGGGGGGGGGGGGAGGGGGGAAAGGGAAAAAGGAGAAGAGCGAGGGAGTATGTTGGCAGCCCTGGCGGTCGGTAGCCAAAGGCTATGCAAATGCTGCCCGGGGAGCAGATTTATGTTGGCAGCCCTGGCTCGGCATTCGAGGGTGGCTTTGTGCTGCCGACAAGGAGAGGGGATCACGCACACTAGCACACTATAGCGGCAGCAGACGTAAAACAACAACAAATTAAAACAGTATACCCCTTGTGCAAAAAGAAAAACAAAAAATATAAAAGAAATCTGCAGAATACGTTTATTATGTAAATCATTTCGCTGATCGCTGGAGAGTCGCGCTTAAGGAATGTAAATTGGAGAACAAGGTTTGAGGACTCTATGGAGATGGTGAACTATATTTGGACTCAATAAAGTATTGTTAAGGAGGGAAGAAGGGAAGGGAGGAATGGGAGAGGAAGACCAAGATTAGAGTACACTAAGCAGATAGTGTCCGATGTCTGCTGTAGGAACTATGTGGAGATGAAGAGATGGAGCAGGACTCGTAGGTATAGTTATGGAGGGAAGAAGGGAAGGGAGGAATGGGAGAGGAAGACCAAGATTAGAGTACACTAAGCAGATAGTGTCCGATGTCTGCTGTAGGAACTATGTGGAGATGAAGAGATGGAGCAGGACTCGTAGGTATAGTTATGGAGGGAAGAAGGGAAGGGAGGAATGGGAGAGGAAGACCAAGATTAGAGTACACTAAGCAGATAGTGTCCGATGTCTGCTGTAGGAACTATGTGGAGATGAAGAGATGGAGCAGGACTCGTAGGTATAGTTATGGAGGGAAGAAGGGAAGGGAGGAATGGGAGAGGAAGACCAAGATTAGAGTACACTAAGCAGATAGTGTCCGATGTCTGCTGTAGGAACTAGGTGGAGATGAAGAGATGGAGCAGGACTCGTAGGTATAGTTATGGAGGGAAGAAGGGAAGGGAGGAATGGGAGAGGAAGACCAAGATTAGAGTACACTAAGCAGATAGTGTCCGATGTCTGCTGTAGGAACTATGTGGAAATGAAGATACTGGAGCAGGACGCTTGGGTATAGTTATGGATGGAAGAAGGGAAGGGTGGAATGGGAGAGGAAGACGAAGATTAGAGTACACTAAACTCATAATGGGCTGATTTTTCTGGTTAACGAACTCATCCAGTCGTTTGTTACGCAAATATTCTTGTACGCGATTGGATACCAATAAAAACAAAATTGCTTTAGCATGTATTGTGTGCTACCGAATTAACATTCATCGGTATAATTTTAAGAAAATGCTTTCTCAATGTCCACAAATGCATGCAAATTCGACAAACGTTTTTGTGATCTTTGTAACCTGAAATGCTGACCTTTCGGTCCGATCAGTTTGAGACGCCCTTTTGGTTGCGTCTTTCTCGGCGAAACGTCATCTTCAATCGATCACTCTTCATGAACGACGTTCAGAACGTTATCTGTTAGTGATAAGAACAACTGAAACCAGCAGCTGATATTTTATTACCTATGACACTGTCGGTATCTAGGTTTACGAACTGAGAATAGTTGACGAGCAATAAAAAATAACGCGAAGTTTACGATCACATTAACGTGGCGTAACTAATGTCTATCGGAGATGGGTGACACGTCAGCATAGAACTGGTTAACGACTCTATTAAAAAAAAAAGTCGTTACGTAATTCGGAAGCACTTGAGACAAAGGAATTAATTGGTTCCTTGATGATTAGAAAACATCCGATCCATAGGAACTGCGTCATCATAGCGCGATTTCATAACTTTCTTAACCCTAGTGTCATTTGGAAAGCGTGGACAATTATGTTTTAATAATTTGTGTAAAATTTAAAAAGCAAATCTTTTGACATTTTTGAGGAAATTGATGATGTTTTAATAAGAAATTCATTTTACTCCAAAACACGATAAAAGAATCAACAGACATTAAAAAAAAACCTGGGGCAAATAGTTCAATGGAATGAATTTTGATAAAAAAAAAAAAAAAAGAAATATTCAGTGGGCGAATTATGGTGTTTAATGAACGTAGACCTCTCGTTCAAAAACAAAATACTTTTGTATTAAATTTCATCAAATTTGGACAATTTGTTTTATATATATATATATATAAACCCACACACATAAATATTTAATATATTCGTCTGTGGCAGAAGGTCAATTTTATAAAAACACACTTTCTTTCTTCTGTACTCTTTTATTTATGGCTCTACATGTTTCACGTCGCTGTGACGCCTCTTCAGGAGCACTTAATCTAAATAAAATAAAATATGGTTACAGCCTATCCATTAGGGAACCTTCCGCAGGTAGGGCCACGTCTGGACTGATAAGATCAATCATGTCTACTGGGTATCAGCTGTTTAAAATCGATAGTTTTAGGGTAAATGCAACCAAGAAAAAAAGAAGAAAATTAATACAAAGTAAAATTTATGATTTTTTTGACGATAGGAAAACAAACATTTTAAATATAAACAGAGTTGTAGCGGATGAACTCATACACAATGAACATATTTATAAACAGAAATTGGATAATGACAGTGAAGATATGAAAACTTTAGAGCTGGTTAATTATATTACCTTTCGTTATAATCCCATAATTGTCAATGAGATAAAACAAAAATGTAAAGACCTAGGAAGAATCTCCTGGATATATCACGACAAAATCATAAAAAGCTACAGCCGAATTAAAGGTGATTTAAAAGAAAGGGAAACCAAATATAACATATATCAAATTGATTGTGCAATGTGTGATAAGGTGTATGTAGGAGAATCGGGACAACTTTTAAAAAAGAGAATCAAAAACATGCCAAAAACCTTGACGAGAAAAACAACAAGACTGCATTGGTGGATCATGCGATACAATATAGCCACACATTTAATTTTGACACGGTAAAGATATTAGATAATGAGAAAACCCCAATAAAAAGAAAAATTAAGGAAAATATACACATAATTAAAAATAGGAAAAAGGCCGCCAACAAAAAAACAGACATTAAATACCTGGATAAAATATTTTTTAATTTAATAAACAAGACGACTTAAAAAATTTTATAAAATGACAAAAACTTCTTTTGGAAAATCGACATTTACACTAAAACTATCGATTTTCGAACAGCTGATACCCAGTAGACATGATTGATCTTATCAGTCCAGACGTGGCCCTACCTGCGGAAGGTTCTCTAATGGATAGGCTGTAACCATATTTTATTTTATTTAGATTAAGTGCTCCTGAAGAGGCGTCACAGCGACGTGAAACATGTAGAGCCATAAATAAAAGAGTACAGAAGAAAGAAAGTGTGTTTTTATAAAATTGACCTTCTGCCACAGACGAATATATTGGAAAAATAGGGTCACTGTCTTATAATAAATATTTAAACAAAATTGAACCACTGTTATTTTCGAGGTTCTGAAACGTAACATTTTCTAGTCGGCATAGAAGTGTCATTATGAAGGAGGGAGGAACCGCGCTAAAACTGAGGGAAAAGACAAAAAGCACCATTTAAAGCATGGGAAAGCGACTTTGGAAGTTAATAGCTCTTATTTCTTCAACTGAAATAGTTCTATCGGAAATTAAGTGAGATATTTTTCTAAGAAATTTAGTAAGCTTTTAATTGTTTAGTCTCCACTTCCCACAATTTCCCAATATGTAATAATATATTTAAGAATATATAGAAAAATCCAAAAACTGTTAATAATATGTTTTTTTTTTAAACTTCCTTCAATCCAAATGTAAACGAAATTTGTATGGCTTTGTTTTAATGTGTTTTGAACAGTTTGTTCAACTGAATCCATCATTTTTCAGTAACCAAACCGAAAATGCGTTAAGAAAACTAGTGATATCCAATTATTTTTTAAAATATAGACATATCTCATCAACTCCTCTGCGCGTCATAGACGGGTTTCTTCCCTGAGGAGGGGAGAGGGGGTGATTTATATATGAGTTGCGAATAGAACATTGTAGTTTTAGCGATTTCTGGATTATTTGAGCAAGTAATAAACCCTAAGTTAATAATTTAATTAATTTCCATTGAACTTGGGTTGATTTTTTGTAGCCATCGGAATCATTAAAATGCTGTTTAATGTATATTTTGGTGATTCAGGTTGGCGCATATGCTAACGATAAATTTCTATTTTCTTTAACAAAATCTATACTTAATAGGCAAAAAAAAAAAAAAAAAAAAAAAAATCATGTCGGTAGATTTATTTGTTAATAATTCAACAAGATGTGATATTTTCAATAAAATACTCAAAAAGTAAATAAAGCAAGCAAAACTGTTTGTCGCCCTAGGTAACACGCGTATAAAGAGCGGACTGGATGTGACATCACATATTAGACGCGATGTCACAGCTGTCAACAGCCTGGTCACGCCGTGTCAGCCATGTACTGCTGTGTCATCTCCTCTTCTCTCTCTCTCTCTCTCTCTCTCTCTCTCTCTATATATATATATATATATATATATATATATATATATATATATGTATATGTACTTTTTTAATAAACATTCAACAATTTTTGTTAAAAAAAGAATGTTTGATTTCTTGCCACCAGAAGGTTATTTCTTGACAAGTTTTGTTTCATAAAATCCTCAACGGACTAAATTTATAATTAGAAAATCACGTAAGTGCCTACGTTTGTTTGCTATTATACAAAGATAAGATATGCAAAAATTATTCTTGCAGTCCCAACAAGCCTTTTGGCGATAGATAAACTCGAACTATATCTAGCATAAATATTTGTTTATATATATATATATATATATATATATATATATATATATATATGTCCGTTTTTTGTAGATCTCATTTGTTTTTTTAAATACGAAAAAATTGAAGGGTTCAGCAATTCAAGCACCTTGGCGAAAAATGATTCAATACCAAAGAATCGGGTAAGAAAAATTCAAATAAAGCCCGTTGTCATGAGATGAATGATAGGCTTCAGATAACCACAAAACAAATATGTAAGTACCCAAAACTCAGGCTCTACAGAATGGTACTCAAGCCAGTACGTAATTATGTAGGTAATACGTTATTCTCAATAAATAAACTGATTTAGCTCAAATTTAATAATTATAAGAAAAATGTTTAGAAAAATATCAGGCAGAATTAGTCCTGAACAACAACAAGACATTAAAAAATTCGACCTGAAATACTAAGGGCATATAAAAAATCTTTCCAGACACACCAAACTAAAAGTGCAATTTTGTTAAAATCAAAGTAAGACGCGCAGGTATCACGTATATTGCCATTTTAGGGGAAGTGATATGCAGACAGTAAAGTTTTCATAGGAAAATTGTTCAGAGTGAGATGAAAAATATCTGTGGAGCTGTTTGGTCTGTTGGCAGTGAAATAGCTCAATCAGAAAGAATGAAAAAAAGTTTGCGCAGAATGACAATCAAACTTGTCAAAACAGTATGCAATGTACTTTTCGTTATGTATAGTGTATAGCGCAAATGCGCATTACAAGCAAAATATATAGGAATCCGTTATAGATAACGCAAAATATTATGAGTCCGACATTGTTGATCCCATCAAGATCTTTCTTATAAGGAATTAGATAATCCCAAAATACCAATTTTTTAGGCTTAAGCGGTCGCTCAAGTGTAGAGGTTTATTATTTGCTCTACATTACAAAATGTTTTGCCTTGGCTGTAGTATTTATATATATATATATATATTATTATAGCGTTTATTATAGCATTAATTCTCAAGAAATGTGTATCCTATGTAGATGGAATGCCTATGAAGATTTGTATCATATTATGTTGCACTGCCCAATTTACTCGCCTATCAGAGAGCAATATCTATAGGAGCTATATAGAACCTAAACAGAGCCTCAAAAGAGGATTATTTCAAAATATTTCAATATCTTAGGAATATGTTAAAGCTGAGGGCTTCACTCCTCGGAGAATAATTCTACTTTGTTTTGTTATTGTTTAAATATTCGTATTTTCCCCCCTGTTTATCTATTTTTAAATATATTATATAGTTTATATAGTATATAAATATAAATAACTAGGCTATATACAATATTTTTTATGTATTATGATTGCCAAAACAATATTTATTTAAATAAATGTAAATAGATTATTTTTGTAAATTATTAATTAATTAAGTTATAAATATTATTAAGATACTGGTGCATGTTAAATAAAAATTAGATTTTTGCATGATCCTAGTAATACTAACATTAGTTATACTAATCACATTATATTATATTATATATTAGGCCTACTCCTCGCTATGGGGAAAACTTGTAAGCGATAAACAAAAATAATATATATATATATATATATATATATATATATATATATAAACTTGTATATGCGTTTTTGTCTTTTCACCCTTTATCAGCATCAAAGAATTGTCCTAATTTCGTGTAATATCGTAGATTCATTTATTTATGAAACATAAATATGGCTCTCTCTCTCTCTCTCTCTCTCTCTCTCTCTCTCTCTCTCTCTCTCTCTCTCTCTCTCTCTCTCTCTGTATATATATATATATATATATAGAGAGAGAGAGAGAGAGAGAGAGAGAGAGTGATACACTAAAAACAGACCGCTGGAGAATGCCGTAAAAAGAACATAAATCATTCTTCCCAGCGAAGAAACCTCAAAAATAATATATATACACAGAAACACGGATGTCTGGATCTTGTTTACATAGAATGCTTTTTAAATATATACTAAAAGTATGACCATTTCAGCAAACCCTTTGAAATGGAGTGGCTGTTTAAAAAATAATATAAGATTGCATTCATATATATATATATATATATATATATATATATATATATATATATATATATATATATATATATACATATATTTGTTTATCCACATACATAAATTTTGTAAACTTAGTTTATCCAATATATAAATATTCGTCCTGTGATTGCCGAATAGAAATCGAGTTGAATAATCGAACAATTACATAATACCGACACGGCAAAGAGCGATCCATTTCGATCTCGGCTAAAGAAGTGGTGTATGGAGGAACGATTGGGTGACGTCACAGACCGTGCAGCGAGCTCGGTACTGCCTCCAAGAATTCCCTACCTCTTTGCATTTCTATAATCGATCATTTAACACTTCTTTTAAAAACATTTGCCTGTCGTATTTTATTTCTTATCTCATAGAAAGTGATGTTTTATTATGACACATGATATAATTTAATTACAAATTGATAAATTTCTATGCTCGCACTTGTATGTTCTACTTGCACGACACTATGAATGCTCATTTATGTAATTTGGTATTCAAAAATTGTAATGATATTTTTGTTCTTTCGTTGGTTTATTTCCTTTGAGCGGTAGTTTTGCTTTGTTTTATTGCTTTCTGTTTTTCTTAGTACCTTTAAAGGAAAGTATCTATTGAGTTGGTTTATTTCCTTTGAGCAGTAGTTTTGCTTTGTTTTATTGCTTTCTGTTTTTCCTAGCACCTTAAAAGGAAAGTATCTATTGAGTTGGTTTATTTCCTTTGAGCGGTAGTTTTGCTTTGTTTCATTGTTTTCTGTTTTTCTTAGCACCTTAAAAGGAAAGTATCTATTGAGTTGGTTTATTTCCTTTGAGCAGTAGTTTTGCTTTGTTTTATTGCTTTCTGTTTTTCCTAGCACCTTAAAAGGAAAGTATCTATTGAGTTGGTTTATTTCCTTTGAGCAGTAGTTTTGCTTTGTTTTATTGTTTTCTGTTTTTCTTAGCACCTTAAAAGGAAAGTATCTATTGAGTTGGTTTATTTCCTTTGAGCAGTAGTTTTGCTTTGTTTTATTGTTTTCTGTTTATCCTAGCACCTTAAAAGGAAAGTATCTATTGAGTTGGTTTATTTCCTGTGAGCAGTAGTTTTGCTTTGTTTTATTGCTTTCTGTTTTTCCTAGCACCTTAAAAGGAAAGTATCTATTGAGTTGGTTTATTTCCTTTGAGCAGTAGTTTTGCTTTGTTTTATTGCTTTCTGTTTTTCTTAGCACCTTAAAAGGAAAGTATCTATTGAGTTGGTTTATTTCCTTTGAGCAGTAGTTTTGCTTTGTTTTATTGATTTCTGTTTTTCTTAGCACCTTAAAAGGAAAGTATCTATTGAGTTGGTTTATTTCCTTTGAGCAGTAGTTTTGCTTTGTTTTATTGTTTTCTGTTTTTCTTAGCACCTTAAAAGGAAAGTATCTATTGAGTTGGTTTATTTCCTTTGAGCAGTAGTTTAGCTTTGTTTTATTGCTTTCTGTTTTTCCTAGCACCTTAAAAGGAAAGTATCTATTGAGTTGGTTTATTTCCTTTGAGCAGTAGTTTTGCTTTGTTTTATTGTTTTCTGTTTTTCTTAGCACCTTAAAAGGAAAGTATCTATTGAGTTGGTTTATTTCCTTTGAGCGGTAGTTTAGCTTTGTTTTATTGCTTTCTGTTTTTCCTAGCACCTTAAAAGGAAAGTACCTATTGAGTTGGTTTATTTCCTTTGAGCGGTAGTTTTGCTTTGTTTTATTGCTTTCTGTTTTTCCTAGCACCTTAAAAGGAAAGTATCTATTGAGTTGGTTTATTTCCTTTGAGCAGTAGTTTTGCTTTGTTTTATTGCTTTCTGTTTTTCCTAGCACCTTAAAAGGAAAGTATCTATTGAGTTGGTTTATTTCCTTTGAGCAGTAGTTTTGCTTTGTTTTATTGTTTTCTGTTTTTCTTAGCACCTTAAAAGGAAAGTATCTATTGAGTTGGTTTATTTCCTTTGAGCGGTAGTTTTGCTTTGTTTTATTGATTTCTTTTTTTTTCTTAGCACCTTAAAAGGAAAGTATCTATTGAGTTGGTTTATTTCCTTTGAGCAGTAGTTTAGCTTTGTTTTATTGCTTTCTGTTTTTCCTAGCACCTTAAAAGGAAAGTATCTATTGAGTTGGTTTATTTCCTTTGAGCAGTAGTTTTGCTTTGTTTTATTGCTTTCTGTTTTTCCCAGCACCTTTAAAGGAAAGTATCTATTGAGTTGGTTTATTTCCTTTGAGCGGTAGTTTTGCTTTGTTTTATTGCTTTCTGTTTTTCTTAGCACCTTAAAAGGAAAGTATCTATTGAGTTGGTTTATTTCCTTTGAGCGGTAGTTTTGCTTTGTTTTATTGTTTTCTGTTTTTCCTAGCACCTTAAAAGGAAAGTACCTATTGAGTTGGTTTATTTCCTTTGAGCGGTTGTTTTGCTTTGTTTTATTGCTTTCTGTTTTTCTTAGTACCTTAAAAGGAAAGTATCTATTGAGTTGGTTTATTTCCTTTGAGCAGTAGTTTAGCTTTGTTTTATTGTTTTCTGTTTTTCTTAGCACCTTAAAAGGAAAGTATCTATTGAGTTGGTTTATTTCCTTTGAGCAGTAGTTTAGCTTTGTTTTATTGTTTTCTGTTTTTCTTAGCACCTTAAAAGGAAAGTATCTATTGAGTTGGTTTATTTCCTTTGAGCGGTAGTTTTGCTTTGTTTTATTGATTTCTTTTTTTTTCTTAGCACCTTAAAAGGAAAGTATCTATTGAGTTGGTTTATTTCCTTTGAGCAGTAGTTTAGCTTTGTTTTATTGCTTTCTGTTTTTCCTAGCACCTTAAAAGGAAAGTATCTATTGAGTTGGTTTATTTCCTTTGAGCAGTAGTTTTGCTTTGTTTTATTGCTTTCTGTTTTTCCTAGCACCTTTAAAGGAAAATATCTATTGAGTTGGTTTATTTCCTTTGAGCGGTAGTTTTGCTTTGTTTTATTGCTTTCTGTTTTTCTTAGCACCTTAAAAGGAAAGTATCTATTGAGTTGGTTTATTTCCTTTGAGCGGTAGTTTTGCTTTGTTTTATTGTTTTCTGTTTTTCCTAGCACCTTAAAAGGAAAGTACCTATTGAGTTGGTTTATTTCCTTTGAGCGGTAGTTTTGCTTTGTTTTATTGCTTTCTGTTTTTCTTAGTACCTTAAAAGGAAAGTATCTATTGAGTTGGTTTATTTCCTTTGAGCAGTAGTTTAGCTTTGTTTTATTGTTTTCTGTTTTTCTTAGCACCTTAAAAGGAAAGTATCTATTGAGTTGGTTTATTTCATTTGAGCAGTAGTTTAGCTTTGTTTTATTGTTTTCTGTTTTTCTTAGCACCTTAAAAGGAAAGTATCTATTGAGTTGGTTTATTTCCTTTGAGCGGTAGTTTTGCTTTGTTTTATTGTTTTCTGTTTTTCCTAGCACCTTAAAAGGAAAGTACCTATTGAGTTGGTTTATTTCCTTTGAGCGGTAGTTTAGCTTTGTTTTATTGTTTTCTGTTTTTCTTAGCACCTTAAAAGGAAAGTATCTATTGAGTTGGTTTATTTCCTTTGAGCAGTAGTTTTGCTTTGTTTTATTGTTTTCTGTTTTTCTTAGCACCTTAAAAGGAAAGTATCTATTGAGTTGGTTTATTTCCTTTGAGCAGTAGTTTAGCTTTGTTTTATTGTTTTCTGTTTTTCTTAGCACCTTAAAAGGAAAGTATCTATTGAGTTGGTTTATTTCCTTTGAGCGGTAGTTTTGCTTTGTTTTATTGATTTCTTTTTTTTTCTTAGCACCTTAAAAGGAAAGTATCTATTGAGTTGGTTTATTTCCTTTGAGCGGTAGTTTTGCTTTGTTTTATTGATTTCTTTTTTTTTCTTAGCACCTTAAAAGGAAAGTATCTATTGAGTTGGTTTATTTCCTTTGAGCGGTAGTTTTGCTTTGTTTTATTGATTTCTTTTTTTTTCTTAGCACCTTAAAAGGAAAGTATCTATTGAGTTGGTTTATTTCCTTTGAGCGGTAGTTTTGCTTTGTTTTATTGTTTTCTGTTTTTCTTAGCACCTTAAAAGGAAAGTATCTATTGAGTTGGTATATTTCCTTTGAGCGGTAGTTTTGCTTTGTTTTATTGATTTCTGTTTTTCCTAGCACCTTAAAAGGAAAGTATCTATTGAGTTGGTTTATTTCCTTTGAGCAGTAGTTTTGCTTTGTTTTATTGTTTTCTGTTTTTCTTAGCACCTTAAAAGGGAAGTATCTATTGAGTTGGTATATTTCCTTTGAGCAGTAGTTTAGCTTTGTTTTATTGATTTCTGTTTTTCCTAGCACCTTAAAAGGAAAGTATCTATTGAGTTGGTTTATTTCCTTTGAGCAGTAGTTTTGCTTTGTTTTATTGATTTCTTTTTTTTTCTTAGCACCTTAAAAGGAAAGTATCTATTGAGTTGGTTTATTTCCTTTGAGCGGTAGTTTTGCTTTGTTTTATTGTTTTCTGTTTTTCTTAGCACCTTAAAAGGAAAGTATCTATTGAGTTGGTATATTTCCTTTGAGCAGTAGTTTTGCTTTGTTTTATTGTTTTCTGTTTTTCTTAGCACCTTAAAAGGGAAGTATCTATTGAGTTGGTTTATTTCCTTTGAGCGGTAGTTTTGCTTTGTTTTATTGCTTTCTGTTTTTCTTAGCACCTTAAAAGGGAAGTATCTATTGAGTTGGTATATTTCCTTTGAGCGGTAGTTTTGCTTTGTTTTATTGATTTCTGTTTTTCCTAGCACCTTAAAAGGAAAGTATCTATTGAGTTGGTTTATTTCCTTTGAGCAGTAGTTTTGCTTTGTTTTATTGTTTTCTGTTTTTCTTAGCACCTTAAAAGGGAAGTATCTATTGAGTTGGTATATTTCCTTTGAGCAGTAGTTTAGCTTTGTTTTATTGATTTCTGTTTTTCCTAGCACCTTAAAAGGAAAGTATCTATTGAGTTGGTTTATTTCCTTTGAGCAGTAGTTTTGCTTTGTTTTATTGATTTCTTTTTTTTTCTTAGCACCTTAAAAGGAAAGTATCTATTGAGTTGGTTTATTTCCTTTGAGCGGTAGTTTTGCTTTGTTTTATTGTTTTCTGTTTTTCTTAGCACCTTAAAAGGAAAGTATCTATTGAGTTGGTATATTTCCTTTGAGCAGTAGTTTTGCTTTGTTTTATTGTTTTCTGTTTTTCTTAGCACCTTAAAAGGGAAGTATCTATTGAGTTGGTTTATTTCCTTTGAGCGGTAGTTTTGCTTTGTTTTATTGCTTTCTGTTTTTCTTAGCACCTTAAAAGGGAAGTATCTATTGAGTTGGTATATTTCCTTTGAGCAGTAGTTTTGCTTTGTTTTATTGTTTTCTGTTTTTCTTAGCACCTTAAAAGGAAAGTATCTATTGAGTTGGTATATTTCCTTTGAGCAGTAGTTTTGCTTTGTTTTATTGTTTTCTGTTTTTCTTAGCACCTTAAAAGGGAAGTATCTATTGAGTTGGTATATTTCCTTTGAGCGGTAGTTTTGCTTTGTTTTATTGATTTCTTTTTTTTTCTTAGCACCTTAAAAGGAAAGTATCTATTGAGTTGGTTTATTTCCTTTGAGCGGTAGTTTTGCTTTGTTTTATTGATTTCTTTTTTTTTCTTAGCACCTTAAAAGGAAAGTATCTATTGAGTTGGTTTATTTCCTTTGAGCGGTAGTTTTGCTTTGTTTTATTGTTTTCTGTTTTTCTTAGCACCTTAAAAGGAAAGTATCTATTGAGTTGGTATATTTCCTTTGAGCAGTAGTTTTGCTTTGTTTTATTGTTTTCTGTTTTTCTTAGCACCTTAAAAGGGAAGTATCTATTGAGTTGGTTTATTTCCTTTGAGCGGTAGTTTTGCTTTGTTTTATTGCTTTCTGTTTTTCTTAGCACCTTAAAAGGAAAGTATCTATTGAGTTGGTATATTTCCTTTGAGCAGTAGTTTTGCTTTGTTTTATTGTTTTCTGTTTTTCTTAGCACCTTAAAAGGGAAGTATCTATTGAGTTGGTTTATTTCCTTTGAGCAGTAGTTTTGCTTTGTTTTATTGATTTCTTTTTTTTTCTTAGCACCTTAAAAGGAAAGTATCTATTGAGTTTGCACTCTTGACAGAAGTTTTGATAATTTCCTTCAAATCTTCACGCGTCAAAGTTTTCTTTTTTTTTGCCACGAAACTTGGTATATAGCATACAAACGATTGTACGAGTTCTTTTACCAGCAAAATCGGTCTATCTGGAGAGGGTTTACTCCGGACCTAAGGTAGTTATTTGCACTTACTAGCCGTAGTTGTTGTTTTATTACAACAAAACTCGATAATCGTTTTGATCATCAAACTAGACAAATTATTGGGGGGAAAAAACACTAAATCGGTTCATTAGGAGGGGAGTTTTACTCCTGACAAAAATTACCACTTTGACAAAACCTGCCTTAATTTTTGTTATAATTCCACGAATCTCGATATTATTTGTGGTCGTCCAAGGAGAAATTATGTTGTAAAATGAACTAAATCAGTTCATTAGGAGGGGGGAATTTACTCCGGACACAAATTACTTATTTACCTGTTATAAATTATTTAATACCGGTCGTAATTTTTAGCGCGGTTGCTCCCTAGCTCCATAGGGAGAACCCGCTTGTGAGGTTGACCTCACGACGCAATCCGGAAGTGCCAACTAGAAAATTTCTCGTTTCAGGCCCCATAGATCACGAAAATATAGGTGTTTCAAATTTGTGTGTGTTTATATATATAAATATATATATATATATATATATATATATATATATATATATATATATATATAAGGTTGTCTGTGGGCGCTCTAGCAAGCCAAAAATGGCCCGATTTTGATGAAATTTGGTACAAAAATCTGTCTTCTAATTTGAAATGTCAAGTTCGTTAACCAGCAGAATCCGCCCACGGGAAGATAGTGTTTGGAGTGAAATTCTCGCAAAAAAAAATTGTAACGCTTACGTTTTTGAGTTTATATGCTTGCAGGTACTTGTTTTATAGGTTTCTTAACATAGGAAAACGAATGAAACCATTTTTAAGGCGATATCTGTAACCGTTTTTGAGAAAAGTGGAATCGATGTTTTTGTAAGTCATTCTTTTTTTGTTGTATTGTAACGAAATTCGGTATACGTCGTGAGTATTGTTTTATTTAAATAGGTTCGTTTCAGCAAATTATTCAGGATACCGTCTATACTATCCAAATTCTGAGAAAAGTGCTTGTTTAAGCAGCTCCTGCTTTACGGACTTTAATTGATTTTAGCAACGAAATTGTGGTTGTTTGTACTAGTGCTTTCCGAGTAGAAGTTGTAGTGTCCGAGTGAATATTTACCTTACTGTAAGTTATCAGTAGAAATTAGTGCATAAATCTTACATTTCTTCAAGATAAACAGTCCTGAAAGAAATATGCAAAATCACTCATAAAATGACTTGCAGGAACTGCGTCATCTTAGCACGGTTCCGTTCATATCCCTAGTGCCAGTTATTGGTAGGTTTTGATCTTTCGTGAAAAAATATAAAATAAAATCTTAAACTGAAGCAAGTTTAAGGCGCCAAACTGAAAACTGACAGTACCCTAAGTGGAAGTGACTCCCCTTCCTTCTCAACATTCGCTCTAGGAAAAAACTATTACCAATATGTTTCTTATTTTCTTATATGTTTGTAATTTCCCATGGGGCGATGTCAATCCAAGAAATAAGTGACTGAAACTTCAAAATTGTTAGTTTTGTTCTTTTCAACGGTTGGTTTTGTCTCTGTTTACCTATTTAAGAGTAAAATAGGTATCTCAGTAAAACAAGGTAAGAAAATGAGAAACGTTGTTATGGTGTTTCCAAGAGCGAACTTGAGAAAGAGGATGGAATAATTTTAGCTGAAGTTACAATCAGTTTCCTGTTGTGGCGATTAATATCTTATATTACTTTTGTTTGAGACACTATTTTATTTATTTTTTCACGAAAGATCAAAACCTTCCAATAACTGTTTCTATTCCTTTGCTAATAGCATTAGGGATAATAAGGGAACCGCGCTAAGATGACGCAGTTCCTGCGAGTCGAACTTTTTTTTATGTGTATGCCCTTCATATTTTGCAAGAAAACTGTACGTGATGGAGAACAGTAGTGACAGTTTTGGGAATAAGCAGACCTAAATACTGAAGCGTGCCCATACACGGGGAGTAATATCTCAAGATTTGGTTTGCGCAGTCCAAATCTTGAGATGTTCCCCTCCGTGCATGAGATAGCCTTTAGGCCAGTTTTGAACTGTGCAGTCCATCGAAGTAGACCGTTAATGCCACTTGTTTAACTATACAGTCCAATAAGGTCGGAACTGTGCAGGTCAGGCCGGACGCGAATGGACAAGAGGGTGTTTGTTTCACATTCAGTGGGTCTTCTCTAACTGGACTGTGAAATCTTTGCCTTGAGGGTTATTAACTAATCGTGTGTATGTAAGACCCGTTCAGTCCATACCTTGAGGCAAAACTGTGGAGTCCCACCCTTGAGATTTGAACTGAACGTGTATGGCCACCTTTAAATTCTGCTAAAAGCCTAAATGGACCAGATCAAAAGATTTCTTGGAGACATTTTTTATTGGTAGTTTTAGATATTTGTTTCAAGACTGTTAAATTTTTGTTTGGCCTTTAATGACTACTTCTTGCTGTTGATTGCGCTTTAAGAATTATTTGATAAGGGATGACAATCTCGAGGATACGGACTCCAATCCAGAAAAGCGAGCCTACAGTATTTCCAAGCCCATTGATAGAGAAGGCAGCGGTAGCTGACGTTTTTGTCGGGGCCGGCATGACTGGCAGACCTCTATAACTGTTAGCTCCGGGCGTTGTCGGAAAAACGCTTCTACTGGAAAAAGTGTAAGGAAATTCCTGGATGACGGGGAGATCCGTCTCGTCATTGGGTGCTCTCCCCCTCCTCGGGCCGCTAGCCACTGGGGTCTCTCTCGGCTGGAAAACTCCTTCGGAAGACACCGATCTAGGAAAACTGTACGAGGGAGTGAAAGAAATGTGTCAAAGGACCTAATTTGATGAAACGGTTAATTTATATTTAACTAGACATTCACGCAGGAGCTGCATTACTAACAGACATATCTCAGAAGCTGGTCTTGTACGCTACATTCCTGAATAATTTGTAATTATTATTCAACTGACCCTTTTCTTAATCTTCGTATTTTCGTGCTAGGCGGAAGGTCAAATTATAAAAACTGCACCACACAGTTTCACCAACTTTATTACCTCCTTACATGTTTCACACCTTTTTTGGTGCCTCTTCAGGGGAAAAAGTTACATATATAAAGCTTACAACCTCAACCTGAGGAGCATAACCTTCCACCAGTTCGGCCACGTCTAAAACAGGTGTGAAACATGTAGGGAGGTAATAAAGTTGGTGAAACTGTGTAGTCAAGTTTTTATTATTTGACCTTCCGGCTGGCACGAAAATACGCTGAATAATTTGTTTAAACTAACGTTTATCAATAACGTTGTCTACTCAACATAACGTCCCTACCATTTCAAATATCGAATATGAAAATGAAACTAGAGAACGAACATATTCTATCCATTGACGAAGTAATATATTGAAAAATGGTCTTATTCGATACTTTATTTAAGGCATTAAAGGCTATTCTAAAGGGGTTAGAGTTGCGACAATTTGCGACCAGCCGTATCGTCCATAATCCAAGACCAAAGTCTCGAATATGAAAAACAAGATTTTTCATATTCGATAGTTTGACATGGTAGAGACAATCTCATAGCAAAATATCTCGTCCATATTTACTTTTCACTACTATAATTCTTAAACTCTTTCAGAAGATTTTACCCAAGCACTCTCAAAACTCAAAATGTATGGACCTATGAAATTTAAAATCACAATAGACCTTAATACAAGGTACCTAATATATTGTATTATTATATACCTCATTTAATGTATTTTTATTGTTATTAGTGGCATAGGAGAACTTTCTTCCTTACTCTTCATTTTACTATTATTTTATTTTATATAGATGCCTGGTGATGAACTTGAACAGGTTCGAAACGTCCCAAATATAAGTTAATGTTTTAAACTATTTTGGGGACCAACTCCTGCCACTTTCTTCACCCTCACCTTCAACTTACATATAAACATCAATATTTTTGGTCTTTTGCATATTCAATTATTATTATCTGTGTCAATTATTAGTGGACTTGTTTTTCAACTTCTAATGGTACTTTTTTTCTGTAGGTGTTCCCCAATATATCTACCATCTTGTTTCGCTATAAAACGACTGAAAAAAATTGGCGGTATGAGCCGGTATTTCTTCAGATCCTTGTAAAGATGAAACCTCGCATATGAAGTCGACACGATGACGTAATCGGAAACATTGTCGACTATCATAATCCATAATCCAGAAGTCGACGGATAACAGATTGTTCAAATGTGCATGCTCGAGGTCTACCGTCAACGAAAACGATCAGATTATGAATACAATTAGCTCAAAAATACTTAGTCTAATCCGTTAATCTGCAGAATCTGTACTGTTTTTCTTCGGAATAGGTTTTCACTCGCTGGAACTGTATCATCGTAGTTCGTTTACCTTCTTTCGCCCTTGGAAAGCTTGGAATTATGGGCGTATAGGAGGGGGGTGGCTGGGTGCAAAGGGGGGATTTAGAGATATGGAATACTAACAATCTAGAACTTGGAACAAGTTGTTATCCAACTAAAACGCTATTCCCCCCCCCCCCAAAAAAAATAAATAAAAAAAAAATAAAATATTTTTATGGAACTAAGAGATATTATTAAATTTATTTTTGAGGTTTTTATGACACATTTTTACTGATGTAGTCAAAATTTCGGGGGGCTACAGCTCCTCAGCCCACCCTTATATACGCTCATGCTGGGGATAGAAATGCTGGGTTAATATATTGTTTTGATATTTTACAAATAATTTGACAAACAATGGCGACAAAAGGGTTTTGAACATATATATATATATATATATATATATATATATATATATATATATATATATATATATATATATATATCCAGAAAGACGTATGTAGTGAATAGTGAAGGGAATTGCATTATGATTAGTTATATAAATAGGTCACTGATAACCGTTGGAGAGATAGCCAAGCGGGCCTGGACAGCTGAGTATTATCAAGGGGCACTAGAAATAGGTGTTCTACAAGGGTCAAACTTAAGTCCAACACTAGTCATTACAAAATATTTACTTTTAGGGGGTCTGGTACCTTTATTTGTATCTGGGGAGAGATTATTTCTTCTAGCATATCACTAGGTGTTTCAGGTAGAACTTATGAAAGAATTTCTGAAAAATGTATATATATATATATATATATATATATATATATATATATACGTTCTAAAATTTATAATTTTACGTTATTAAACCTATAACTATCGGTAGAAATTAAATACGTCAATTTCCTCACAAAAAGTTTTATTTTGGGCTCTATACGATTTAAACAGATCCTGCTACCATCCTCAGAGCTGTGAGAGGACAAATATAATTAATAATTTGTTGCAATTTAATAGAAACGTGAATATTAACATTAAAAATACGTGAAACTTCTTAAATACAGATCATAAAAAAAAAGTGAAAGAGAGAAAATATAGCGATTATAACATTTTAGCTTTATTTATTATTATCTTATTTCAAGTGTCGTATTCAAGTAATTTTAATGGTTTTGAATGTTTTCGTTCAGTTTGAAGTTTTTATTGAATTGCAACAAAGTTTTTAATGTATTGGTTCTGCCATAGCTCTGAGTTTGGTAGAGCTTAGCTAATATATTTATGCATAACTATATCATTTATTTCGCCTCAATACTTTTTTTATATTGCGACTCAATTAAAAGAAAGATGTGTTTTAAAATACTCAAAATAGATCCCTTAGGAATAGGCATACACGTGTGTTGTTAAAGATAAAAACATTAAAAAACAAAACAAAACAAAAAAATCTTCTTGTTGAGGTTTCATCCCGGTCAATTTTAACTAAGTCCGACTAGCAGGAACAGCGTCATCTTAGCGAGGTTCCGTTCTTATACCTAGTGCCATTATTTGAAAAAAATAGAATCAGTTATTGGTAGGTTTTAATCTTCTCTTACTTTTCTAATACTTCGCTGCCATACGCAACCAAAATATAAATATCTAAGATTAGATGGGAATTAAACATCTGGAACAAGTTTTAATCTTCTCTTTCTTTTCTAATACTTCGCTGCCAAACGCAACCAAAATATAAATATCTAAGATTAGATGGGAATTAAACATCTGGAACAAGTTTTAATCTTCTCTTTCTTTTCTAATACTTCGCTGCCATACGCAACCAAAATATAAATATCTAAGATTAGATGGGAATTAAACATCTGGAACAAGTTTTAATCTTCTCTTTCTTATCTAATACTTCACTGCCAAACGCAACCAAAATATAAATATCTAAGATTAGATGGGAATTAAACATCTGGAACAAGTTTTAATCTTCTCTTTCTTTTCTAATACTTCGCTGCCAAACGCAACCAAAATATAAATATCTAAGATTAGATGGGAATTAAACATCTGGAACAAGTTTTAATCTTCTCTTTCTTTTCTAATACTTCACTGCCAAACGCAACCAAAATATAAATATCTAAGATTAGATGGGAATTAAACATCTGGAACAAGTTTTAATCTTCTCTTTCTTTTCTAATACTTCGCTGCCAAACGCAACCAAAATATAAATATCTAAGATTAGATGGGAATTAAACATCTGGAACAAGTTTTAATCTTCCCTTTCTTATCTAATACTTCGCTGCCAAACGCAACCAAAATATAAATATCTAAGATTAGATGGGAATTAAACATCTGGAACAAGTTTTAATCTTCTCTTTCTTATCTAATACTTCGCTGCCAAACGCAACCAAAATATAAATATCTAAGATTAGATGGGAATTAAACATCTGGAACAAGTTTTAATCTTCTCTTTCTTTTCTAATACTTCACTGCCAAACGCAACCAAAATATAAATATCTAAGATTAGATGGGAATTAAACATCTGGAACAAGTTTTAATCTTCTCTTTCTTTTCTAATACTTCGCTGCCGAACGCAACCAAAATATAAATATCTAAGATTAGATGGGAATTAAACATCTGGAACAAGTTTTAATCTTCTCTTTCTTTTCTAATACTTCGCCTCCAAACGCAACCAAAATATAAATATCTAAGATTAGATGGGAATTAAACATCTGGAACAAGTTTTAATCTTCTCTTTCTTTTCTAATACTTCGCCTCCAAACGCAACCAAAATATAAATATCTAAGATTAGATGGGAATTAAACATCTGGAACAAGTTTTAATCTTCTCTTTCTTTTCTAATACTTCGCCTCCAAACGCAACCAAAATATAAATATCTAAGATTAGATGGGAATTAAACATCTGGAACAAGTTTTAATCTTCTCTTTCTTTTCTAATACTTCGCCTCCAAACGCAACCAAAATATAAATATCTAAGATTAGATGGGAATTAAACATCTGGAACAAGTTTTAATCTTCTCTTTCTTTTCTAATACTTCGCTGCCGAACGCAACCAAAATATAAATATCTAAGATTAGATGGGAATTAAACATCTGGAACAAGTTTTAATCTTCTCTTTCTTTTCTAATACTTCACTGCCAAACGCAACCAAAATATAAATATCTAAGATTAGATGGGAATTAATCATCTGGAACAAGTTTTAATCTTCTCTTTCTTTTCTAATACTTCGCCTCCAAACGCAACCAAAATATAAATATCTAAGATTAGATGGGAATTAAACATCTGGAACAAGTTTTAATCTTCTCTTTCTTTTCTAATATTTCGCCTCCAAACGCAACCAAAATATAAATATCTAAGATTAGATGGGAATTAAACATCTGGAACAAGTTTTAATCTTCTCTTTCTTTTCTAATACTTCGCCTCCAAACGCAACCAAAATATAAATATCTAAGATTAGATGGGAATTAAACATCTGGAACAAGTTTTAATCTTCTCTTTCTTTTCTAATACTTCGCCTCCAAACGCAACCAAAATATAAATATCTAAGATTAGATGGGAATTAAACATCTGGAACAAGTTTTAATCTTCTCTTTCTTTTCTAATACTTCGCCTCCAAACGCAACCAAAATATAAATATCTAAGATTAGATGGGAATTAAACATCTGGAACAAGTTTTAATCTTCTCTTTCTTTTCTAATACTTCGCTGCCGAACGCAACCAAAATATAAATATCTAAGATTAGATGGGAATTAAACATCTGGAACAAGTTTTAATCTTCTCTTTCTTTTCTAATACTTCGCCTCCAAACGCAACCAAAATATAAATATCTAAGATTAGATGGGAATTAAACATCTGGAACAAGTTTTAATCTTCTCTTTCTTTTCTAATACTTCACTGCCAAACGCAACCAAAATATAAATATCTAAGATTAGATGGGAATTAAACATCTGGAACAAGTTTTAATCTTCTCTTTCTTTTCTAATACTTCGCCTCCAAACGCAACCAAAATATAAATATCTAAGATTAGATGGGAATTAAACATCTGGAACAAGTTTTAATCTTCTCTTTCTTTTCTAATACTTCACTGCCAAACGCAACCAAAATATAAATATCTAAGATTAGATGGGAATTAATCATCTGGAACAAGTTTTAATCTTCTCTTTCTTTTCTAATACTTCGCCTCCAAACGCAACCAAAATATAAATATCTAAGATTAGATGGGAATTAAACATCTGGAACAAGTTTTAATCTTCTCTTTCTTTTCTAATATTTCGCCTGCAAACGCAACCAAAATATAAATATCTAAGATTAGATGGGAATTAAACATCTGGAACAAGTTATGTTTGTGATCTATGGGATCCGTAACGTGAAATTTTCTAGTCAGCACTTCGGGATTGCGCCAAGAATACATTCTGATAAGCGAGTTTCCTTTCTATGGAAGAAGGGAGGAACCGCGCTAAAATTTTTAAAATTTTAAGCACCTACATTTCTTTAGGAATGTATCGTAAATAAGCAACGTTGTTGAATAACGTGCTTAGTTAAGCAGCTCCTACATGACGGTTTTTATAGTAATATTTGTCATGAGTAATTTTAATGGTGTATTATTGTTGCCTGTATTATTGTCATATTACACGATGTATTATAACTCCTTGACTATTTGAATCCCGTTAGCTTGAAGGAGCGACTGTTCGGCAGGGCGCTGACTCTTATAGCGCCGTCGATAGAATGTTAATTCGGACATCGCGTTAGTATTCCATCGATGGTAGGCAAGCACGCTCCTTGTACGTGTTTTCCTCTTCTAGATCGAGCCAGGAGTCACCAGGATGGTCTGAGACGTGAAGAAGAGTCGTATCTCTTCAGGGGTACAACGCGTGCTCACGATTTAACGCAAGGCTGCTTTTGGAGGAAGAGGTGTTTTAGAGCTCAAAACGTCATGCGTCCAAGGATCCAAGGCACAAGTTTCGTTTGTATTTAGGTTATGTAAAAAAATATCGACAGATTAGCGCGTTTCCTCACTTTCTCCATGGTGAGGTAACAGCCTCTGAATTCGATCCGACGACGCAATCCAGAAGAGGCCACATCAGGGCTAAAAGAAGTAATATATATATATATATATATATATATATATATATATATATATATATATATATATATACATATATATATATTAGTATTAACTCTGTCCTACTTGTACAACAGTCCTGATAAACCGCCGCCGGCAAGCAATAAAACTCACTCACTGTTGACCGCTACAGTCCTTGTAGCACCTCGGCCTCTGCCACTATCCTGCTCCATTCCACGCGGTTCCGCAAGTCCTCCTCCAGGTCATCAAGTCACCTCTGCCTTGGTCTGCCTCTCTTTCTTTTTCCCCCAGGTGCACCATTCAGCATAATCATAGCTAGCCAACAGGATTCCATTCTCCCCATGTGCCCTAACCACCGTAGTCTACCTTTCTTGATGACGTATAGGATGTCAGGCTCGCCATACAGTTCTGTAAGTTCGGGATTGCTTCTGACCCTCCACCTGTGCTGCTCTCTCACGGCTCCAAAAATCTTCCTCATGACTCTTCTTTCCCAGACCAGCAGACCTCTCCTCATTTCTTTGGTCAGAGTCCACGTTTCGCTGCCGTACACAACAACTGGCCTCAATTCCTATAAAAAATTTAGTTTTACATATTAAGATACCACGACGAACCCTGGCGAATTCAACCTCATCATCAACAACGGTCAACGAACTGCACTCAGTGGTCTAAATATGTATACATCTAGCTTCATTAAAGAGAAATTTGGGACAAAAAGACTTCGTCTAAAAAAAGGTGTAGATCGGCAATCAACCGAATCCGCCAACCGGACACAAACTTTGTCGGTGAAATTTGTTCAAAATAAATGGCATTACCTTTATAGACTTCAAAGTATTTTTTGTGGTAAATTTACGTGGGAAAAGTAATTGAAACTATTTATATCACTATAAGGCCATATATATATAACAGTTTTTGAGAAACTTAGAAAATTAAATGTCCGACAAGCAGGAACTACGTCATCTTAGCGCGTTTCTGTTCATTTACCTAGTGCTATTAGAAAAGTAATAGAAGCAGTTTTGGATAGGTTTTAATAATTTGTAAAAAATATAAAATGAAATCTCAAAGAGAAAGAATATATGAAGTGTCATTTACGCCTCAAGAAATTACGCTTGCTTGATTTGTTTTGTTAGAAATTTTCTTATCTTGTTTTGTTTTGTAAAATACTCATTTTACTCTTTAAAAAAAATTAACAAAACCGAGAAATAGTTAAAAAACTAGTTTTATCAACTTTTCTTGTACACGGTTACAGATATCGACTTAAAATCATATAAAAAGTGTACCTGCAAGCATATTAACGGGAAAACGTAAGCGTTAGTACTTATTTCGCGCGAATTTCGCGTTAACCAGCAGAACCCGTTTTCCGGAAAACGGATTCTGCTGACTCCACTAGCCCTCAGCCGTATAGATGAAGTCGTTATAAGCTCTGAAGATGTTATCAGGAGCTCCTGAAACCGCTTAGCGCGAAAAATAAAATTGATTGTGAAGGAATTTGACCGAAGATCTTCCTTCGATTTTTTTTTCTTATTCTTTTTCTTTTTTTTACGGCGCTTCGACAAATCTGGGCCATTAGCGCCGACATCCCGAATGCAGAAAGGTGGGGATCGAACCCACCATCTCCCGCTTATGAATCTAAGGCGCTAGCCACTAGACCACGGGAGACCCCATCTTCTTTCGATGTCAGCATCGTTAAATTTGATAGATGGTATTGTTTAATTACGCATCCCCGATTCAATGAACGACACGCTAAGTGATATTCAATAAAAACTGATTTTGCCTCTCGCAGGGAAGTCTTTGAGACGACATGCTTAGGAGATAGTTTTTAATCAATACAAAGCCAAAGCTAAGGCTGATGAGGTTGTTATATATATATATATATATATATATATATATATATATATATATATATATATATGTGTGTGCATTAAGTTCATAACAAGATCAAAATGAAATATCAATCTAAGCATGTTGTATATCTAATTTAAACTAATTTCCACTTTTAAATTAATATCAACTCTAGTGTATAAACATATAATAGGTATGTATTATAAATCTTGATGAAATATTTATCAGAGCATATTTCTTCAAGGTGATAAGGAAATTTCTGTCGCGTGCGAAACGAATGCTCCTAATTGCCTAGATATTTTTATGAGTCATAAGTTCGTAATTAAAGGATAGTAATCAGCGCAAGGGACGCGCTAGATAATTATTATTACAAAAATAGCAGGTCAAAACTAGATAATATTTTTCTAAGGAAAAATCTGGGAACAAGAAAGGATTTATTAATTTTTTGCCTTGATTAACGTCGAATTTCTAAAGGACGAATTTTGATTATTTTTGCAGGTTGCGTTCCTCATTTCTTCGGCATGATATGTAGCAAATTTCCTTTGAAGAAAATAAAAATAACGTCCAGGGCGGACAAATAGGTAATTTGGTTATGGAGTAAACCACTCCTTTTAATGGACCTTATCAAAATATTATCCTAATTTGTTATGGAACAATTCATAAAAAATGTCGTAGGAAAAAAACTTCCGGGCAGTTATGCTGTTGACAGACACACATTTATATATTTATCAATAAGTCACATATATATGTACAATTTGTTGGGGTCGCATTCATCGACAAACATTCGAGGAACGTTCTAAAAAAATTTTAATTATTTATTTTAATTTGAGCCTCGCAAATTTAGCCATTAGCTCATGAAAAGGAAAATCTTTGTGCAGTCAAGAAAAAAACATAATAAGAGTTAAAAAAGTAATATAAAAATGCTCAAATACATATTGCTTATAGGTTATGTACGTCTATGTAAGTACTCAAGAATCTTCATACATAAAAAATAAAAATCCGTCTCGCGGGAGCTGCATAACTAAGCACTTTCCTCAGAATGCTTATAATAACCTACACAAATAATATAAAAACATGAATTCTTCTCCTTTTTTACATTTTTAATGTGCAACTCAATCATTATAAATTTTTTAAATAATTTCCGTACTGAGCTTTGTGTACACTTGGTACTAAACGACTTAATAAATACACAAAAAAATTACATTTTCGTCTGAGGCCGGTACGGGATACAGCACCCCTAGCGGGAAAGGTGAGAAGTAACATCAAGACAGGCACTCCCAGTGTCAGCTTTTCCAACTTACGTTTCACAGTAATGTTCTATTCTAACATAGTACAAAGTAAACCCTCCTTCCGATAGACTGATTTATTTTATATATATATATATATATATATATATATATATAGAGAGAGAGAGAGAGAGGGAATATATATTCACAAAATACAAAACCTGTTCCACTCAGTGTTGCCTCTTCTTCTTTAACCGAAATTAAGACATTAACAATGTCTATATGTTATATATATATATATATATATATATATATATATATATATATATATATATATATATATAGAGAGAGAGAGAGAGAGAGAGAGAATATATATATTCACAAAATACAAAACATGTTCCACTCAGTGTTGCCTCTTCTTCTTTAACCGAAATTAAGACATTAACAATATCTATATGTTATATATATATATATATATATATATATATATATATATATGTGTGTGTGTGTGTGTGTGTGTGTGTGTGTGTGTATTTGTTATGTAATATAAGCAATGGTACGCCCGATAACAGATAGTAAATAATAAAAGTCATGGGCGTATATAGAAAAGAATTTCGGGAAGGGCTGGAAGATTTTTTTTGGTGGGGGGGACTAAGAGTATTTGGGGGTATGGAATACTAACAACCTAGAACTTGGAATAGATAGCGAATTAAAACGCTATTACACCAAATAAAATTATTTGTTCTGAACTAAGTGATCTTATTTAATTTATTTTTAAGGTTTATGTAACACATTTCTCCGATTTTTGGAGGGGGGGCTGCAGGCCCCCCCTACATAAGCCCATGGTGAATATGACTTCACATTCTAGTTTTATTTGATTTAATTTCAGCAAATAGCTTCATTCCTTCGAAAAATTTCCAAAAGAAGGGGGGGGGGTGGGAGAAAGGGAAGGACTTTAAATTTTTGAGAATATCAAAACGTTTAATATAGAAACACGCTAGGACAACACAGTTCCTTCAAGTCGACTTTTTTATTTCAAATTACCCCTAGCGATCTTAAAACTCCTGACAGCTTTGAGGATACAGTCGAAAATAAAACAATCCAAAAATGGAAGACGGAAAGTGGACGAGTGTGCACGTGTGTGCGTTTCCTGTGATCGGACGAGTCGCATGAATATTCCATGAGCTCACGGGGTTTTTTTTTTCTCATATCGGTAGATTCCCCCCTAAAAACCGAGCACGCCTCTGAATGCAGATTAACTCTAAGGCACGTACCCATAGATCTCATGAAGGCGTCTAGCAGTCCCATGATTATGCGGTCTAGGATATGTCTCATTTCGGCCTGACAGCCAAGATAACACAAGCGTTATGAGTCTCGCTGATAGCAGGAATGCCTAATAAATGTGAGTGATAGGAACTGTGTCAAATTAGCGCGTTTCCGAGTAATTCTTACTTATTATTTATTTGTTAGGAGTTGTGCAATTTATATATAACTAGCTGTTACCCAGTGTGCCATGCTACACCTACTTTCTGTCTATGACTCTCCCCGTATCAAGATCTACTTCATACCTAGTTGTCTATACCCAGTTGCGAAAATTAGCCAAATGATGTGAATTTGTTTTAGTTCATAATGATGCCGGCAGAGGCCAGCACTTCATCTAACAGCCGACAGAGGCCAGTAGTAGTCGATTCGAAATGGCCGTCACAAAATATGACATATGACTGAATGGTTCAGGGTAGCCAATTTTTCTTGAACAAAACTTTTGACCTTTTGACCAAATTTTGAAATTTGACTATTTTGACCTAGCCTAGGAGATTTCTCGTATCAAGACCTACCTGTGTGCCTAGTTTCGTCAATATCGGCCAAACGGTGTAGATTTGTATAAGGAACAAACACGTGATTTTTATATATATAGATATAAATCACCGAACTATTTTTCATGGAGTTTAAGAATTATTATTGCCAAACTTTCACCTAAAAACACGTACAATGCATGCTCTGTAATATGTATGCCTATGTTTTTGCACTGTACTAAATATAGCTAAAAATTAGTCTGTAGTAAAAACGACAGTGAGCTTCTGCTGTCTCTGTTTAGTCTATTGTTTAGGAACAGCGAAATCTCGCATCCGCTTTAACATTAGAAGTTCATTTGGCAATGTTTTTACTTTTCTTCTAAATCGTGGACGACGAGCAAACGAAACAGCAAAACGATACCGTGACGCTAGGAAAACTCGCGTAATTTACCAACTGAGAATAGCTATTTATCGTATGTAAAACACTACACCGAACAGCATAATTTCGTTTTCAAAACTCGTCCGGGTTATCCGAACGTCCGGATTAAACAGGTCCGGGTTAACGAGGTTTTACTGTATGTATGTATATTTATTTATGTATATATATATATATATATATATATATATATATATATATATATATATATATATATGTATTTCGTGCTAGGAGGAAGGTCAAATAATTAAAACTTCACCACAACGTTTCACCAACTTTATTACCTCCCTACATGTTTCACACCTTTTTTGGTGGCTCTTTAGGGGGAAAAGTTACATATATAAAACTTACAGCCTCAATCTGAGGAGGATAACCTTCCACCAGTACGGCCACGACTAGACTGATCATGGTCTGAAAGAATCCAACATGGCGAAATATAATCAGCTGATCGATAATAGATTTGTCATACATTTAAAATTGAAAATAATAATAAAGTAACTTTTTCCCCTGAAGAGGCACCAAAAATGGTGTGAAACATGTAGGGAGGTAATAGAGTTGGTGAAACGTTGTGGTGAAGTTTTTATTATTTGACCTTCCGCCTAGCACGAAATACGAAGATTAATATAAGGGTCAGTTGAAGAATAATTATATATATATATATATATATATATATATATATATACACATTAGTGATGGGCGAATTTCGAGTATGAATCGATCTTTTACATCGATTTGAATCGAAATGAAAAGAACTATCAACAAAAAACATAGGGGAGTTCAGATCGATCAACAAAAAACATAGGGGAGTTCAGAACGATTCAAATAATCGAACTTATAGGATCAGAAGATCCATCTAAGATATCTACAATCTAATCTAAGATTACTTACAAATTACCTATGAAATTCGTAAATCGTACAATTTGAATCGATTCGAATTCGATAATCTCCCATCACAACTCTAAATCGATCTAAATAAATCGATTCGATTACTTGATATACGAAAAAGTATATCTGAACCTAAAAGTAGAAAACTGTATAACTTTTTTTCATCGAAAATAATATATAACGAAACTACAACTGTTACATCATATTAAAATATACGGGTATTATTACATATATATGTCTATCAATTAAAAAATAAAAAAAAAGAATTTCTTCCTCGGGTAAATAATAAAGTATGTGTGAGTAAGTATTTTAAGATCGGATTGAATGATCGATCCTTGGAGATAGATTAAAAAATATACCGATACACCGTGTTAAAAAGATCGATTCATATCTGTAACCTGTATGTTATCTCTAATCGGATCCTCCACTTGACATTTCCTTATGGCCTATCCAAGTCTATTAGTCCTACTTCCAATATTTTTAGGAGTGTAATAGTACTTAAACTTCGGATCTTTTTCCAAGACATTTACATATGGCCTATCCTTGTTTATTAGTCCTACTTCTAATATCCTCCGGATTCCAAAATTATATCGTGAATCCTCCACTTGATATTTCGACATGGCCTATCCTTGTCTATAAGCCCTACTTCTAATATCCTCCGGATTCCAAAATTATATCGTGAATCCTCCACTTGATATTTCCACATGGCCTATCCTTGTCTATAAGTCCTACTTCTAATATCCTCCGGATTCCAAAATTATATCGTGAATCCTCCACTTGATATTTCCACATGGCCTATCCTTGTCTATTAGTCCTACTTCTAATATCCTCCGGATTCCAAAATTGTATCGTGAATCCTCCACTTGATATTTCCACATGCCCTATCCTTGTCTATAAGTCCTACTTCTAATATCCTCCGTAATCCAAAAGCACACCGTGAATCCTCCACTTGATATTTTCATATGGCCTATCCAAGACTATTCGTCCTTCCGCCAATATCTTCAGGAGTCTAATAGTACATACTCATTGAATCCTTCTCCGTGTTATTTCCATATTGCCTATCCAAGTCAATTAGTTCTACATCCAATATTTTCAGTAGTCTAATAGTACCTACTTATACTTCCAATCCTTTTCCAAGTATTTTCCATATGGCCTATCCATGTATATTAGTCCTACTTCCAATATCTTCCGGAGTCCAAAAATTCATCGTGGATCCTCCACTTGACATTCCCTTATGGCCTATCCAAGTCTATTAGTTCTACTTCCAATATTTTTAGGAGTCTAATAGTACTTACTCTTCGAATATTTTTCCAAGATCTTTCCATATAGCCTAATCTTTCCGGAATCCAAAAGTACATCGTGAATCTTCTACTTGACTTTTCTTTATGGCCTATCCAAGCCTATTATTTCTACTGTCCATATCTTCAGTAATCTAATAGTATACTTCGAAGCTTTTCCTTTGGTATTTCATATGACCTATCCAAGTCTATTCGTCCATCTGCCAAAATCCTCCGGAGTCCAAAATCACATCGTGAATCCTCCATCTGATATTTCCATATGGCCTATCCTTGTCTATTTTTTTTTTCGGCGCATCGACAAATCTTGGCCATTAGCGCCGGCCTCCAGGGTGCAGCAAGGAACTTTCTCAGCGAGCCCTGAGATGAGAAACTTCCTGCCGCCGGTGGGGATCGAACCCACCATCTCCCGCTTATGAATCCAGCGCGCTAGCCACTAGACCACGGGAGACCCCATCCTTGTCTATTAATCCTACTTTCAACATCTTCAGGAATCTAATCGAACCCTTTTCCAAGACATTTCCATGTGGCCTATCCAAGTCCATTAGTTAGTTCTACTTCCAATATTTTCAGGAGTCTAATAGTACATACACATCGAATCCATTTCCATATGGCCTATCCATGTCTATTGATCCTACTTCCAATATCTTCAGGAGTCTAATACTACTTACACTCCGACTCCTTTCCCCTGATATTTCCATATGGCCTATCCATGTCTAGTAGTCCTACTTCCAATATCTCCCTACCGTATTTTCCCATCCTCCCCGAAGATCGTACTTCACTCCACCCTCGCCTTGATTAGCATACTCCACCCAGGGGCGGTGTCGTCTTATTGCCCTCGTCGCCATTTTATTCCCCCTTCCCCCTCCTATAGAGATTTGGCTTCTAGCATTACCTCTTTACCTGCTCCCCAGTCCGAAGATGAATCATTCCTACTTACCCGGGTCGTACGATGCCTTCTTGGTCTAGATCTAGTAGATTATGATTTAAATTTAATTTATTAAACCATATTTTATTTATTAAAAAAATCTAAACTAATTAGGTCTTATTTTAAAGGGCTTATCTTTTTTCTTGACAATTTTCCAGATTTTTATTCCTAGGCTATAATAGTAGTACATCGAGTAAACCCCTGAAGATGCACCTAAAGTGGTGTGAAATTATTAGAGCTGATTTTAATAAATGAGTTGGCCCTCCGCCTAGCATGTATATATATATATATATATATATATATATATATGTGTGTGTAGGTTTGTTTCGGTGCCATCATGCAAAAATCCACGGGGTCAAAGTGGTTGATGATGATTGCAGATTTTGGTCCTAGATCTGTGTTATTTTCCCTTAGAGGTATTCGTGGCCCAAATCAAAAATCATTTCAATTCTCTGAATATACATTGGCTATAGAAGACAACGACCCTATCTCGGAATGTGTGGTCTCCATGAAACCCCGAAAAGGTAGGAATAGCAACACGGAGCTGAGGTACTACACACATAGTAATGTATGTTAATGGAGGATGGTAATTACATATTTAATAAGTATGCGGACGTCATATCCTTTACAGGGTTCTCTTGGCATGAATAGCTGGTGAGCGGAGTATTTTAGGTTGGCGGGTTGTTGGTTAGTTGTTGTCATTTAATAATTTTATAAAAATGTTTCTGGTGTACATTTTCGATAACATCGCCTTAGTCGGAGGAAACTTTACTTAAATTTTCGGAAGTGTTAATTGAAGGTGAAGATATTTTTGAGAGGTACCAGGAAAAGAATAGAATTACAGTTTGGGGAACTCCAAAACGACGGATTGATTTCAATACACATTGGATTCTCCAAAATACATTTTCGTTATATGTAGAGTAATAAAAAATTCATAGGATTCGAAAAAAGTCCTGCTCTCAATAACTGTACCATCTTACCCCATTTGCGTTCTATTTCTAAGCGTCAGTAATATAAACAGTTCAAATTATTGTTTTTGTACTTTCGTAAATAGTTTCCAGACCTACCTCATGGACATTTTGAGGAAATCTATGGTGCCAAAAGACACAAGAAACAGTAATCTACTCCAAGAAAAAATTATTCACTTCTCCTCCTCGATTTGAGCTCATTATTAAGGAATACTGTATTACAAACATTTCTCGTATTTTCACATTTCGTTTTACTGAAAAAAAAAAAAAAAAAAAAAACATTTACTGCTAACTGCAATTTAAAAAAAAAACAAAACACACACACAAACCAATTAACACCTGAGGAACTCCGTTCAAATGAAGGAAACCAACACACTGCCAACGGCCATAGCCACGTTGAATACACCGGTTCCCGTAGATCACCGAAGTTAAGCAACGTCGGGCGTGGTCAGTACCTGAATGGGTGACCGATCACGTGCTGTTGGCATTATAAAAGGGTGGCAACCTATAGATAGCCCGGCGCTAATGGCCAAGATGTAGATGCGCCGTAAAAAAAAAAAAAAAAAAAAAAAAAAAAAAAAACCAACACACTAACACAGATTTAACTTTCAACGTAAACAACGACAAAAAATATTGTTGGAGAATGCTGGATGGTGGAAAATTGATGTTCCAAGGATGAAAAAATGGTCGAAAATTCCCACAAGTGTTTTATTGGCAAAACGTTTTCAGGGACTAAGCCCCATTTTCAATGCCCTGTGACACAATACAGTAATTAAAACAGGTTCAATTTAAAACAGATTAAGAGAGATTGTTTTGTTTTGTTTTGTTATTTTAATCTGTTTTAAATTGAACCTGTTTTAATTACTGTATTGTGTCACAGGGCATTGAAAATGGGGCTTAGTCCCTGAAAACGTTTTGCCAATAAAACACTTGTGGGAATTTTCGACCATTTTTTCATCCTTGGAACAAAAAATATTCGTAAGCAATTTTCTATGGGGCGAAGTCCATCGGAAAAATAGGTGCTTGAAACTTCGAATGTGTTGGTTTTGTTCTTTCGAACAAGTTTTTGTCTTTCATTAACTCACCTTTTAAGTTTTTGTTTTTCGTTTTGAATTTAATTTATCAGTAAAATTAATATTTTAGTAACAGAAGGCAAGAAAGTGAGAAACGTATTGGTAATAGCGTTTTTCTAGAGCAACCTAAAGTTTCCTGTTGTGGCGCCTTAAATCTTCCTTCTCTTTGAGATTTTATTTTATATTTTTCACAAAAGATCGTAAACTAACAATAACTGGTTCTTTTAATTTACTAATGGCACTAAACATATGAAAGGAAACGCGCTAAAATAATGCATTTCCGGCGAGCCGGGCTTTATTTTGCTGTAGTTTTTTGATTTCCTAATTTATAAAATAAATGATTGCGTCCCCGTTCTCCCTAAAAATGCGAGTTACAAGGTTCTTGCCGAAGAACGGTATGCAAGGAGGTCATGCATAATACACAATCTCATTTAATAATTACAAATGTCTTTTGCCAAATTATACTCACAAATGAACTCGTGGAAGGGTGGCCTCGAATAGTTCTATAGGAATTCATATATTTTAACAGGATTTAGCAATTATTAAAAAATATCTATAATTATTTTGTGTCTGTTTGTGGATATATATATATATATACATATATATATATATATATATATATATATATATATATATATATATATATAAGGGTCATTCCCTTGGCTACCACCGAGGAAGAAACAAGTACCTGGCTGAAGAAGATGGAGATGAATCCATCGAAATATTCCGGGAAGAAGTGAGGAGGAGTACCACCGCTGGAGAAAAATGCCGTTCCATCTAAATATATATATATATATATATATATATATATATATATATATATATATATATATATATGTAAATATATATTTGTCACTAGCAAGGCTTTCGCGCTCAGGGTTAATTGTTGTGAAAGACTGTTTCACACGTTTAACAATCTTCAAAAAAGTCCGACTCACAGGAACTGCGTCATCTTAGCGCGGTTCCGTTCATATCCCATGCTATATCCTTTGCTATAAAGTGTCAATAGCAAAGGATTAGAAGCAGTTATCGCTATGTATTGATCTTTCGAGAAAAATATAAACTGACATCTCAAAGGAAAGGAACATTTAAGGCGCCACAACTGGAAACTGATATCAAGAGTCTGGAACAACTGAATTAATAGTAAACAGGATGCAAAAACAAGTCAACACACCTCCACTGTTTAATTCCTTTAATTTAACAAAACGTTTTCGAGGTCAGCACCTCATCCTCAGTGTCCTGTTAACACCCATCAACAAAGGCAACATTACAATCAAATAAAATAACTTAACTTAAATCACATGGGTACGTCACATTATAAACTAAGTCAACAATTAAAAACAACTAAAAACAATAAAAATAACATACAGTACAATTCTAAAAAACCCAAATAAGTCATACTTAAAAAAACCCAATCGTTGCCAGGAGGCCAACATTAAAACATTTATAAAAATTTAACAGTACTAACAATCAATAAAAACAACCAACAAATCATAAATACCCCCCAATTAAAAACCACACCTTCTTGAATCGCCTCTCCAACATCTTATCGACGTCCACTTCTCGAAGAGGTTAGAAAAGCAAGAGAGGGGTGATGTAAGTGAGGCGGTTGCTGTCAGACACCCGGGCGCGGTGAGTTTCCCTTACATGGGAGCCATATCCAATAAGATTGGTAATCTCTTGGGAAAAGTGGGAATAAAAGCCGCTTTTAAGAGTAAGGGCTCTCTCAAAAGCCGTTTGTCAAAAACTAAGGACGAGATACCACCGTTGGATAAATCGGGTGTATACAAGGTGGAGTGTTCCTCTTGTAAGGCTTCATATGTTGGCCAAAGTGGGCGTAAGCTGCGCACTCGGATTAAGGAACACCTGACAAGAAGTGACTCCGAAGTGAAGAAGCACCTTAGAGTGGAGCAACACGCTGAAACTTCGCTGGAAGTGCAGGTCCTGCATCAATGCAATAAAGGAAAGATGATGGACCTGCTGGAGCAGGTGGAAATTAAAGTGGATTCCCTCACGTCAAGACAATGTTTAAACGGCAGAGGTGAAGGAGGCATTTTTCAACATGTTCCTAACGCCAGCCTCCCCCACCTAGCTAGGCTAGAGGGCCAGTATAGTCGGAGGAAGGTCCGAGTGAACCTCGCCCACCTATAGGAGGTAGGTGTGGTTTTTAATTGGGGGGTATTTATGATTTGTTGGTTGTTTTTATTGATTGTTAGTACTGTTAAATTTTTATAAATGTTTTAATGTTGGCCTCCTGGCAACGATTGGGTTTTTTTAAGTATGACTTATTTGGGTTTTTTAGAATTGTACTGTATGTTATTTTTATTGTTTTTAGTTGTTTTTAATTGTTGACGTAGTGTATAATGTGACGTACCCATGTGATTTAAGTTAAGTTATTTTATTTGATTGTAATGTTGCCTTTGTTGATGGGTGTTAACAGGACACTGAGGATGAGGTGCTGACCTCGAAAACGTTTTGTTAAATTAAAGGAATTAAACAGTGGAGGTGTGTTCACTTGTTTTTGCATCCTGTTTACTATGATGAACCTTCACCAGCCAACCAACCACAATTGTAGGACTGAATTAATCGTTTCTGAATACCCAAACTGATAATTAGATTTGAAAAGTAGGTGTTTCCCGGAAAGTTCCAGACGACACAAGCACTTATACAGCTGAACTAGAAGCCATAAAGCTGGGACTGAACAGCCTACCAGACACAGAACATAATAACGTTGTCATATGCACGGACTCACTCAGTTCTTTACAATCCCTTCATGACTGCTACAGTACACACCCCATAGTATGCGACATTTTTGAAGTAATGTATCACACCAAAAAACACTTCACAATGTACTGGATACCCGGCCACGAAGACATCAGACAAAGTACTGCAGTAGACGAACAGGCTAAACTAGCCACTAGACGACCAGCACCAGACGTACATTACATGACATACCAGGATCTTCAAGCCTTATCTAAGAGATATGTAACAGATAAATGGCAAGAATCCTGGTATAACACGACTGACAACAAGCTTCGAGAAATCAAGCACACTGTACACGAATGGTCATCGAGTAAAAGATCAATTAGACGAGAAGAAGTGGTTTTATGCCGTCTAAGGATTGGCCATTCACGACTGACACACTCCTACATTATGACGAGAAAAGACAGACCGACATGTACATACTGCAATACTGGCCTCTCAATAAAACACATACTGACAGAGTGTAGACTCAGGACAAAATTGAAAGTACCCAACTTCTTGACCGACTTACTAAACGATGGTAGCCAGTACATTGATGACCTTATGAAATACCTAAAACATGCAAATATTTACAACAATATTTAAAAAAGAAAGGATAATCAGAGCACATTAGTGAAATTGATTTTTCGTTAATTGACCCAACAAAAAGGTACTTCCTTTTGTTGGGTCAACGGAACAGAACACAATACATTCACGGACACAACATACTTTTTGACATTTTAACATGGAAACATAAGAAGAATTATTACCAGAGAAGATTTTATGGAAAAAGATTTCGTTTTATCATCAATTGATGACAAAACTAACATAAATAAATAAATAAATAAATAAATAAAAGTAGGTGTTACAATGTTTTTCGAAAACGGTTACAGTTATTGCTTTAAAAATGGTTTCATTCGTTTTCCTACGTTAAGAAACCTGTAAAAAAAGTACCACCAAGCATATGAACTCGAAAACGTAAGCGTTCCGATTTTTTTTTGCACGAATTTCACTCCAAAAGCCATGTTCCGGGGGAAGGATTCTGCTGGTTAACAAACTTGACCTTTCAAATTGTACGAAAGATTTTTGTACCAAATTCCATCAAAGTCGGACCAGTTTTGATATATATATATATATATATATATATATATATATATATAAATTTGAACCAACGTTATATTATTGATCGATGGGATCTGAAACATGAAATTTTCGTGTCGGCCTTCCGGATTGCTTCATGAGGTCAACCTCATAAGCGGGTTTCCTCCCTATGGAGGGTGGGAGGAACCGCGCTAAAATCGATAAGAATGAGACATAAATATCTATAGAACCAACTCAGCCGAAGAAAACATTCTATGAAGTTTTTTTAAGTGTTGGTCTCGTTGCTTTGGAGTCGAAATAAACAAGTATGTACTCTGAGCTTTCCACTTCTTGGATAATAATTATATTCTAGACAAACTGCTGTCCTTGGATTTATATCGGAATGCATTAGTGCTTAAATCGAACGGGATAAAATACATTTCTGGTGGGAGTTTCGCCGCCGGATGATGAACTACCCTTCTTGTTTGGGCGTTCAAGTCTCCAATACTTCCACAAGGAGGAGCAGGAATTGATGGTGTCATGCTAACATTTTCTTAGTTCAATCATTTATCTTAAGGTAAGGTCAAAGTTTCGTATCGATCAATGGCTTTGCGTTTTCATAATGGGCTCAGGTCATCAGTGAGTCCCAAAACGCGAGTTTAAGTCCATATTGGTGAGGCCAAGTTGAAAGACATTCTTAATTCAATATTGACTCTTAAAAAAGTTGGTACCCTTTCGATCCATCACACACCGCACAGTGGTCCAAAATCAAAAACTAGCTGGACAAAAACTTTCCTGCTTATATTATGTGATATTTATCTGTCCGATACATGTTTGCTCAAAGAATGGTTCATGCAGAACACCATAGTGAAGTCAGAATTAATGTTGGTTATTGCTATAAGAAGAATAATACAATTAGCATAAGAGTTTAATAAAATTTATCTATCTTTCACTATATTTTTTCATTCATCTTATACTATTTCTAATTAATTAAATAAATGATTAAAAAGGATATTGAAAATATAAAATTACATCATGAAAAGTTCCTTCGATTATGGAAAGTGAAAAGTGTCGTAATCTGCCATGAGTTCATCCCATGAAATGAGGAGGTTAAGTCTAATGCTTGTAACAATTCTAGACATTTTTCTTGCCATGTCCTTCTCTGAACTGTATCAAGTTATTATTTATTTTTGGTTTAGAGCCTGCTTATGTACTATGTATTTTGGACGGTTAGATTTAACGTAAGGAACACTTGTAAATAAATATATTTAGGTTTAAGTGTATCTATATATATATATATATATATATATATATATATATGTGTATGAGTATATATGTATGTGTGTGTATGAGTGTACGTGTTTATAAATATGTATATATGTGTGTGTAAATATATATATGCATGTGTGTATGTGTATATATATATATATATATATATATATATATAGAGAGAGAGAGAGAGAGAGAGAGAGAGAGAAGTAGCTATAAGTGAAACAGAAAGGAATATCTATTGTTAGCTTTAATTTAATGATAAAAAAATAAATAAATAAGTTGTGTACAGTTATATGCTATTCTATTAAAAAAAGAAAAAGAAAAAAAAAAGGAACAGAATGTGCTTACATATTCCTTGAGATAAAATCCTAAGTTTAATTATAAAAAAAAACACCAAAAAAAAAAAAAGGTTCGTAGGACGATAAAAACAGTAAGTTTTTTCGTCCTTTAATTCATTACATTCCATTCCATTATGTACTATGTTCTCTTTTTAATGATAATTAATGGGTAATACCCATCAACAGGCCTGTGAATTTAAATAATTAATATTTGCATATACATAAAGTAAATAAAGAAATCATAATTAAAATTTTGAAAGGTTCAAACTACTAAAAAGTAAAAACCGTATTTACTTTGCCAAGTATAAGGATTATTACACTTCACGTTAACTCATACATGTTTTTCGTATTTTGTTTATTATTTTTTTTGTTGGTTAAGGTGTGTGCATAAATATTTGTTTTTCTAAGATATAAGAGTGCACTAGAAAGCGCCAACTATAATTTTTTACAGGTTTGACCGTAAAATCAACTTTCATTTAAGACTAAAAATACTAAAACAATACATCCGTACTATACTAAAATCCTACTGATTGACCCATGAGAAAATGCCAATGACACAACACTCCTCGAATACTGTTTTACAGCACTTGAAAATATCAAATTAACGGAGTTTAAAACCTCTTAACTTCTTACTTTGTCAACATAACTGATTCACTGAGCAGATGAGGTGCAGAACTAGTTTGTTCCATTTTTTGAAAAATTGAGATGGCTGTAGATTCTGAAAGATATAGTAATGCTCTTTCAAAATATTGAAATATAACATAAAGCTGTACCTTTCGAAGGCAAAAACCATTCTGCAAGACGTGGTTTTGAGATTTTTGTGTATAAATAATTGCATCAATGGTATGAATTATTACAATATTGTGTTTTCTTATAATTTGATGTGTAATGAACTGCATAACTGAAATGTAAAATTCCATTTGTACATTTGGATGAAAATATGAAAAACATTAATTAGATGCATATATAATATTTTGTTCTGAGCGAATTGCTTTAGTTGCGGATGTTCTTAAATAAAAATATATAAATGTAAATATATGTGTATATATATATATATATATATATATATATATATATATATATATAGGTAAATAAGACCAAGTCATAACACATTTGACAACCACTGTTACTGAAGTAAGGCATGCCTGTTGAATGTGTTACTACCTGGTCATATTTACCTATTTCAAATATGTTTTTATAATATTGAATGACGAGCAAAGAAATAATGTGAATAATGTAAAATGTGATATTTTTAGAGTGTGATATTAATAAGTAAGTAAGATACCGTAGGGTACATGTATTGGAAACATTTTCTTGGTGTTCTGTGAATTTTGAAATTCTTTTTCCAGAGATTTCCCAATGATCAAGCCGAAATATTGTTTAAAATTATTAAAACATAAAAATTTTGAAACTGTGAGACCTGATTGGCCTATTATGAAACCTGGATAACTTAGTGGTGGTCTCAAAAAATTGGTAGCACTTATCAACTTCAACTCTCTCTCTCTCTCTCTCTCTCTCTCTCTCTCTCTCTCTCTATATATATATATATATATATATATATATATATATATATATAAACAATAATGATTGGATTCTTCAATGATTGAGGTAATTAACGAAGTACACGGCTTGATTATGCTTGAAGACCAAGGCATTTATAATTTGAATTCCTCTCGTAACGGGGATGGCAGCCATATTTCTCCATTGCATCACTTAACCAGCTCATTTCCTCGAATATATTTAGCATAATCATTATCATACATTTTCCCATTTGTTTTCTTTTGACACGAGACACTTTTTTATTTGCCCGTCTGAGCGGGTTTGTGTAGGAGAGACGGGGCTTGAGTCGGTTATTGATGTTCCTATTAGATTGGCGTGGGTTTGGTTTGTCTATGCACTATGCGCGGTGGCAAATATTTTGCTGTGTAAACTCGATGCTATCGGAGGTTTTGTTTATCTTCATTAGCATAATAAAATATCTAAAATTGATCGAAAATAAGTGATATGACTACTAACAGAATCAGGGCCGCCACATCTCGGAGCCGGGCCCAGGACCAGATCACGGGCCCCCACTTCTCAGAGCCAGACTGAAAATTCTAGTTCTTTGCTATAGGACTTTTAAAATTATTTCCATCTTGAGTTTTGAGTGAAATGAGAATAAAAGCCGACAATCGTTGCAGCAAGGGTCACTTTCGGTACTTGTAGTTTTATTACGACTCCTAATGAAATATACTATTCTGATACTGCACTTGTTTTGTCGTTTATGTACATAAAAAAAATATAGATCCCATTCCAATAAATATAGGCTATGCCGGCCTATATTTCTAAACCCCATTCTTTTTACAAGCTCATAACCTATACATTTTCCCCAATTAGCGAGGCTCAGGCCCGGGTCAACAGTACCCGGCATTCCCCCCCATGTGGTGGCCCTGAACAGAATGCAAAATACGAGAACGACTAAGTTAGCATCTGACTTAAAGGGGTAGCACCTTCATTAACACTATATAGTTAATATATGAGGCGTTGAATTTCGAAACGTGTCTTGTCCATTTTTTTCGATATAATGTTTTTTTCATTTTTTGCATCTATAGGGCTACCTGAAACTGAAAGTGAAGATATTTCAATTAAAACGTCCTAAAACCTTCATAAAATCTAATTTGATAATTGAATAATCTTTCAAAACGACTCTTGGTCCACCTTTCTTTGAAGCAAGATGATGGTGGTTGTCTTGTAGAAGGATCAAAACCTGTCTTGTCCCGCCTCCATGAAATGTGTCTCTTGTCCAAAACAATTTGGAATAAAAAATAGATGAAAGAGCCTATTTTGCCGAGGTTCTGAGCGTTTTAATTGTCATAACCTCCTAACAGAATGTGCAATGTTAGCAGTCCTGGGTGATTTGAATGATAATTTGTTTCCATAAAGGTTATTGTAACTGGTGAACCTAGCACCGTGGTTTGGCAAAATAAGGTACAGTAGGAGACCATAACTCTTATAATTTAAAAAAATAAGAAAGATGCAATGAAAGCTTTTCTTCAATCATTAGGTCCTATCTACTGAACATCTAACGAGATGGTCGTAGAATCGGAAGATGAACGGGAAGGGGGAACCATGAAAGACCAAGAGGAACTTAAGAGCGTTATTCTTGAGTATTGATTCTACATAATTTCTATTTTTAAGGTATTATTTTTATTTTTTTAATTACTGCTGTTAACCTAATCAATGATATTTTAGTGGGAATACATATATGATATTTCTATAATACAATTTCGGAATACATTTTGTTTTTCACTAATGTCTTTGCATATTTGGATGGTCACAGGGAATAACTTGGTAAATTCAAAATCTCAACTTTTCAGAGGAGCTCTTTAAGGGAGAAAACATGCTATTTTCGGAGATGAACGAAACCCACATATGTTCAAGTCTCAAACGATCAAGGCTAGGAGATAGTGACTTCTTTACACTGTCCATAAGTGTCAGGAGAAAACGTAAAGCACGTAAGTTGTTTTGCCCATTTTTTGACTTACCAACTTATTCCTTGTGACCATCCATTTTAACCTGTAACTATAATTTGCTCAAATAAAAATTAATACATTGAAATTGAAAAAACTATAAACTACTAACAATCCTCAAACATGTTGAAGAACCAAAATGTCTCTTATTTTCATATTTTACAATCAAAACGTCTGTTGTCCAGCTTTGAGTTTCAAAACGTCTCTTGTCCAAACTAATATGTGTAACTTAGAAAATATATAGTGTTATCATTATTTCTTGATATTATAACATCCTAGAATTCAACAAAATTATATAAAAAAAAAAAAAAAAATCAGAAAGATTGTTAGCAATTCTAGACCACCGTGATATTTTTATGATTTTCCAAAAAAGTTTCAAAATGGACAAGGGACCTTTTGAAATTTAACTCCTCATATATTAATATTTTTAATAAACCAGAAATATTTGATTCAGGAAAAATTTAGATTTTTACATTATTCTGTTTTCTCTATTTTTAAATTGATTACCCTTGTTCAATAGAGCAAATCGCCCTTTTAGCGGGCTCTGAACAATCAAATAAATAAATTGATCAACTATTAATTAATTAATTTATTTTACTCGGGCAGTAATGGAATTTATTTAGAATTTTTGTCTGTATATCTGCTCTCTGTCAGACAGTCCATTCACACTAGGGTTTAACAATTCCTAAGGGGTCAGTTTAGTGGCTCTGTCACGTTTTAGCAATCCTAGCAGCCTGTATGTCTGCTCTCTGTCAGACACTCTATTCACACTAGGGTTTAACAATTCCTAAGGGGTCAGTTTAGTGGCTCGGTCACGTTTTAGCAATCCTAGCAGCCTGTATGTCTGCTCTCTGTCAGACACTCTATACACACTAGGGTTTAACAATTCCTAAGGGGTCAGTTTAGTGGCTCTGTCACGTTTTAGCAATCCTAGCAGCCTGTATGTCTGCTCTCTGTCAGACACTCTATTCACACTAGGGTTTAACAATTCCTAAGGGGTCAGTTTAGTGGCTCTGTCACGTTTTAGCAATCCTAGCAGCCTGTATGTCTGCTCTCTGTCAGACACTCTATACACACTAGGGTTTAACAATTCCTAAGGGGTCAGTTTAGTGGCTCGGTCACGTTTTAGCAATCCTAGCAGCCTGTATGCTTGATCCCCGATGGCTATACGTCTAATATCGTGTATAGAGAAGCATTACTGTAAAATAGATTTTTTTAAATATCCATACGACGGTGTTTATAATCCAAACTAAACCAAAAGATATATCACAAAAATTCTGACCTAAGTCGCTATCCACGCGGACAAAGTCGCGGGCACAGATAGTAGCAACTAAAGAGTAAACAGCTCAGCTGTAAATATATTATGCTTTTTACTTGTGTACAAAAGCCTGTCAAAATCATTTGGTTCTTTATTATGTTCAAACTTTTCATGCGTTTAGTTTTCTAATTTACTAATAATTGTTCTTATTTAAGTTTGGGTTTTTTTTGTTGTTTACATACGAGGAAATTAGCGTCGTTGCAGAGCTATTAAAATAAATTAAAAAAAAAACAACTAAGGTATGCAGAGAAAAATCCTACGATTTGGGTATCATAGTGCGGTTCCTCCCTCCCTCCATAGGGAGGAAACCCGCTTATTGGGTTGACCTCTTCATGCAATCCGGAAGTGACGACTAGAAAATTTTACGTTTCAGAACCCTGTGGCGCCTTATATCGGATATCATGGGGGAAATGTGGCCCCCATCGTCTTGACAGATATCCCTAAAATGTCTTTGATATATGAAAATCATAGGAATGTGCAGAAAATAAAAAAAGAGAGTTTTTCCGCAATAAAGAACACCCAATCAGACCTGTTTACACAACCTCTCCTCCCGACTATTGTGTAAATGCTAACAGCCGACGAAAGGAAGGATTTACGCTGAAGCGCTGATGAAGAGGAAGCGGGGGAAGAAAGAGAGTCTATGTCACCTACGCAGGTTTTTAGTAATTATTTCTCCCTTGAGTTGTTGCCCACGCAGTTTGAAGTTCACGGGTCACGAGGAGTACGAGGTCTCTATCGCCTCTCAACGCATCGCTGTTTGGGATCGGTATATCTGGGCTTTGCAAAGAAATAATGTGGTTCTTCCTAGATCGCAGTAAAATGGTTGACACATTTATAAACATTGTATCCAATAACACATTCTAAAAAAAAAAAAAAAATGTTTTCATCAGCTGCAAGGAATCTTTTGGCGACCTAACTCCAAAAATATGAGGGCTGTAAACATAAAAAACACAAAACTGTAGGAACAAAAACCATAATTTTGATTATGAACAAACCAAAGAAAAATGTATTTTTATGAGATGAAGGATTAAAAAAATTGACGACTTGTTATGAGAAGTTTTTGGGCATCGTTACACCTCTTCTTCTTTAATCCTATCCCACCACCTTCTTTCTTACCGACTATCTTTCATTTCATAACATTTCTGGAAGTGACTAAGTCTTTTATTTTTTTCTCTTCATAGTATCCCTATGAAGAGTGCATTTATTTTGAACACATGTGCCATTGCCTTATTTGGCATATTACATGTAGTAATTATGTGTTTTGTTACAAATTTTATATGGAGATATAAACTTGGATAAGATGATTTTACAAAAAAAAAAAAAATGTAAATAATGTGAGTTTAAATAAAATTAATTGTTTAACTTATTTACAATGATACTCTAATAAGTGAGTAATTGTGATACTAATAAACTATACTTAAAGGATATTAAACTAAAATATTATTTCAACCGATGCTGCGGTTTCTCTTGAGCCGGAAGGATATGCAAGAGCAGATGTATTCAGATACACTCATTATTGTTCAAATGACTAAGTCTTATGCAGTTCATAAGATTTTCAACCTGGCAGCAACTACCGAATTTAAGGGTTAACGCCGAATAACTAACAAGCGATAGATATAAAAAATAAACAGTTTTGCTCAAATAAAACTAGACGGGATAAACTTTTTTTAGTTGTTTTTTTTGGATTTAGCATGCAAAACCCTACGGGAAACGGTCAAAAAATCACATGCAGTTTTTTGGGTCGCAGACCAATACTATTGCATTACCGAAATGTTGTACCTCCCCTCTCCAAATCCACTCCGCGGGTATCTTATTTTCTGATATATTTCGACCAAAAATTATTTAGTATTTGTTTCACAAAATCTTAGACAAATCTGTTGCTTTCTATAAGAAATATGCATTTTTCTAAATAGTTTTTCAGGCTGGCTTTTTAGCGCGAATGGTTTGTAACAGCGGGCTCCATTTTTCCTCTTTACTCTTCAGAAAAGAAAAAAAAGAAAAATAATAATAACAGCTCTACATAGGTGCATATAGAAAATAATTTCGGGAGGGGCTGGGAGAATTTCGGGGGCGGGGGACTGAGAACATTTGGGGGGGGGGGGTATGGAATACTAACAATCTAGAACTTGGAATAGTTAGCAAATTAAAACGCTATTACACCCAATAAAAACACCATTTTTTCTGAACTAAGTGATCTTATTTCATTTATTTTTAAGGTTTTTATGAAACCTTTTTATCGATTTCGGGGGGAGGGGCTCCAGCCCCCTAAGACCCCCTCCCCATTATATAAGCCCATGCAGCACTAGAAATCCAGGCAAGTTGGTCTATGGTGAAAATTCGTATACAATGGCCACGCCAAAAGAAACATTTCGTCTAACACCTATGAATAGTCTTCTGTATTCAATGAAAATAAGTTTACCTCTATGCTCGCAATTGCCTGATCTTCATGTAAGGAACAGGCCATAGCTGCTATCTTCTGTATTTAAGTTTAAACAAATTGTTATAATATTTTTGTTGGTTTTTTATTTTGAAAATATGATATTATCCAAAATTAATTTAAATATAATTAAGTTGAAAATAGCCGAGAATGTGAATTTGTTAATATAAATATTTAGTTTTGTTAAAAACTATTATTTTCTGATGTATATATATATATATATATATATATATATATATATATATATATATATATATATATATATATATTAACGCACACGCACTTTACACAACTTCCTCAAGAGTCCCCATTCCCACTGGTGCCAACTTAATAACGCAAAAACTTCCCACGACACACCGCTATGTGAAAATGCTTGGAGATGTTCTCACGTTTGGAAAATTACAAAATTCAAGACCTACTTTCTCCCGAAGCCCTTGAGGATATGCTGATGACGTCGTGGAAGGGCTGACGTTGCAGCTGAGGACGAAACTCACGCGTTAATGGCTTCTGAGGAATAATATTTTGGCCTGGGAAGGCGCGGTTACATTTTTTTTTTTTTTTTTTTTTTTTATAATGCTAGAAATGTTATTTAAAATGACTATTGATATTTAAGGTAAATCGAGTTTTCTTCTTTGTACTCACAGAAGATTGACAGAGAACGTACGTATCTCACTCTTGACATGGCCATTGTAAGAGTACAATGGTACAATTATTGTACATTTGTGTTATTGTACATTTGTATTACGGACATGGCCATTGTAAGAGTACAATGGTACAATTATTGTACATTTGTATTATGGACATGGCCATTGTAAGAGTACAATGTGCAGGTAATGTAGTGAATATTTTGGGTCCTGAAGAGGCTCCTGAAATGATTTTAAACATAAACAGCTGATTCTAATAAATTAATTGACTGAGTTAGCTGTGCCCACTTCCGTCAGGCATAAATATGATTACAGAAAGCTAGATAAATTTAAAATATTTACATTAAATATAATTGTATTTATTTTATGGTGAGCTTCGCAAATTTAGCGATGAGCTCATGATAAATTTAGTAGCATGTTCTCTGTCTAGTCAAGAGAGAGAGAGGGAAAAAAAGAAAAAGAAAAAACATAAACCAAACAAAAAGGAGGCAACAAAATTAGGATATTGCTAATATATATGTATATATATATATATATATATACATATATATACATATATACACATGTATATATTTCATTCATGTCTACATAGACATGCAAGTATATTCAAAGATAAATACATAACAGTAAGAAAATTTGAAAAAAAAAATAAATATATTGGACAGGTCAAAAAAAAAAATTAAATAAATAAAGAAAAAAAATAAATAAAATTCCGTCACGCAGGAGCTGCATAACTAAGCACTTTCCTCAGAATTTGGGTAGTGTAGACTGCTTTCCAGAACAATTTGCTTAAAAGATCCTACATAAATAAAATAAAAACATGAATAGTTCTCTTTTAAATTTGTAATGAGTAACTGATCAATTATTAATTTGCTTCCAGAGTTATGTTTACACATGGTACCTATTACACTACGTAATAAATACAAAAACTTCATATTATCGTATTTTGATCTAACGCAGGAACAGGATACAGTCACTCTAGTGGTAGAAAGCGCTCCTTGCGGCGGCTTGGTGAACCTACGTCTGGCGGGCTTTTCTGTTGAAATATATTACAAATTAAACCCCCCCTTTCCGATTGACCGATTCAGCTCATTTTTACAACACTTCTTTCTCATGAGTTACCCACGACGTATACCGCGTTTCGTTACAATACAGCAGAAATTACGACCGGTATGAGTATATTAGGAATTTGGGTCCGGAGTAAACCCCCCCTTCTAATGAACCGATTTAGTTTATTTTTACAACACATATTTACCTGTAGATTACCACTACGAATACCGAGTTTCGTCGAAATATACCAAAATCACGGCTGGTAGTGGCGAATTGGTAATGTGGGTCCGGAGTAACCCCCCCCCCCCCCCTCCTAATGAACCGATTTAGTTTATTTTTACAACACATATTTACCTGTGGATTACCACTACGAATACCGAGTTTCGTCGAAATATACCAAAAATCACGGCTGGTAGTGGCGAATTGGTATTGTGGGTCCGGAGTAACCCCCCCCCCCTCCTAATGAACCGATTTAGTTCATTTTTATGTCTCACTTTTCTCTCTATATTACCACTACAAATACCAAGTTTCGTTGAAATATAGCAAATATTACGGCTGACATAGTCAAATTAGTGTTTTGGGTTCGGGGTAACCCCCCCCCTTCCGGTGGACCGCCTTTGGTGGTTAACGAACTCGTTCAATCGTTTGCTAATTGAATGCTATATACCAAGTTTCTTACGAAAAAACAAAAACTCTGGCCGCTATCGTGTTAACAGACCCACATATATATATATATATATATATATATATATATATATATATATATAGATATATATAAATTTTAACGGGGGTCATTTTCGGTGTCTACTAGGTAGGATCGATAAAGATTTGAAGAAATGTTTCAAAAATTCCGTCATGAGTCCAACCTCAATAGCTACTTTCCTTCGGAGGAAAGGGCTTAATAAAAGGATAAAGATGATTTCGTAGTTTCTGAGTGACTTCCAGATAATAAAAAATTAAGAAATAAATAGCAAAAAAAATTAAAAAATAAATAAATAAAATAATAATAATAAATAATAATAAGAGAAAAAAAAAACATCTAAGAAACGACGAAAATTTTCGAAAAGATCAATAAACTCCATTCCACTCAATCAATAGATGAAGCCATATTCGGCATCCAAAGAGCCCAATAACATACTTTCTACTCATCCACTAATTCAAAATATGTCAGTATAAACATTCTAAAATCTATAGGAATTAATGATTTGTTTTGAAGCGTCCAATAAAATCGTTTGTACTCAACCAAGTACTCAAGAGAAACTCGGTGGGTATAGAAATTATTCGAACGCATGATAGAACCCAAACTGTTCAAATACCTAATTTTCACTCATTCAATAATCTAATGAGGGGGGTATACAGTGGTGGGGTCACCAATCTGGTTCATTTTTTTCTGCTGATTCTGCGTCCACAAATAATCGACATGTGTTCGAGCGTTTCGTTCAATGTGCATTAGAAGCTGAGAAATAAAATAGAATAGGTCGAGAATGCTCCACTTTATATATCGACTATGGAAAATGATTTCGACATGATTATTTAATCAATTCATTTCTTTTAGTGGGCAAATTAAAGAAAAATCCAATCATTAAACAATAATTTATATTTCGTCAAATGAATTAAAAAATATGCTTACTTATTTTTGAGTAAACTGGCATAATAGATTTTTACACGCTAATAAAATAATAGCAAATTTAAAATCAGCACCCAAAGACACTCTGATGTGGTAAATATCATCGAAAACCAAAAAATAACAACTTTTTTTCTGTCCGGAAGAGACTACAAATTTGTAAGCGAGAAACGTACTTGACGTATTGAAATTCAATATCTCCCATTTTTTTAATCCAATATTTACGTCTTTGGGCTTTATGAAAAGAAGAGATATTCGTTTTTTTTAATCATATAATTATTCATTTTAACTATTTTATTATCGCTGATGGTACTTGTAAGAATGGTTCTCAAAATGAAAATCAAATTTAAACTTTTCTTATACATATATATATATATATATATATATATATATATATATATATATATATATATATATATATATATATAACAGATTCCAGATCACGTAGAAATATTCCGATTGAAAGAAAATGTGTATCTTTGAAGCCTTTATCGGACTTCCAAATTTGGTTTGATTCGGTTAAATGTTCATTGAATTATGGTCGGATTTCTTAATCATTAACAAAATTTTAAGGATCTTAGCGAAAGTTTAATGCATTTTTTTTATTTTTGGAATCTTTCCAAAATTTGAATGTAGTTTTTTTTTAATGTACTAAAAACAAATCTGACTCACACGGGGAGTATACACCTTGTGAGATAAAATCTGTCAATATAAAAAAAAACATAAATTCCAACTCTTAATAATCATTCAAGTGTTCAATATATCCATAGTCTTCAATCAATTATGTAAATCAAAATTGGCCAGTAAAAATATAAAAATTTGAATCCTTTGACGTCCAATATCGTATTTTCAACTCATCCAAATGTACAAGTCAAAATCATTCAGTATACAAGCATTATTCTCAACACCCAGTAAACTCCATTCTTCTCAATCAATAACGCAAATCATTCAGCATACAAGCATTATTCTCAACACCCAGTAAACTCCATTCTTCTCAATCAATAACGCAAATCATTCAGTATACAAGCATTATTCTCAACACCCAGTAAACTCCATTCTTCTCAATCAATAACGCAAATCATTCAGTATACAAGCATTATTCTCAACACCCAGTAAACTCCATTCTTCTCAATCAAACGCAAATCATTCAGTATACAAGCATTATTCTCAACACCCAGTAAACTCCATTCTTCTCAATCAATAACGAAAATCAAAATAAATATATATAAATACATTTGAACTAATAATAAGAGTCATAAGTCAAAATCATTCAGTATACAAGCATTATTCCCACCACCCAGTAAACTCCATTCTTCTCAATCAATAACGCAAATCAAAATAAATATATATAAATACATTTGAACTAATAATAAGAGTCATAAGTCGGTTTACCTAGTAATAAATACTCATGCGTCACCCCTGGTTGTGGAATACTTAATTTAAAAACAAAAATAGATCTCAGAGGTGAATGTTTTATTAAAAAATGTAGTTTTATTCACCTCTTTTGTACGAACCCCTATCACTTCCATCTCGATAATATATTATTTCGATACTATCAGAAGCTCGTGCAGACAACAAATGTTATTATTTTTTTTACTATTATATAAGAGAAAAACATTCAAGAATTGTACTTATAATTATTTATTCACATTAATTTGCTGTATGACAAACTTATTATTATACAAATGTCAAATGATATTTTCACACAATGGAATGCATTTCGTTGTCTCCTTTTATTTAATTAATGAGATTTTTATTTAATATTCATTAAAATCATCTTTTTTCCATTTTGTATCTATATTTTTAGTACTGTTTTATAACAATTATATCGCAGTAATTAAATATTATTATGTATTTAGTAAACGTATGTACATATTGTATTAATATAATGCTTTAAAAAATGTATTTATGTTTAAGTTAAATTTCATTATTTCTCAGAGTATTATTACTTAAATCGGCGACTAATGTAAAAAATAAAAATGTGTGCGTGTGTAAATACAATACCAATATAGGACTAATAACATAATATAAGCCAACTACTTACAATTGAGAAAAATATTTATATTTATATTTTAATATTTATTTAAAATATTTATATTTTAAGTAAAAAAAAAAAATTTATATTTTAAGTAATTTATAAATGAGTAGCATCAGCTCGCTTACTCTATATAAAGTATAGACACTAAATTTCATTAAAATCGATCAAATATTGAGGAGAATAGACCCACACATACGCTCTCACACACAAACACACACACATATATATTTATAAGTTATTGAATGTAAATGTATTTTGGATATAATCTATAATTACTTAAATTTATATATATATATATATATATATATATATATATATATATATATATATATATTATACATCCAATTTACAACATCTTTTATTTGATATTACTAATCTATTTTAACTTGACTTTCTCGAATATAACAACTGATGATCTTAGTTTTGACGTGGCCTTCGTTTCCCTACCAATGGCTATGTAGCACTATTGGATGTGAAACCAGTAGGACAGTTTTATTATAATGCCTAGTAGGTAAAAGTATTTTTTTAACATTTCATTGAACTTCTACCTATTTTATAAAAAAAGCAATAACGCATTTTTGGATGCTTTTGAACATCACTATTTCAAATAATAGTATCAACATATTTCCTTTGTCTATTTTATTTCAAAGAGCCGTCCCCTTTAGCAAAATTATCATGTTTAGAATTTCGAAATTGTCGATTGATGTATATATATATATATATATATATATATATATATATATATATATATATATATATACATGTTTTCTTGGGTGCAATTTGAATAGCTACTTTCCTTGGGATTTTTTTTTTTTTAAATTTGACTAATTTATGTAATAAATACATCAAATTAACATGTAATTATATCCTGGGATATTCCGTAATTTATGATAAATATTGTTTGTAATTAGGGTTAATTGCGATCTCCTGACAAGCAAATACAAGGATCTGGGAAAATCAGTTTTTTCTATATTTTTCTTTATAAAGCCCTACTCGCTTATGCGAAATAAACAAGACTGCAATCAACGAAAACATATTGTTATGTTATGATAAATAACTGAGATTAGTTAATGGTTTTCAATGCATTTCTTAATACGAAACCATTGGTTTCTATACATGGGATTATGGGGAGTTTAATTCCGTTGATGAAGGTCAGTCAAGAAATATGGTGTTTTGATGCTACTGAGGTGTATTAAGTGCCAGTGGTTTGGACATCTTCAAGATTGGTATCTCATAAGAAAGTAGACAAAATAAAAATATCGATAGTTTATTTGTTTATGTTTATTTTGAAAACGTTTATTACCGAAATACTTTTTCTTCCATGAAGGATCAATATCAGTTAACAATAGGGGCAGATATATGTAAAGGAATGTCATTCTTGACCTTACGGCACAATAGGGAAATAGTGTGATCAGTACTATGCGCCTGATTTTTCCACCTTGCCGATGCCCATTTTATTAGTTGAAGCATATATATATATATATATATATATATATATATATATATATATATATATGTGTGTGTGTGTGTGTGTGTGTGAGTGTGTTTGTGAGTGTGTGTGTGTGTGTGTGTGGTGGCTCTCTAGCAGCCTCAAACAAAATATTTCCTAAACTGAAATATTAACTGGCAGTAAATGCGATTCAATTTTTGTTTATATAATAGGAAGTTGATATATTTTTTAAATATATCTAAAACGTTCTTTCATGAGTACAAACTCAGTAGCTACACATTTATTCGAAGTGTGTTAAATTCCAATAAGGTTTGCCAAGAAAAATCCCATCTGAAAGGAACAAGGTCATGTTAGTATATTTCGATCACACCGCTTTATGGTTTTTAAGACTAGGTTTATCCAACGTGTGAAACAGCGGCCAACACAATGACGGAAACCCGGTGTTTCAAGTATATTTTTTTAATGAACGCGCAGGCCAAGGCCCTCGCTACCGGGCATTGTTCGCGTGAAATGTCGTAATTTGTGTGACTGCTTAATTTTTTTTTATTTATTATTATTAAGATTCTGCCTCGTCATCGCGAATAATTTGCCTGTAGATTAGAAGAGTAATGGCTTCCGTCGAAGGAATAATAATCCAAATGGAAAAACTAATATAAAATATAAAAGCAATAAATAAACCATCTAGATGTGTTCCGGAGGGATAGATGATTTTTAGTGAATGCAATTTTGTAATACTTTATCAAGATAAAATCAAACTGTATAGCTCTTTAAATGAGTTTATCAATACCCCCCCCCCACCTATAAACCATCTAGATGTGTTCCGGAGGGATAGATGATTTTTAGTGAATGCAATTTTGTAATACTTTATCAAGATAAAATCAAACTGTATAGCTCTTTAAATGAGTTTATCAATACCCCCCCCCCACCTATAAAAACATGAAATAATATAACAAATTATCACGTCGTCAGGTCTGTCAAAAAGTACTTGCGCATTTTTGAGAAATTTTTATTTAGTTAAATAAAAAAAAATTAACATTTCTATCAATAATATGGGGGCGAGGTTAGCTCAGTGGTAGAGCAGGCGAGAGCACGCACTAAAGAATTTTATTTTCTAGTGTCATCGTTCGTGGGTTCCCAGATCGTCTCTAGGCTCATCTAGCCTTAAATTATCGGGTACCTGCAAAGGGAAAATCAGGCGGCCGGAGCATGACTTATTGCCGTAGAATGACAGTTCAGTTAGTAAGTCCCGTTCAGAATTTAACTTTTTCCCTAGTTCAAAAATTTGTAAGGCATGAAATAAGTGAAAAACACTTAGAGGAATGTCTGGGGAGTAAGCAGGATGGAGCATAAAGCTCTCAAATAAATTCAATAATTTTTTTTAGCGTTTTCTTGTTTTTTGTTAACCATTTATTCGCAGTCCTTACACTGATAATATGTTCGCAAGCAATTTTTACCGCTGCAGATCTGGCGGATTCGCCACCCGAAAAAAAAGTAACGGATTGTTTTATTTATTGTCGGTATTAATTTTTTATGGAAACTAATATGCGTCCGATTTTTACCAAACTTGGCGGCAGGCTGGCTAGGATGTCTAGTGCTAAATATTGTTGGTCTGGTGGTGACGCGAATCAATGCGCAAGAAGTTAAGGACTGACCTAATATTATTTCTAAGTCTTAAGAGTGATATGGAATCGCGCAATTCCGGCAAGTTGGAGTTTTCTTGGTAGCTCATATTTTTCATCAATAGTATTCTTGGTCCTTTTTTTTTTTTTTTTTTTTTTTTTTTTTTTTTTTTTTTTTTTTTTTTTTTTTTTTTTTTTTTTTTTTTTTTACGGCGCATCTACTTCTAGGTCATTAGCGCCGACATCCAGGGTACAGCGAGGAATTTTCCCAACGAGCCTTGAGATGAGAAAATTCCTGCCGGAGGTGGGGATCGAACCCACCATCTCCCGCTTATGAATCCAAGGCGCTAACCATTAGACCACGGGAGACCCCAATATTCTTGGTCTTATCAATATCTTCACTCCGATCTGATATAGCATTCGAAAGGCCGCTTAGAAATCTCGGCGCCCCAACCTCCTGGCCGCTGACATCCTTCCTACGTGAATGGCCGAGACAATAGGCAGGACTTCCCACGTTTTGGTCGTCCTTAACTTGGGGTTCCTTGTCGCTAATCAACGTTCCCCGTGTATACAAGTGGTTTCGGACAGCGGTAATAACACAGCTCTGAAAAAAGGTCTTCACAAATATATCCTTAAAAATCATTGACCTTAGGAAAAAGGAACTCTTAATATCTGTTTAAAATATCTGACTTTTTACGCGGGAAAAGTAAATTGATAAGCTTTACTGATAATGATAATGAAACGCCTACTCCATTTTAAAAGAACAGAAACTTGACAGAAGCCGCTCGTTCTTAAGAGTAGCTTTATCACAAAAATTAACATTATTTATATCAGCTCATTTTATCTCACTAGTTTTGTCACATTCACTGCTAAAAGGAATAAAAAAAAAAACCAACGCACAAATTACATCACAAAAAGTAAGTTTATATTCAGACTTATAAGGTTGTTCTCCTTAAACTCCTTGACTTATACTCTTCTTAAAAATTCTAACTTGCAGGAACTGCGTCAGGAAAGTTTGGATTAGATGAAGATAATATTTTGCGAAAAATGTAAACACATACTCTCATGCAATCATGAAGAAACGTGAGATTTTAAAGAGCCATTAGTCCAGAAAACTATAGGAGCGGAAATTACTCATTTGGCGTCTTTGACTTCCGCTCGGAAAACTTTGTTACAAGCAACGAGAATTTGCTTCTAACTTATGCCTCTTGTTTTACTGTAAAAATCATTTTACAGCTAAAGTCATTTACAAAAAGAACAAACAATAAAAAGTAACTTTTCTACAGCTCTTAAAAGCATTGAGTTAGGCGTTTTCGCTTCTTTTCTGTCAGAAAAAAAGGTGTCCAGGGAAAAGAAAAAGTGTGAATTGCCGCTTTCCGCAGTATTAAAAAAACGAAAAAGGGAAAACAAATGAAAAACCAGAAGTGGTAAAAAAAACTAAAAAAAAAGATCTAAAAATAAAAAAATTAATTTAAATGTGATTTGTAGAAAAACTAATAAATTTTAGATTTTGCGGTTTGTTTCAGTGAAAAGAGCGTTAAAATGTCTATTAAATTTGTTAAAAAAACAAAACAAAAGAAACCTTTCCATAGTCCAGGTGACGTATAAAGGATCTTGAATAGTGATTGTGTTACATATATTTACTAGCTGTGCCCGCGACTTCATCTGCATGGAATAGGGACTTATTTTCGATTATAAACACCATTGTTTGGGTATTTAAAGAAAATCTACTTTACAGTAATGCTTCTTTGTACACGATATTAGGCGTATAGCCATCGGGGATCAAAGCATAAAGGCTGCTAGGATTGATAACACGCGACAGAGCCACATAAAGCTGACCGTGCGAAAAACAGCAAATACCGAACCATTTGACTGCGGGAGCGGTAAACCCCAAATCATCCAAAGAAAAAAGGTAATTTTTATTTTATTTTATGATTTCATTCGTTTTGCGAAAGTGAAAAAATAGCTTACCCATTGGAAATTCTGGATAATTTATTTCAGAAACCAGTTTTTTACCATAACGCACATGTGGCGAAGCAAGTTCTTGAACAATTTACAGAAAGTTCTGAGTCCGGAGCGATTCCAGAATAAGGCACTCGAAATACTCCCTGAGACGACGGAGGAACGAATGAACCATCCTGGAGGTTTGCAGCCGATCCCCAAAATGGTTTAACTTTTTCTCACAGCTTGCCAGCTACCTCCCATGACGCACATGTGGCGAAGCAACTTCTGGAACAATTCACAGACAGTTCTGAGTCCGGAGCGATTCCAGAATAAGGCACTCGAAATACTCCCTGAGACGACGGAGGAACGAATGAACCATCCTGGAGGTTTGCAGCCGATCCCCAAAATGGTTTAACTTTTTCTCACAGCTTGCCAGCTACATCCCATGACGCACATGAGGCGTCATCCGCAGCTAAGGTGTTAGATCCACAACCACAACTTTTAGCTTCTGGCCTTGGGCTTTATTGATTGTTTAGCCAATTCATCAATTGACACTAAATGTTGAGTGAAGCTTCTGGCCTTGGGCTTTATTGATTGTTTAGCTAATTCATCAATTGACACTAAATGTTGAGTGAAGCTTCTGGCCTTGGGCTTTATTGATTGTTTAGCTAATTCATCAATTGACACTAAATGTTGAGTGAAGCTTCTGGCCTTGGGCTTTATTGATTGTTTAGCTAATTCATCAATTGGCACTAAATGTTGAGTGAAGCTTCTGGCCTTGGGCTTTATTGATTGTTTAGCTAATTCATCAATTGTCACTAAATGTTGAGTGAAGCTTCTGGCCTTGGGCTTTATTGATTGCTTAGCTAATTCATCAATTGACACTAAATGTTGAGTGAAGCTTCTGGCCTTGGGCTTTATTGATTGTTTAGCTAATTCATCAATTGACACTAAATGTTGAGTGAAGCTTCTGGCCTTGGGCTTTATTGATTGTTTAGCTAATTCATCAATTGACACTAAATGTTGAATGAAGCTTCTGGCCTTAGGCTTTATTGATTGTTTAGCTAATTCATCAATTGACACTAAATGTTGAGTGAAGCTTACCACAATATATTAGTGAAAACCGCATCTAAACCGGATAAGCAGTTTCTGAGAAAAACAGTCAAAAATTCTAACAATCGTTGTTTTGGATTCTATTACGTTGATAAAGGCCCCCAATAACATTTTCCCCCATATATCTTCCATTTACAGACAGCGATCCGTTACATTTATTTTAATATTCTTATTTCTCATTTTGCCCAGAATGAGCCGAGCGCGTCTTAACGTCCACAAATAATCTGAGCGTCTACTATAGGCGAATAGCCCTGAGCAGACGCCTGCCTAAGATATTCCGTTCAGACTTCTCAAAGTCCAGTGTCTGGCCTTTACGAGCAAAGCTCTCTGCAATTTTCCAAGTGGTTTAAATTCCTCCGCCCGCGGCCCGGGTTTTACTTCTCCCCGCCAGGTCTGGAGGTGTACTCGCGGTAGCAGTCCAAGGTTAGGAGAGGAGTACCGGTGCTGATTTAGTGCTGCGGTGTTAAGTAGTCGCTACATTCCTACTGGACTTGTCTGTAAAACCTCTTATAATAATCGATAATCTCTCTCGAAA